>SJYX01008152.1:249002-273514 GCA_006410675.1 Oreotragus oreotragus | reverse complement strand
GCTGATGGACATCTAGGTTGTTTCCATGTCCTGGCTATTATAAACAGTGCTGCAATGAACATTGGGGTACATGTGTCTCTTTCTATTCTGGTTTCCTCGGTGTGTATGCCGAGCAGTGGGATTGCTGGGTCATCAGGCAGTTCTATTTGCAATTTCTTAAGGAATCTCCACACTGTTCTCCATAGTGGCTGTACTAGTTTGCATTCCCACCAACAGTGTAAAAGGGTTCCCTTTTCTCCACACCCTCTCCAGCATTTATTGCTTGCAGACTTTTGGATCACAGCCATTCTGACTGGTGTGAAGTGGTATCTCATTGTGGTCTTGATTTGCATTTCTCTGATAATGAGTGACGTTGAGCATCTTTTCATGTGCTTGTTAGCCATCTGTATGTCTTCTTTGGAGAAATGTCTGTTTAGTTCTTTGGCTAATTGGGTCGCTTATTTTTCTGGAGTTGAGCTGTGGGAGTTCCTTGTATATTTTTGAGATTAATTCTTTGTCAATTGCTTCATTTTCTATTATTTTCTACCATTCCGAAGGCTGTCTTTTCACCTTGCTTATAGTTTCCTTCGTTGTGCAAAAGCTTTTTAAGTTTAATTAGGTCCCATTCGTTTATTTTTGCTTCTATTTCCATTACTCTAGGAGTTGGGTCATAGAGGATCCTGCTGTGATTTATGTCGGAGAGTGTTTTGCCTTTGTTTTCCTCTAGGATTTTTATAGTTTCTGGTTTTACAATTAGATCTTTAATCCATTTTGAGTTTATTTTTTTTGTGTATGGTGTTAGAACGTGTTCTAGTTTCATTCTTTTGCAAGTGGTTGACCAGTTCCCAGCACCACTTGTTAAAGAGATTGTCTTTTCTCCATTGTATATTCTTGCCTCCTTTGTCAAAGATAAGGTGTCCATAGGTGTGTGGATTTATCTCTGGGCTTTCTATTTTGTTCCATTGATCTTTATTTCTGTTTTTTTGTTTTTTTTTTATAGTTTCTGGTCTTACATTTAGATCTTTAATCCATTTTGAGTTTATTTTTTTTGTGTATGGTGTTAGAACGTGTTCTAGTTTCATTCTTTTGCAAGTGGTTGACCAGTTCCCAGCACCACTTGTTAAAGAGATTGTCTTTTCTCCATTGTATATTCTTGCCTCCTTTGTCAAAGATAAGGTGTCCATAGGTGTGTGGATTTATCTCTGGGCTTTCTATTTTGTTCCATTGATCTTTATTTCTGTTTTTTTGTTTTTGTTTTTTTTTTTGGTGCCAGTACCATACTGTCTGGCTTTGTAGTATAGCCTGAAGTCAGGCAGGTTGATTCTGACGAAGGCTTTCTTATTTCTCCTTGCTATTCTTTGGAACTCTGCATTCAAATGGGTTTATCTTTCCTTTTCTCTTTTGCCTTTCACGTCTCTTCTTTTCACAGCTATTTTGTAAGGTCTCCTCAGACAACCATTTTGCCTTTTTGCACTTCTTTCTCTTGGGGATGGTCTTGATCACTGCTTCCTGTACAATGTGACAAACCTCCGTCCATGGTTATTCAGGCACTCTGTCTTTCAGATGTAGTCCCTTAAATCTATTTCTCACTTCACTGTATAATCGTAAGGGATTTGATTTAGGTCATACCTGAATGGTCTTGTGGTTTTCCCTACTTTTCTTCAATTTAAGTCTGAATTTGGTAATAAGGAGTTCATGATTTGTGCTACAGTCAGCTCCTGATCTTGTTTTTGTTGACTGTATAGAGCTTCTCCATCTTTGGCTGCAAAGAATATAATCAATCTGATTTCAGTATTGACCATCTGGTGATGTCCATGTGTAGACTCTTCTCTTGTGTTTGTGTTGTTGGCAGAGGGTGTTTGCTTTGACCAGTTTGTTCTCTTGGCAAAACTCTATTAGCCCTTTGCCCTGCTTCATTCTGTACTCCAAGGCCAAATTTGCCTGTTACTCCAGGTATTTCTTGACTTCCTACTTTTGCATTCCAGTCCCTTTTAATGAAAAGGACATCTTTTTCTGGTGTTAGTGCTAAAAGATCTTGTAGGTCTTCATAGAACCGTTCAACTTCAGCTTCTTCAGCATTACTGGTCGGGGCATATGTTTTTCATATGTTTAGGGCTAATGCCATGATCTATAAGGTTGGATTTATTTAACAAAATAATCTAGCTGGTTTTTCAAGAGGTTTGCATCAAGTAACATATTGAGAATTATTGCTACTTCCTTGTTTGTTTACTGTAAATTTAAGAAATCAATAACCAGAGATACATTGTCTTCTGATTTAGGTTTAGAGGCTTCACACTGGATTGTTCCAGGAGGGCACTTTATAAACAACTGGGTGTACTGAGTTTTGTGAACATATGTAGAGCTTATATTGCTTGAGGGCAAAACAAATACAATCTGGCAGAGCCCAACTGAGTAGGGTTATGCTTTTGAAAGGAACTTCATGGCAGACAGCTGTTTATATTCATTTTCTAAAGGGAGGGATTTAAGCCTACTCACAAAAATAAACATGGTATTAATATCTAGAGTCTGTGTTTTTTTCTTTTAAGTAATGAAGAATTCACGTATTAAAGTAAGAGAGATTAATCACAGCCAATAATGTAAAAAGAGATAATTATACAAGCATTAATGATAATAGTTAACTTTATCAGAAAATTCTTGAAAGGATTTTTGCTCATCAAGTGATAAGAGCTCCCATTTCAAATGAGGCAGTTTTCAAAGATGTATGCTTGGTTTTCCAGGAATCATTGCAAGTTCTTGTGATGTTCATTATAAATTTCAAGCCCTAATGTACCACGAGCTCATTATTTTCCACTGATCCTCCACCCATTTGTACTCAATGCCTGTACTCAAACTTGGAATCATTGAGAATTCCACCAGGTAAGGCAGAGTTAACTCTCATTCAGCAGTCCAGTAGAGTGTTAAGATAATTTTTGCTTGTAACAATGCAGAGGGCTGAAATGGTAGATTCCATGGTGAACTGAAAAATCTTGCTCAAGATTTTGAAGCTTCTCTTATCAAAAGGTGGAGTGGTATTTGAAAATACCCCTTCATCCTAGGGTGGCTTTGGGACTTGCTGTGACCAATAGAACGTGGCAGAGGTGACACTGTGAGAATTCTGAGGGCTAAAGCTCAAGAGACCCTGCAGTTGCCTGCTTGTTTTCTCAGAATACAGCCTTGGGACCCCTGGATAGGAAGGAGTTCCAGCCGATTGGAGAATGAAGGACTACAGGGAGGAGAAGTAAGACGCCCTAGCAGACAGCCACACTACCTGTCAGACATTCGACTGAGTCATTTTGGACTTTCTATTAAATAACTGGACCAGCCTTTCAGCTCATACAGAGCATGAAAGAGGCAAAACATCAGAAGAACCTTCAGAGTGAAAATACCGTGAGATGAGATGCACTGTAAAAAATAATACATTATTATTTTCTTAAGCCACATAGTTTGGGGATGGTTTGTTACTCAGCAATAAGTGACTGACATAACAAGTTCAATAATCTTTGCTGCTCCTATAACCTCTCCAGTCTCCTTTCTACCTAAGCATATCCAGGAGCAGACAAAAATACTTTCTTTTCCTTCTCTATTAGATACCTTGGGGAACTGGCATTTCTTCTCCTTTCACAGAGCTCTGTTTTTCTCTTCATCTCCCACCCATTTTCCCAGGAGCATCCCCCCAGTCTTCCCTGAATGGTTTATCCCACAGACACTTCTCAACAGTTAGATTCTCCTTGGATTTCAGTTTCAAAAGGAATTTGAACAAGAATTACAATAGCTCTGGTTGATTTAATTTATGGCAAATTATTCTCTCTATGGACAAGGATTTTTTTCCTCTTCCAGTTCTCTTGAGTTTTCCCTTATCACCTTATGCGGGTTGCTGGTGAGATTCAACCCCTCTTCCTGGAACCTAATGCAGGAAAGACTGGCAGTAAGATTTTCAGATACCTTGGCCCCTGAATGATTTCATTTCAGATGACCAGATGGTAAAGAAGACTCATGCTATGAAGAAAATGTGTGCTATACAGCCCAGGGGAGAGACACTGACTCAGTGTGGCCATCAGCACATTTTTCTTTTCTTTCTTTTTTTGGCAGTGCTGTGCAGCTTGTGAAATTTTAGTTCCTTGACCACCCTGGGACCTCAGCAATGAGAGCTCAGAGTCCTAGCTGCCGGTTGTTGTTTAGTCGCTGAGTCATGTCTAAATCTCACCAGGCATCTCTGTCATTCTCCATCTCCCGGAGTTTGCTCAGATTCATGTCCTTCAAGTGACTGGACTGCCAGGGAATTCCCTTAATGCATTTTTTCAAACCTGCCTATAAAGATTTGTTTTAAATGTGAAAATTTTCACTTTTCTAGTCACGTTTTTCCTGTCTCACCAGGCCTTAGAGCAATGATCTTGATCTTGTGTTTACTTTTTCAACACTAATATTTCTGTGGAAATTTTGAGTAGGCAAAAAAAAAAAAGAAGAAGAAGAAGAAGAAAGAACAGGATAAAAGGATGTATATTACTTTTTGAGGCCTGCCCGAAAGCTCATCGTGTCTTTCAAAAGAGAAACAAAAATACCTTAGATATCACAGTAGCGTATTGGAGGCAATTTAGGTTATTTCATCTCATAACTCTACTTTTCCATGATGAAACTGATATATTCTGTTTGTTTCACTTAAATTTAAAACATCTAAAATGTTAGGAAGTTGGAATTAAGAGAGAGGCTAGAGGTCACCTCTTTCAGAAGCCAGTTTTTGTGGATGAGAAAGTAGGAACCCTGAGAGGTTAGCTAGCTTGCTTGGGCAGTAGGATTTCTGCCACCAGAGTCTGGGACTCTGGTCCACCTGTGTGTTCTGATTGCAACTAAATTCAACTGGGATGTTGGCTAGGGATTGAACGTCCAGGATGGCCCCTTCTTCTCCAGGGTGCCTGCCTCTGTGGTACCTCTGATCCAGTAGTCTAGCCCAAGCTTCTCTGCAGCGTAGTGGCTGGCTTCTGTGGAAGAAGCATTCTAAAAAAGTCAAGACCTAAGATGCAAGCACTTTTTGAACTTCTGCTTGCATCATCCTTGCTAATTCGCATTGGCCAAAGCAAGTTCTATGGCTAGGACTTGAGGGGATGTGGAAGGGACTTACTACATAAGAACGTGAACACCAGTGGGTAAAAATCCATGGGGGCCACCAGTGTGGCATTATGTAGGGTACATAGCACATACTATTTCATTTTTATCCATAGACGCTATCACCTTTGAATACACTCTGCTTTATTTCTTTATTTTGTCTGACGTCTCCTGTCTATCTTTATTAGAATGTAAGTTTCACGAGTTTGTGGAACATTGTTTTGTTGAATGTTTTGAATGAATGCATGTTTGAAAAGATAAAATTGATTTAAAGTAAAGAAGAAAAAAATTCACTTACAACATAACAGAACTTCTTCTGTTAATACTTGAAATATTAGAAAAACAAAACAAAACACTGGGCTAAGTGCTGGGATAATCCTCCATCTTGTTAGGTGATAACTATCATCTAGTGTGGAAATCACGTATCCTTCATCCACCTAATGTTTGTTGAGCACTACTCTGTCCCAGAAACCTGAGAACTAGCAGAGACTAGGGTAGATATAGTGCCTGTCCTCAAGGGGCTTGAGTACTAAGGGTAAAGGCAGAGGAAAACAAGTGAGTGGACCAAATAATTAGAAATTAACATAAATAATATTGCAAAGTAAACAAAGGAAATCAATCCTGAATATTCACTGGAAGGACTGATGCTGAAGCTGAAGCTTCAATACTTTGGACACCTGATGCGAAGCACTGACTCATAAGAAAAGACCCTGATGCTGGGAAAGATTGAAGGCAGGAGGAGAAGGGGACAACAGAGGATGAGATGGTTGGATGGCATCACTGACTCAATGGACATGAATCTGAGCAAGCTCTGGGAGATGGTGAAGGACAGGGAAGCCTGGCGTGCTGCAGTCCATGGAGTCGAAAAGAGTCAGACATGATGGAGCAACTGAATAACAAAACATAGAAAAGGCTGAGGCTAATGATGGGAGGTGCCTACTTTGCATAGCATGGTCAGGGCAAACCTCTGACAGAAGGGCACTTAAATTGGGATCTAAAGAGTAAGAGTAAATCCAATACCAAAAGAGGAGTTCTCAGTAGAGGGGAAGCCTGAGTGAAGGCTATGCATGCGTGCTCAGTGTTGAGTTAAGACCCTGAGGCAGGTGAAAACTTGTGGCTGTTAGTATGGGCACCAAGTGTGATGGCTCTGCAATCAGAGTTCAGATCCTGCCTCCATCACTCGCTAGCCTTGTTATCCTGGTGGTGAATTTCTTTGTTCTTCTTCTTTAAAAAAAAAGTATTTCTTTATTTGGCCTTACTGGGTCTTGGTTGCAGTGTGTGTGATCTTGTTCCCTGACCAGGGATTGAACCCAGGCTTCCTGCAATGAGAATGCTGTGTCTTAACCACTGGGCTACCAGTGAAGTCTGGGTGGTGAGTTTCTAAAACTTTTTGTGCCTGGGTTTCCCTATCTGTAAAATAGGGAACTCCATGAAGGTGAGAACCAGGTAAAAGTTATCGTGGGCAATAGCAAAGGATTTACAGAATCTTGCCTTCCCCAAAGTGTAAAGGGAAGCCACTCAAGGGCTTTTAGGAGGATAATAATATCATTTGTTTTATAGTTCAGAAGATTATTTTTGGTAGCTGCATACAAAGGTGTAGGAGGAAGCAAGTGTTGAGCAGGCAGATGAGGTGGGAAGGAGTCCAGGTTAGAGAAGAAGGCAAACTTGGACCTGCAATTGACAACACTTGACTGAATGGATAAGGGCGGAAAAGCAAGGCATCCAAACTACCCTTAGATTTTCAGCTTTAACAACAGGGGGAATTGTGGTGACATTGATTGGGGTGACATTGACTTAGTTTGAGGCTCATGGGACCAGGTAGGCTGGGTCCGGACCTTCCAGGACATCTCAGGCTTAGACCCTATGCCTAAGGGTTACACCATTAAAGTCTAGTAAGCACTCTGGCCATCTTTTGTAGACATGAGAAGTGGTGTTTGAATACTGTCCTTGGTGGCACGAGGGCTTCACTGGTGGCTCAGATGGTGAAAAAGCTATCTACAAAGCAGGAGACGCAAGTTTGATCCCTGAGTCAAGAAGATCCCCCCAGAAAAGGGAATGGCAACCCACTCTAGTTTCTTATTTGGAAAATTCTATGGACAGAGGAGCCTGGTGGGCTACAGTCCATGGGGTCCCAAAGAGTCAGACACGACTGAGCAACTTTAACTTTCTTTCACTTGTTTAAGGTCTCTATAGATGGTAACCCTTCCAATGCTCAGAACAGGCCTAGTACCACCATCATTACATTTTATAAACAAGGAAAGATAGGGGGTCTATCTCCAATTTTTCCCTCTATAATGGAGAAATTATCAATGTAGGTTGAACCATACTCACAGAAAACTAGTCAATCTAATCACACTAGGACCACAGCCTTGTCTAACTCAATGAAACCAAGCCATGCCTGTGGGACAACCCAAGATGGGCGGGTCATGGTGGAGAGGGCTGACAGAATGTGGTCCACTGGAGAAGGGAATGGCAAGCCACTTCAGTATTCTTGCCTTGAGAACCCCATGAACAGTATGAAAAGGCTACATGATAGGATACCAAAAGAGGAACTCCCCAGGTCATTAGGTGCCCAATATCATACTGGAGGTCAGTGGAGAAATAACTCCAGAAAGAATGAAGGGATGGAGCCAAAGCAAAAACAATACCCATGTGACTGGTGATAGAAGCAAGATCTGATGCTGTAAAGAGCAATATTGCATAGGAACCTGGAATGTCAGGTCCATGAATCAAGGAAAGTTGAAGTGGTCAAACAAGAGATGGAAAGGGTGAACATCGACATTCTAGGAATCAGCGAACTAAAATGGACTGGAATGGGTGAATGTAACACAGATGACCATTATATCTACTACTGCAAGCAGGAATCCCTCAGAAGAAATGGAGTAGCCATCATGGTCAACAAAAGAGTCCAAAATGCAGTACTTGGATGCAATCTCGAAAATGACAGAATGACCTCTGTTTGTCTCCAAGGCAAACCATTCAATATCACAATAATCCAAGTCTATGCCCCAACCAGTAATGCTGAAGAAGCTGAAGTTGAACGGTTTTATGAAGACCTACAAGACCTTTTAGAACTAACACCCAAAAAAGATGTCCTTTTCATTATAGGGGACTGGAATGCTAAAGTAGGAAGTCAAGAAACACCAGGAGTAACAGGCAAATTTGGCCTTGGAATGCGGAATGAAGCAGGGCAAAGACTAATAGAGTTTTGCCAAGAAAATGCACTGGTCATAGCAAACACCCTCTTCCAGCAACACAAGAGAAGACTCTACACATGGACATCACCAGATGGTCAACACCGAAATCAGATTGATTATATTCTTTGCAGCCAAAGATGGAGAAGCTCTATACAGTCAACAAAAACAAGACCAGGAGCTGACTGTGGCTCAGATCATGAACTCCTTATTTCCAAATTCAGACTTAAATTGAAGAAAGTAGGGAAAACCGCTAGACCATTCAGGTATGACCTAAATCAAATCCCTTATGATTATACAGTGGAAGTGAGAAATAGATTTAAGGGCCTAGATCTGATAGACAGAGTTCCTGATGAACTATGGAATGAGGTTCGTGACATTGTACAGGAGACAGGGATCAAGACCATCCCCATGGAAAAGAAATGCAAAAAAGCAAAATGGCTGTCTGGAGAAGCCTTACAAATAGCACTGAAAAGAAGAGAGGCGAAAAGCAAAGGAGAAAAGAAAAGATATAAGCATCTGAATGCAGAGTTCCAAAGAATAGCAAGAAGAGATAAGAAAGCCTTCTTCAGCAATCAATGCAAAGAGATAGAGGAAAACAACAGAATGGGAAAGACTAGAGATCTCTTCAAGAGAATTGGAGATACCAAGGGAACATTTCATGCAAAGATGGGCTCGATAAAGGATAGAAATGGTATGGACCTAACAGAAGCAGAAGATATTAAGAAGAGGTGGCAAGAATACACAGAAGAACTGTACAGAAAAGATCTTCACGACCCAGATAATCATGAGGATGTGATCACTAATCTAGAGCCAGACATCTTGGAATGTGAAGTCAAGTGGGCCTTAGAAAGCATCACTAAGAACAAAGCTAGTGGAGGTGATGGAATTCCCGTTGAGCTGTTTCAAATCCTGGAAGATGATGCTGTGAAAGTGCTGCACTCAATATGCCAGCAAATTTGGAAAACTCAGCAGTGGCCACAGGACTGGAAAAGGTCAGTTTTCATTCCAATTCCAAAGAAAGGCAATGCCAAAGAATGCTCAAACTACCGCACAATTGCACTCATCTCACACGCTAGTAAAGTAATGCTCAAAATTCTCCAAGCCAGGCTTCAGCAATATGTGAACCGTGAACTCCCTGATGTTCAAGCTGGTTTTAGAACAGGCAGAGGAACCAGAGATCAAATTGCCAACATCCGCTGGATCATGGAAAAAGCAAGAGAGTTCCAGAAAAACATCTATTTCTGCTTTATTGACTATGCCAAAGCCTTTGACTGTGTGGATCACAATAAACTGTGGAAAATTCTGAAAGAGATGGGAATACCAGACCACCTAACCTGCCTCTTGAGAAATCTGTATGCAGGTCAGGAAGCAACAGTTAGAACTGGACATGGAACAACAGACTGGTTCCAAATAGGAAAAGGAGTACGTCAAGGCTGTATATTGTCTCCCTGCTTATTTAACTTATATGCAGAGTACATCATGAGAAACGCTGGACTGGAAGAAACACAAGCTGGAATCAAGATTGCCGGGAGAAATATCAATAACCTCAGATATGCTGATGACACCACCCTTATGGCAGAAAGTGAGGAGGAGCTAAAAAGCCTCTTGATGAAAGTGAAGGAGGAGAGCGAAAAAGTTGGCTTAAAGCTCAACATTCAGAAAACGAAGATCATGGCATCCGGTCCCATCACTTCATGGGAAATAGATGGGGAAACAGTGGAAACAGTGTCAGACTTTATTTTTTTGGGCTCCAAAATCACTGCAGATGGTGACTGCAGCCATGAAATTAAAAGACGCTTACTCCTTGGAAGAAAAGTTATGACCAACCTGGATAGTATATTCAAAAGCAGAGACATTACTTTGCCGACTAAGGTCCGCCTAGTCAAGGCTATGGTTTTTCCTGTGGTCATGTATGGATGTGAAAGTTGGACTGTGAAGAAAGCTGAGCGCCGAAGAATCGATGCTTTTGAACTGTGGTGTTGGAGAAGACTCTTGAGAGTCCCTTGGACTGCAAGGAGATCCAACCAGTCCATTCTGAAGGAGATCAACCCTGGGATTTCTTTGGAAGGAATGATGCTAAAGCTGAAACTCCAGTACTTTGGCCACCTCATGTGAAGAGTTGACTCATTGGAAAAGACTCTGATGCTGGGAGGGATTGGGGGCAGGAGGAGAAAGGGACGACCGAGGATGAGATGGCTGGATGGCATCACGGACTCAATGCATGTGAGTCTGAGTGAACTCCGGGAGATGGTGATGGACAGGGAGGCCTGGCGTGCTGCGATTCATGGGGTCACAAAGAGTTGGACACGACTGAGCGACTGAACTGAACTGAAAGTATGGTGAGTGGTTTTGGCTTTTTCTTTTAATATTAATGAACTTTAAATATACATACAAGAAAGTATAAAAATCCTAACTGTGTAGTTTGGTGAGTTATCAAAGTGGACAAGCCTTTGAACACCATTCTAGTCAAGCAGGGAACAATACTGGCCCCCAGAACAGTACTGGCCCAATCACCTACCTCTTTTCTCTCTCCATTAATAATTGCTCTCTTGAGATCTAACACTATAGCTAAATTGTGCTTATTTTTGACTTAATATAAATGGGATGACAAAATTTGCCTTTTGTCCTGGTTTGGAGCACTTGGGGGCATCCAGTGGGAACTAGAACTCCTTAGTTGAAATTGCCTATAAAGCCCTGTGCTGGAGTGGTGTACTGTAGTGTCAGTTTGGAAGAAGCTTCCTTGGAGTCTGATATTGACAGGTGGTGCAGTCTGTCTGGGAAGAAGAGAAAATGATGTAAAAAGGAAATTCCAAAGGAGACATCTTATCCATGCATGAATAAAATTTGGAAGGGGGGAAATGCCAAATGAATTAATAATATGGGAAAATGAAAAGTCAACTCACTGTTAAGGACAAATCAAATGGGGGAGTGCAAGGTAGGACATTTATGGGAAAATCATTTGCTTAGTTGTGATGTGGTTGAGGGACCATTTGAAATGGTTCCCTGTTTCACCCATTTCAAAAAACCACAAGGGTGAGCTCTTAAAAGCCAATAATCTGGACTAGAAATTATGCCTTATAATATGGTTTATGTGATGCAGTAAAAATGATTGAGGGGTAATACCAGCTTGCAATTGTCAGCTAATCACAAGCTGCATGAACGATGAAAGGGACTTTTATATCCAACACTTGCAGTTTACAGAAGCCCGGACTAGCGATGTGGAGGGAGGCATAGTTAACTGGGGCATGTCCTGGAAGGGTGAGTCAAGGCCAGAGTCTGGCTTTGGGGGCTGTTCAGGTCTTCACACTGTACTGGACTCTCCTCCTCATGAGGTCAAGGTGTGTAAATGAAGGGTTTGGTTTGAGATCTTGGAAAGGGGAGCTAAAGTCGTATGCAAGGGTCATTTTGCAAACCCTTATCCTCCTTCCAGGAAAGACCAAGGGGCAGCGGTAGTGGCACACGGCTCCTGTGAATTTGGGAGTGGGATGACTTCCTGCACTGGGGGCATGAGTGATTCTTCCCTCTCCCTGGACACTCTTCTTCCACGTCTTCAAAAGCGGGCTTCCGGCCTTCCTGGTGGTCCAGTGGCTCAGACTCTGTGCTCAATGCAGGGGGCCCAGGTTTAGTCCCTAGTCAGGGGGCTAGATCCCACATGCCACAACTAAGACCCAGCATGGCCAAATAAATAACTATAAAAAAAAAACACCCTGGCTTCATCTCATCCTTTAAATAATTTCTCTTTTGCACTCAAAGGATTTTTCTTCTCAACACTTATTTCTACAGAAATTCATTAAATAGTAGATTAAAATTTATTTTTAAATTAAACTATTTCATATTATAGTATATTTGATTTACAATGTTGTGTTAGTTTCAAGCAAAGTGAAATTTTTCTTTAACCTTTTGATCTCCACCCATTTCTCCTATTTATTGATTTCTATTGGCTGCTTTGTGGATAAATCTCTTTGTCTACTTCAACTGTAATACAAGCTCCAACCCATCGGGGCTGGTTGGTCTGTCTAGTTCACAGCAGTGATCCCCACACCGCTGCAGTGCTTCACCCGTCGCTGTTGTTCAGTCACTCAGTTGTGTCCGACTCTGTGACCCTATGGACTGTAGCAGCCAGGCTTCCCTGTCCTTCCCCATCTCCTGGAGCTTGCTCAAACTCACATCCATTGAGCTGATAACTGCATCCAACCATCCTGTCCTCTGTTGTCCCCTTCTCCTCCTGCCTTCAATCTTTCCCAGCATCAGGGTCTTTTCTAATGAGTCAGCTCTTTGTATCAGGTGGCCAAAGTATTGGAACTTCAGTCTCAGCATCTGTCTCTCCAATGAATATTCGGGACTGATTTCCTTTAGGATTGACTGGTTTGATCTCCTTATAGTCCAAAGGAGTCTCAAGAGTCTTCTCCAACACCACAGTTCAAAAGCATCAGTTCTTCCATGCTCAGTCTTCTTTATGGTCCAACTCTCACATCCATACATGACCATAGCTTTCACTATTTAGCCTCACCTGTAGTTGGTGCTCAGTTAAGGTTTCCTGAATGAATGGACTTTCTGGAAGAGATGAGTGGTAATAACACGTCCCTGAAGGAAAGGCTCTGGTAGAGGCAATTGCTGTAGATATAAGCTATCCCGTAGGACTTCCCTGGTGATGCAGTGGTAAAGAATCCACCTGCAATGCAAGAGACCCAGGTTCGATCCCTGGATTGGTAAGATCCCCTGGAGTAGGAAGTGAATAGCCAGTCTGGTATTCTTGCCTGGAAAATTCCATGGACAGAGGACCCTGGTGGGCTACAGTCCATGGGGTGGCAGAGAGTCAGACACAACTGAGCAACTAAGCACACACACACACACACACACACACACACACACACACACACAAGTTATCCCATATCTTAGGCTGGAGTATTCTTGGGACTTTTAACTCTGTCCGTGGCACCTCAGCTTGAAAAACAAGAGAAGCTAGAGCAGATGCATCACCTTCAATCTTATACCATCTTTTTTTCACACACACACACACACACACACACACACACACACACACAAGTTATCCCATATCTTAGGCTGGAGTATTCTTGGGACTTTTAACTCTGTCCGTGGCACCTCAGCTTGAAAAACAAGAGAAGCTAGAGCAGATGCATCACCTTCAATCTTATACCATCTTTTTTAAAAAAAAGTAATTTAAAGTAATTGATTAATTAAGTTTTGGCTGCTCCAGGTCTTATGTGTGGTGTGGTCTTCTCCCCAATTGTGGTGCATGGGCTCCAGAGGTCATGGGCTCAGTAGCTGTGGCGCTTGGGCTTAGTTGCTTCATGGCATGTGGGATCTTAGTCGCAGACCAGGGACTGAACTCCCTGCATTGGAAGGCGAATTCTTAACCACCGGAAAAGTCCCAGTATTCCACCTTTCTTAAAGTCTGTCTAGTCCAAGAGGTGCTGGCTCTCCCAATATGCTTGACATCCCTAGTGGACTCATATGGGGAACTGGGTGTGTGTGTGTGTTATTTTTTTTGTGGAATTTTGTTTCTATTTCTTGGATTACCCTACTGAACTAGGATGCCTCTGGAGCTATCACACTACCTAAGTGTGGCCTGAAAATTCTTTCTGGGATGAAAACATCTTCCTGGGATGTTTGCAACTCTTTGGGGCCCTTTGAGCTGGAGCCAGTCTATGATCGGACCCTCATGGCATTTCAAGATATCATCCAGCCCACGAACACTGTTTTTTTTTTCTCTTGTCCCAGCTCAATGCATGGAGAGAGGACACAGACTTTTTTTTAACGTGGCTGTACATGTGACCATGATTTCTGAAGCTTGGGAAGCCATGGAACTGTGCAATGGATGGTACAAACAGTAGTTAATCCCATGAGAGTCAGGCTGCCTGGGTGCACATTTTCTCTCTCTCATTTAGTGGTGTATGACTCACAGAGTGACGTGTCCTATCTAAGTGACTGTCTACCAATGTCACTGCCTGAATTTTTACTTTTGGGGCTACATTTCATGCCCATAAAGGTTTCTTGAACTTCTGAGACCAAAAGAATTTCCTGTGCTCAGACACTTGGCAAATGGTACACAAATGGTCTCCTTACCTGGAAAACCCAATATTCAGGTTCAATATTGTTTATAACCAGTGGTGAAGCAATATTGTTTCCAGTGGAAGATCTTTGGTGCAATATTCACTCTTAGGGGCTGTGCTTTAATCGAGATGACCCAGATCTCTAGCAGGGCAGCAGGTGCCTGGGTAAGCAGGATTAAGCTGGCATAGTGCCAAAGATATGGCTTTTCACTTTTTGTTATTTTCTTAGTTTAATCCACTGAGTTCTTTTTCCTCGAGCGAATATGATAATACATGTTGGCAGAATAGTGCGAGTATATCTGAGACCATATGGTGGAGTATTTATTTTCTTATTAGGCAAATAATCTAAGTAGCAGGTATCTGTTGTGAATATATTTGGATGCAAACAAAGCAGTAACTGCTGCTGCTGCTGCTAAGTCACTTCAGTCGTGTCCGACTCTGTGTGACCCCATAGATGGCAGCCCACCAGGCTCCCCCATCCCTGGGATTCTCCAGGCAAGAATACTGGAGTGGGTTGCCATTTCCTTCTCCAATGCATGAAAGAGAAAAGTGAAAGTGAAGTCACTCAGTCTGTCCGACTGTTAGCGACCCCATGGACTGCAGCCCACCAGGCTACTCTGTCCATTGGATTTTCCAGGCCAGAGTACTGGGGTGGGGTGCCATTGCCTTCCCCGAAAGCAGTAACTAAAACACCTTTAAAAATAAGGTTGATAACACTCTTACATCATTCATTATTTTACTTCCACCTAATATCTGTGCCTTTAAAAAACGTTTTAGTTTCACAAGCTTTTCAATCAACTGCATAGTTAAGGAGGAAGCTCAAAATTAAAGCCTTTAAGATTGAGATTGTGATTTCTCTCTTGGCTTGTTTATCTAGTTAAAAGTCAAAGTTAACTGCAAATTAAATGATTCATATCATCAAATACCAGTGAACAGTCTCTTGGGTAAGGAAGCATGAGGAGCATGAGATAAACACAGATGAACTGGTTCTTAGGCTGCCTAGCATTTTTGCATACTACATTATATCTTACGTAGACTTTGCATATGTCCTTCAGCTAAGTCAGAACATAAGCTTGGAGAGTTGATTTCTTCCTAAGTTGGACTGATTATATATGTTTGACTAATTAGTGAGCTGGGCTTCCCAGGTGGCTGACTGGTAAAGAGCCCTCCTGATAATGCAGGAGATGTGGGTTTGATCCCTCGATCGGGAAGATCCCCTGGAGAAGGAAATGGCAATCCACTCCAGTATTCTTGCCTAGGAAATTCCATGGACAGAGAAGTCTGATCGGTTACAGTCCATGGGGTTGCCAAAGATTCAGACACGACTTAGCGACTTAGCAATTAGTGGGCTACAAATTAGCTTTTAGTAGTTTGGATTCCATTTGCTTCTGTTGTAAATATTGGTGAAGGCTTCTGAAGATAAGCCTGACATTCTCAGTTTTTTTCAAGATTTCTGTCCAACATTTTTTTATTCTTGGAAAAGCTATTTTTTAAATTGAAGTATAATTTATACACAACTATATGTATGCATTGTAAGCACTGTGGTAAGACGGAGTAGTGGGCTACCAAGGACATCCACATTCTCATCCTTGAAAACTGAGTGTGTTACAATATGTGGCGAAAGAGGCCCTGGAGAAGTCTTTAAATTCAGGTTCTTGAGATGGAAAGATTACTATGGATTATCTGTGTGGGCGTAGCAAAATTGAAAGGGTTCTTAAAAGTGGAAGAGGGAGGCAGAATGGGAGGTCAGTGAGATGAGATGCAAGAAAGACCCCACCTACCCCCATTTCTGGCTTTGAAAATGGAGCAGGGGAAGGGAACCCGAGCCGTCAGGGAAATCATTAGCACCAGCCTCTGAAGTCACCAAAGAGACTTGTATCTGATGGTCACTATGCATCATTTTTTTCAAGACTCTTAAAATTCACAAATGTTCTTTCCTCCAAATTTCCATCATCCTTCTTGTCTTCTGTTCCAATTGATGCTGAGATGACAAATGCAGCGGGCCCTCACTATTCAAAGATTCTGTATTTGTAAGTTCATCTCTTGCTAAAATCTGTGACACCCAGATCAGTACTCACTGTGCTTTCGTGCATGTTTGTGGACATATGCAGAGTGACAGAAACATTTGAGTTCCTAGAGACTCATGCTACCAGCTGACACTGCACCAGCTGAGGCTCTGCCTTCTGCTCTTGGGCTGCAAGCAAATGTCCTTTCCATGGTCTCTTAGTGTTACAATTTTCATGTTTGTGCTCGGAGATTTTGACATTTAAAATGGTCCCCAAGCAAGTAGTGCTGAAGTGCTATCTAGTGTTTCCGAGTGCAAGAAAACTGCAATCGATGTGTCTCATGGAGAAAACCCAAGTGATTGACAAACTTCCTTTGGACATGAATATAGTGTTGTTGGCTGTGAGTTTGTTATCGAATCACCATATACATTAAACAGTTCATGGGGTTGCAAAGAGTCGGACACAACTGAGTGACTAAGCACATATACACATGCATTAAACAAGGTGTCTTAAACAGAAATAAACGTAAAACAAGCTTATGTATGATTTGGTCAGTGACAGTTTTGTGATGGGAGGCTTGCAGGAAGTGAACCCTGTAGCTCCTCCAGGGGCAATTGTTTGGTATTTTTTAATTCAGTGTTCATGGTGACTTTGCAGTGAATAATGAGAATCCATTATGTATAGAACACAGACCTTCAGTTCCATGTATGTGCCCTAGAAATTCCCAATGATGAAACACACCAAACTAACTTAGAAACAAGAGGAAACCTAGAGTTCTCACTGAACTGCTGAAGGGATTTCTTCAGATTTGTATCCAAATCTCATATAAGCTCATTCTGATCTCTTTAGGTTCTGGGCGTATGGCTTCTTATTTGCTCACATCTGTTTTTTTACCTAAAATCAGCTTGTGGCAATGGTCATAGGTCACAGAATGTTAGTGGAATCAAGATCTGAGCTGTATCAATCCAACTCCCTCTTTTACAGATGACAAATGTGAGGCTCAGTTAGGTGAAGGGATTGCCAAGATCTGGAATTCCATTCATTTGCTGCCTTCTTTAATAAATATTAATCAAGCTGAGGAGAGATGATCTTAATAGCTACATATGAAGTTCATGTTTAAAAAAATCAATATAGGAAGAATAAATTCTGTTATTATCAACATCATGTAGACTTGGGTGAAAGTGTTTCTCAGATAATTTAGCACTCTATTTTTGCAAGTCCTGGCTCCAAATGATTGATAACACCACACTGCAGAGAAATCTTTTGACTAGAAGATTGCCAAATCACTTTGTCTCATTGGGAAGGAATGCTCTGAATTTTTGAGGCATTAAACCCACTCCAGTGTTCTTGCCTGGAGAATCCCAGGGACGGGGGAGCCTGGTGGGCTGCCGTCTATGGGGTCGCACAGAGTCGGACACGACTGAAGTGACTTAGTAGTAGTAGTAGTAGTAGTAACTAAAGTAACGTTTGGGGAAAACTGAGTTTACTGATTTTATGAACATGGAACTGAAGTTTTTTTCCACCTCTTCAGAGTGAAGCAGATTGGAATGAGTATCAAAAAAGTTATTTCTATACCTGAAACTAACACATCAACTACACTTCAATTAAAAAGAAGTTCTTCCTGATCTTCAGAAAATGGACATTTGAGCAAAATTTTATATTGTACACTGTGAAGTAATTTTCAATTTCTCAATTATTCAGATGTTTACAAATAGCCAATATTTTAATTCCTCTTGTATACATATATAGGTATATATGATAAAATTATATACTTTTTTTTTTCATCCTGAGACAAGGATGATGTCACAGTCTGGGGAGAAGCAGCCATGCTAGAAATGTGAGGTTCTGAATGTTTGAATTTTGCTGTTACTCATGCAGGAAGATTAAGCTACAGTCCACTCTGTCAGCATGACATAAGCTCTGAGTTATTTTTCTGTGTAATCAATTACATTTTCCCCCTGATCATAAAAGTTCATGATAAAAAAATTGGAAAATAGAAGGGTGAAGGAGAAAATAGTTTACTTATAAGTCTTTGCTTCAGAGACGAAGCATAGACTTTGGGGTTTGGACACACTTTATCCTTTGTATGTTCTCACAGGTATTTGTCCTGCTTTTTGTAACAAGATGAAATTGTATGTTTTATTCTGTACCATTTAAGTTTAATATATCATGTGTGTATTCCCATGTCATAAAATAGTCTCCCAAAACTTTAAAAGTCATCATGTCCCCAAATTTACTAAAGAAATACCTAAATTTTGGGAATAGAAGCTATGTTTTTGCTCTTTTAAAATAACATCACGATGAGTATCTGGATATTTTTTTTAAGGCTCTGATTGCTTCCTTGGGATAGATTCCCATATCTGCATAGTAGGTTAAGGAGAAAGAGGCATGGTTTCCTAGTATTGGCATGGGATTTTCTAGATCCATTACCAAGATAGGCTTTCAATGCAGGATGGCTAGAGGGGAAGGAGCCCGCCTCTCTTGCTGTGGTACTCACCCCATAAGTTCCCAATGTACCCCTGGGGTAGAGCCTAATACCTTGTTCTGATAGAAGAGCTTCTCCTTCTAACCATTTTCCTGGAATGGGGTACTTATGGTTAATTATTTAGCTTTTTAAATTAAATCTACAAATTGTGAGTTTTTATGACTAAAAAGGTGATATGTTGATGAAAAACAATGATAACATTGTATACAAAAGCTGTTTGAATATTTGAAAGGAGGACACACATTTTGAGGTTGTTCCCTTTTGGACATTTTTGTTGAAGCCAGAAAACCCAAGCCCACAGAGGAGCTGATAGTTTCCTTTCGGGATCGTCTTAGCTTTTTCCCAGGAGACCTGATACACCCGCCTTAGAAGACCTGCACAAGCACTAACTCCTTAAACCCAGAATATAAACACTATGTAGAAGAGATCTGGGTTTCCTTTCTTTTGTGTGTGTGTTCCAGATAACCCTATCATCCATTTCTGACACTAGTCTTGGGCTTAAAAACACACAAATTGTCTAAAGAATAACAGTGACTAAAATTTATGGAAATTTGGCTTTAATCTGTTTTTTTTTTTTTTTTTCTCCTCTGGCTGCACCACACAGCCTGTGGGATCTTAGTTCTCCAACTCTAGGGATTGAACCTGTTCCTCCTGTATTGGAAGCTCAGATTAACCCCAGGGAATTCCCTTTAGGTTCTTTATATATTGATTTTATTCCTTAAAATAACCTCCTCTCTTCCCTTGCTATTTATTTGACAGGTAGTGAAGAGATTGAGCCTTAGAGAAAAGACTTTCTTCAAATCTGAGATTATGTGAAGAGCTATTCATAGATCTGCCCAGTTCTGAAGTCTATCTTCCTATTGTTCGCTGCCTCTCCTGGTTCTGAAATGGTTTCTTATTCCTAATCAAGTTATTTCTGTGCATCCCAGCCACTATTTCCACCATTCTGTCCCTCACTCATTTCATATATACTGAGCCAATGCCCTGAGTAAGATACTAGGAATAGAAAAATGATGAGAAAGCCCTTATCTTTGAGGGGAAATGAGCAACACGGCACATTGGGATTGGTTAAAAATCACTGCAGATGGTGACTGTAGCCATGAAATTAAAAGGTGCTTACTCCTTGGAAGGAAAGTTATGAGTAACCTAGATAGCATATTGAAAAGCAGAGACATTTTTGCCAACAAAGGTGCATCTAGTCAAGGCTATGGTTTTTCCAGTGGTCATGTATGGATGTGAAAGTTGGACTGTGAAGAAAGCTGAGTGCCAAAGAATTGATGCTTTTGAACTGTGGTGTTGGAGAAGACTCTTGAGAGTCCCTCAGACTGCAAGGAGATCCAACCAGTCCATTCTGAAGGAGATCAGCCCTGGTTGTTCTTTGGAAGGAATGATGCTAAAGCTGAAACTCCAGTACTTTGGCCACCTCATGCGAAGAGTTGACTCGGAAAAGACTCTGACGCTGGGAGGGATTGGGGGCAGGAGGAGAAGGGGACGACAGAGGATGAGATGGCTGGATGGCATCACCGACTCATGGATGTGAGTTTGGGTGAACTCCGGGAGTTGGTGATGGACAGGGAGGCCTGGCATGCTGCAATTCATGAGGTTGCAAAGAGTCGGACACGACTGAGTGACTGAACTGAACTGAACTGATAGAAAGTGTTGTGAAATCTTAGGGAGTATCTCACTTTGACTGTGGGGACAATAGCCTAGTCCTGTTGATTTTTTGTCATTTCTCTAATGTTCTCTTATAGCCCAATTCACTCTCATACATGTACACACTCTTGCGTGTCCTCTAACACACTCTCATACAATTGACTCAGGTTTCAGTGTTCTCAAAAATGTGACGTGCAACTTAAAAATAGACAAATGATGTTTGTTTACGCTGGAAGCAAAACTATAACTGCTGTCTTATAAACATTGTCAGTCAATCAGTTGCTTGAAGGACTCATAGACTGTAAAATATCCCCAGATTACATACTGTGAACTTGCCAATCAGGAACCTTCTACTGAACGTCAGATACGTGTGAACACTGTGTTAGTTGAGGTTAGAAGCTTCATGGTGGTAATAATGATTTAAGAATGACTTCTGCCACCAGGCAGTAAACAAGTGCCCAACAGTGGCACAGACAGTGGGCACCAAAGGAGATGGAGGCGGCTTGCAGGAGCAGGGGTCAGGGGGCAGGTGTGGGTGTGCTGTGTGTTTCTCCTTCACCTGTGACTGTGGATAAGTGAGTGTGGGCATCCTGCACTGAGTAGGGTATAGTTGTCAGCACTGCAGACCATCAGGGTTGAGCAGTGATGGTCTTCATACTGAGCCACCAAGTCCAGCAGAGGTGATGTCTGAGAGCAAGGGGTTTAGAATGAAGAGTGCAGGCAGGAGAGGATGACTAGGGGTGCAGTTCACCCCACTTGACTCCCTCTTCTGTCTTCCCCCAGGAAGAGAGGCTCACAGAGAGTTGCTCTCTGAATGTGGGTCTCCAGAGAGCTGCATCCCTGTGGCATGAGGGGTGGACCACAACAGCCAAGTAGCCTGGGAGATTCACAGCTGGGTGCTTTGTATCCTTGCACTTCTGGACTCTGTAAAGCCAGAGGAACTGATTTCCAAAGTGGGTGATCTCTTTCCAGGAGACTTAGTGAGGGTTCCACTTGGCTACCAGTCATTGCTCTTGCCTGGCTCTTGGAGCTCCTTGTGTCCAGGGATCAGCAGGTGAGAGGAGTCCTCACCTAAGAAAGGGTCATTGATCTTGATCTGCAAGGGGAACAGGGCTGCTGCTATAAAGCAGGGGCAGAGAGGACTCACTTGGGTACCTCCAGGTACTCTCTGGTTTTCAGCATCCTCCCAGGAATGTATTTGCTAAAAGCTCTTCCCATGTTTCTGTGGTCAGATATGGCTGAAAATTGCTCAGTGAATCTCTTTTCTCATTATATTTAGTTTCTAAGATAACTCTCCTTGTATGCATAGGAGGCAGATAGCAAGTGTAGTCATTCATAAACAGGAGAGATTCAAGATACACCTTAGACAATAAAGTCTCCAGTTCTTTATTTAATCTGGAGAATAGCAGAGAACACATTAATCTCAGTAAATAAAAGTACAGAAAAATGTCATGTAATTTTTCATCTTCCTAAACCCCCAGACTTGTATATTTCCATCTTTCTTTTCATACTTACATTTAACAAAATAGCTATTGTTTTCTTTGTTATGATAAACTTCTCTCAACTTTTTTCTTCTGAAAATTATTCATGTTCTAAAATTTTAGACATAAACTGTCTCTTCTAGGATTATAAAAATATATATTTTTTTCTCTTGCGAGATTTCTGTGTATTATGTGATTGGTTTTATATTTTGTTTTCCTCTTTTCAGAGAGAAGGCTAGAGTCATCCATATATTCCTTTTTTTCTTCCATTCAACTGTACCACATTGAGTCCTTGGCTTGTGATTGAATAAGATCTGCCAAGAGACGGGAAATTCAAGGAGAAGACTCTGACATTCTCTTTCAATCCCTGAACAAAACAGTAGACAAGAAAAGATACTGCATCAAAGCGGCATGGAGAGATTAAGGTCATCCTAAAAAATATAAATGATGCAGGGTTCCATTTAACCCAGCAGTACAGACCCCCCCCAAAATTGATTGATCCTGGAGGATGGCTGTAGACCACAGCAAGCCAGATGAGTTATTTCTGATAAAACAGATAGAAACTGAGCAGGACCCTGTGGGGCCTTCCTGGGGGACAGAACTACTGCTTCTCCTGTGTTTCCTGAATTGGCAGGCAGATTCTTTACCACTGAGCCACCAGGGAAGCCCACAAAAAGCAGATTTAAAACATAACCATTTTCATAGGAAAGAATGCTTGCACCATGTCCAGTCTTACGTATTGCATAAATCCTCTGCTGTCACCAGACTCAGTGACAGGAGGGCTGAGTTCATCAGGGCAGAACTGTGGAGCCATGGAAAGGCTACTGGAGCATTAATGAGGATATGGGGTATCACAGCATGCTGCTGTTGCTGCTCCTAAGTCGCTTCAGTCGTGTCCGACTCTGTGCGACCCCATAGACGGCAGCCCACTAGGCTCCCCCGTCCCTGGGATTCTCTAGGCAAGAACACTGGAGTGGGTTGCCATTTCCTTCTCCAATGCAGGAAAGTGAAAAGTGAAAGTGAAGTCGCTCGGTCATGTCCGACTCTTAGCGACCCTATGGGCTGCAGCCCACCAGGCTCCTCCGTCCATGGGATTTTCCAGGTGAGAGTACTGGAGTGGGGTGCCACTGCCTTCTCAGCATGGCCTGCCACTAATTCCCTGGGCAGGTCAGGGAGAGGGGGATACCTCTGCTTCTCTTTTTCTTGAAGACAAAGACTATGTCTTTTACATACCATTGCTAGTATTACCATGCTTGCTGTTATTTCTTTAAAAAAAAATTTTTTTTTTAATTGGAGTATAGTTGTTTCACAATGTTGTGTTCATTTCTACCGTACAGCAAAGCGAATCAGCTGTATGCACACATATATCCCGTCTTTTTCCATTTAGACCACCACAGAGCACTGAGTAGCGTTCCCTGTGCTATTTCTCATTAGTTATCTATCTTATGGGGATTCCCTGGTGGCTCAGAGGTTAAAGCATCTGCCTGCAATGTGGGAGACCCGGGTTTGATCCCTGGGTCGGGAAGATCCCCTGGAGAAGGAAATGGCAACCCACTCCAGTACTCTTGCCTAGAAAATTCCATGGATGGAGGAGCCTGGTGGGCTACACTCCATGGGGTCATAAAGAGTTGGACACGACTGAGCGACTTCACTGAACTAAACACTATCTATCTTATACACAGTGTCAATAGAGTATATATGTCAATCCCTATCTTCCAATCCATCCCACCTCCCTTTTCCCCCCTCGATATCTGTGTGTTCTCTGTGTCTGTATCTCTACTTGAATGCTAACTTCTTGCGTGAATTATTTCTTGGGTGCTAGGTATTGGAGTAGCTGCTTTAAATGACTTAGCTCACTAAGTCTCCATGTGCCAGAGAATGTCAATATGTCTCCATTTCATAGATGAGGAAACTGAGAGACCCAGGGATATTGCCTAAGATCCCATGGGGACGTCCCCGGTGACTCAGTGGTAAAGAATCTGCCTACCAGTGCAGGAGACATGAGTTTAATCCCTCATCCCAGAAGATTCCCACATGCTGTGGAGCAACTAAGCCTGTGCACCACAACCATTGAGCCTGTGTCTAGAGCCTGGGAGCCACAACTGCTGACGCCCTGACACCCTGGAGCCCATGCGCACAACAAGGGAAGCCATCACAATGAGAAGCCCTGGCATTCCAGCTAGAGAGTAGCCCCAGTGAAGCCCTTGCCCTGCAACTCGAGTGTAGCTCCTGCTCGCTGCAACTAGAGAAACGCCTGTGCAGCAACGAAGACCCAGCCCAACCATTAATAGATAAATGTTTGTGGGAGTGAGAGCCCAGGGCTGTCTGATTTCAAGGTCTGTGCATGCCCTCCTTCAGGATCTGTAACACGCAGGGTGGTCTTCGTGGCCTCTCAACTTTACAACAGCATTTCAGCCTTGCTTGTACATTGAAATCAAGGCAGGAGCTCTAAGGAATACTGATGGCAAGGCCCATCCCTAGGGATGTTGACATACTTTGTCTAGATGGAGACTGGCAAATGGGATTTTTTTTTTTTT
>SJYX01008152.1:135219-239193 GCA_006410675.1 Oreotragus oreotragus | reverse complement strand
GTATACCGTATTGGTGTTTTTCTTTCTGGCTTACTTCACTCTGTATAATCGGCTCCAGTTTCATCCACCTCATTAGAACTGATTCAAATGTATTCTTTTTGATGGCTGAGTAATACTCAATTGTGTATATGTACCACAGCTTTCTTATCCATTCATCTGCTGATGGACATCTCAAGAAGCTTTTTAGTTCCTCTTCACTTTCTGCCATAAGGGTGGTGTCATTTGCATATCTGAGGTTATTGATATTTCTCCCGGCAATCTTGACTCCAGCTTGTGCTTCATCCAGCCCAGCATTTCTCATGATGTACTCTGCATATAAGTTAAATAAGCAGGGTGACAATATACAGCCTTGACATACTCCTTTTCCTATTTGGAACCAGTCTGTTGTTCCATGTTTAAATTGCATTTAAAAGCAGAAATAGAGACACAGATGTAAAGAAGAAACATACAATACCAATGGGGAAAGGGAGGGTGGGATTAATTGGGAGGATGCGATTGACATACATACATTGTTTATATTATGTATAAAATAGATATACTATGTATAAACTGATGCTGAAACTGAAGCTCCAGTATTTTGGCCACCTGATGTGAAGAGCCCACTCACTGGAAAAGACTCTGATGTTGGGAAAGATTAAAGACAAGAGGAGAATGGGGCGGCAGAGGATGAGATGGCTAGATAGAATCACTGACTCAGTGGACATGAATTTGAACAAATTCTGGGAGATAGAAGAGGACAGAGGACCCTGGCGTAGTGCACTCTGCGGAGTTGCAAAGAGTGAGACATGATTTATCCACTAAACAACAGCAAATATATAACTTTTGAAAACCTACTGTGTAGCACAGGGAACTCAGTATTCTGTAGTGACCTATATGGGAAGGAAATCCAAACAAGAGGGGTTATATGTATACA
The DNA here is from genome assembly GCA_006410675.1 of Oreotragus oreotragus. Classification (NCBI taxonomy): domain Eukaryota; kingdom Metazoa; phylum Chordata; class Mammalia; order Artiodactyla; family Bovidae; genus Oreotragus; species Oreotragus oreotragus. The sequence goes on along the minus strand of SJYX01008152.1, from coordinate 238,280 downwards.
TATGGTGGATTCACTTTGCCATACAGCAGATACTAACAATATTGAAAGTGACTACACTCCAATAAGGAAGTAAATTAAAAGCCTTAAAAAAAAAAAGAAATTGCATTTAAATCAGAAGTTGAAACCTGATATCTTAAATCTGGTCTTTGGATATATTGTGTTTCATTTTCATAATGTTTTAAAAGTCAAACATGATGCCAGTGTTTATGAATCAGCAGATTTTTGCAAAAAAATTCATATTTTAGCATCCCTTGGACAATAGACCACGTGATAATGGAGTGTCCGCTTTCCCACACAGCCTCACAAGGTGAATGGTTGCAGCCCCCTTTGGCTGGGGTGTGCATACGCTTTTTCTCCAGAGCCATCACTCATTTCTGTCACTTGCCTGTCCTGACTGGATACTTGGGTTCCTGACTTAACAGAAGTTTGGATCATGGAAGAAGAGAAATATAATTGATACATCAGAGCATGACTGAGATACGTTTGTGTTCTTTGTAGTTCATTGTATTTAAAAATATGCTCAGAGGACTTATCAAACTCTACAGAGTCAGGGAACAGAGACGAACCTCTGTTTCTTTCATCATAATATTAAGTAACTTAATTTCAAAGTATGGTCAGGGAGAGTCTCATGTAACTGTTCATTCAGTTCAGGTCACCAACTATGTGTGTAATGCCAATCACATATTAGTCACTGAGCTGGGCATTGGGGTAATTTGTCATTATAACTTTGCCAGTTATGACACTGTGATTCGAGTGTTTGTCAGTCATTGCTTTTCTAAAAAAAAATACTGGAAAATGTTTATTTGATGTCAACACAAAATTCTCCATTTTGTAAATATGCAGAAAATAGAATTGTGCATGAATTAAAAATTCCAATAAGCACATATGTTAATAGCTTAATTATTGTACTCATCTTCATTCCCAAGTGAATGTTTTTATATCTCATTTGTATCTTTCCCTTCCAGTCATAATCTTGCCCTGTTGTACATCTGCTATAATATTGATAATCTTAAATTAATATCACAAGTAAAAGAAGGATTTGATACATTGTGCTGTTTTTACTTCAGGGTAGTCATTGATTCATCCATCTCCCTTGTAGGAGTCTGTTTTGTGAATATTGAAATCCTTTATCAGAAAGAGATTGGACCATTTCTACCCTTTCCTTGCTTCAGTGCTTCCCTTTCAACTTGGTGTCACATCTGGGGAACTCTCTGATTCTTAATATTTAGAATAGTGGGCTGAAATCATAGCTGTATAAGAAATCATCCGGGAAGGCTTGTTTAAAATGTGAATTTCTTGTCTTGTTCCTGCTGGGAGCCCCAAATCTACATTCTAACACTCTGGAGATTTAAAAAATAATTTTATTGGAGCATAGTTGCTTTACAATGTGTTAGTTTCTACTGTATAGCAGAGCGAATCTGCTTTGTGTATGCGTATATCTCCTCTTTCTTGGATTTCCCTCCTGTCTGTTACCACAGAGCACTGAGTAGAGTTCCCTGTGCTATATGATAGGTTCTCATCAGCTACCTGTTTCATACATAATATCGGTAGCGTGGGTGTGTCAGTCCCAGTCTCCCTTCACAGCCCCTCTGTCTCCTCCTGGTGTCCATTGGCTTGTTCTCTATGTCTGCGTCTCTATTTCTGCTTTGAAAACAGGAGATTTTAATATATTTGCTTAAAAGGCATACTGGTATTAAAACATGATTGCTGTAAACCTGGAGTGGGGGAGGGACTCTTGAATAGAAGTTTGGGATCTGAGGGATTTCTGAGATTTCCAATCCCTAAGTAATGATGATATGAACATTTTTCTTTCTCCTTCCAACCAAGATGAGTGTCTTTACCATTAGACAGGTCACAGTTACTCTGAGTCCACAACATATGCTGTGGGAGTTTGCTGTGTTTGTGTTCATGTGCCAATGACACAGAATATTAAAAGATTAAATGAGCTTGCATCAGTGAAATATCAGCCCACAATTAACTCTATGGCTTCTATGTTATTAGTCAGATATAGAATTTTTTTCCTAGATGTGTTATAGTTTCATCTGGAGAGTGACCCATAATGGGAACAGAAGAATCACACAGATACTGAACACTTAGCAAGCAATTTAATTTAATTTTATTTATTTGCTCAGAGGCTGCATAGAGAGACTGCCACAGCCATTGTGCACACATCATTAATATTCAGTGACAGCATAAAGTAATGACTTCCATTTCTTGCTCAGGTCCTTAGACAATTTCGTTAACCCAGCATTGGGTATTTTGTGTATCTTAGTGACCATCTTTTTTTCTTTTTTTAAATTATGAAAGTATGATAACACATTTACAGGAGACTTGGAAAATACAGAACAAGTTTATTTCCACTATATTCCAATATATTTCCACTATAAATTACAATTATTTTAAAAAGTAGATAAATTAAGATTTTTTAATTGGAGTTTCAATATCAAACTCTCAAAAATTAATAGAATGAACATGCAGAGAAGTAGAAGGATATAGTAGACCTGAAAAGCACTGTGAACCAATTCAACATAATTAAGATTTATACAGTTTTCACACAACAGGAGGAAACGACTTCTATTCAAGTTTCCATAGGCTGTAAACTAAGAGACCCTGGAACAGATCCACAGACATAAAACAAGGTGCAAAAATTTCACAGCCCAAAGCTATTGAAACCATACAGAGTCTGTTCCCTTATCACTGTGGAGTTATATTAGAAATCAGTATCAAAAGATACTTGACAATAACCCACATATTTTCAAGTGCAGTGCAACATTTACTAAAAGAGATCTTGGACGCAGCTATTGAAAGCCCTTAGTGAGCATCTTCTCAGAGCTTTTTGCCGGGGGTGTACATTGACCCAACCACATCTCAGTGTTCTAACATCTGTGTCTAAACTTTCACCACCTTAAGTATCCTATTCTATGATAGTACTTAGCTGGTTTGGTGAGTATTTCAAAGAACTTGAATCTTTGGAGTACGAAGACATGTTCATGGGTAACAGGAAACCAACTGTCTTTATCTTGTCCCTAATGAAAGCAGAATAAAGGAGAGAGAAATAAAAATTTAGTGAGGCTTTACACAAAGCATTTACTATTTCTACAAAACATGTACTATTTTTCCAAGTACCAAATAATGCCTAAAGAGTTAAATGTTCAACTTACATATACCATACTATTTTTTCATTTAGTTGTTCAAGAAAACAATTTGGAATGCAAGAAAATATATTGTAACTGGACTTTTGATTAAACCAGTGGATAGTGCTGATAACTAAAACTTAAAAATTTTGAGGAAAGGACTGTATGTCTGTGGATTCTTAGCTTGATGTTTAAAGTTAAAGATTAATGTGTTCTCTCAACCAAGGGTCCTGCATATCAAAGCTCTTCAGTTGAAATGAAGCAGAAATTTGGGACAATTATTTTCTAAATCCAGACCAACGCACCATTTTGAATTCTGATGAATATCCATCACACTTGAACAATAAAGGAGAGAGAGCAGTGCCAGCAATGACCTAGTGTTATCTGAGGGATTAAATCTTCTCATTTTGCCCACTTCTCCTTTCTCCTTGAACAGTGTTATGTATGATTTTGACATAAAACAGGATAAAGTGCTCCCAGGAACAAGTCTAAAGAATAGTGTTCAGAATGATTTTCTTTTCTCTAGTTTTGATCTCTCTCTCTTTAATTAGATAAGGCCATAATCTCACAGAATGGCGTTTAGTGGCTGTATTGTGGGGAATACACATCTGCTCCCTCCCTTGGGTGGAAGGCCAGTTGTTCCATATGTTGGGATCAATAAAATAATAACAGCTATGCCACTTAGCAAGCATTCACTAGACTCTCCCATTTATTCTTCACAAAAACTATGAGGTCACTGCTATTATGATTCTCTTTTTTACAAAAATATAAACTATGGCACAGGACAGACTAATAACTTTTCCAAGAGCATGCTCTTTGCAAATGATGGAGTTGGAATTTTAGTCATCTGATTCAGAGGCTGTCCTCTTAACGACTTTGCTTAGAAAAAGAAGACAATATATTTATTTTAATGTCTGTTTTATCCTAGTAGTAAAATAGCCTTTCTAAGTTCTATGCGGACCCTTTCTAAGATCTATATGGACCCTTTCCCCTAATCTTTCCAACAGCCTAAGGTTATTATTTTTTTCTTGAATGCAGGAGGAAAAAATCGGGTTTTTATGTCAAAATGAGGGAAAAATTAAAATCCAATCTCTAGTTTCTGGAGAGCATGGGTTCCTAGAAATATTGACACTGGCTTTCTTCTGTAAAATACTTTCTTGGTACAACAGTTGAAAAGTTCATGAGCAAATTAGATACGATATCTCATTCATTTGAAAGCTAGTTTAAACATATTGGTAGTTCTTGATAAGAATCTTTGTAAGATTCTTTGAACGCTATTAGAAAGGAAATGAATTTACTCCCCAAATTAGAGAAATAATGTAATGAGTTGTTACTTTACTAGTTAATCCCTGAGAAAGTAAAAGACAAAAAAAAAAAAAGACTACAAAAGAAAGTGCTTAATTCCTATGAAACCATTCTCTGTATCTACTGGGTTTTATGCCAGCCCAGCTGTTGATTTTCAGCCATTACTGACTTTCTTGCTTTAGCACAATTCTACAATTGGCTCAATCTTTCAAATTAAAGTAGATTCCAAATTAGAAATGGATTGTGTTCTAATAGTTTATTCATTGGCAGTTTGGAAGTTGGAAAACATTTTGCTTCAGAAAAGTAATGCATTATAAACATTGGCTAGGTTCCCAAACTATCACAGAAAATAATATAAACTTAAAAAGGAAAAATTAATATTACTATATTTCTCAGTGTAGTGTTGTAGATCTGTGGACCTGCAGTGATTTAAGTGCAAAAACTATGCCATTATAATACAGACACTGTACAGTTACAAACTATATAGATACTAGCATGGAGAGATAGCCATTAAAATCTCAATGATGGGGACTTCCCTGGTGGTCGGGTGGCTAAGACTCTGAGCTCCCAGTGCAGGGGTTCTGGGTTTGATCCCTGGTCAGGGAGCTAGATCCAGCAGGCTGCAACTAAGACCTGATACAGCCAAATAAATAAATAAAATAAATTAAAAACTCTCAATGGGGGTTTTCAGGTAGTGGGATTATGGAAGATATTCCTTTTTATATTTTTTACTTTGTATATTGTATTTATATTTTTAAATTGGCAATTTTGAAAACAAGGAACATTTAGTGCTTTCATATAACTGTCTATTACATATACATAATTTTACTCAGACAAAGGGTACGTCTCTGCCTTTCTTCCCTCCTCCCTCTTTGAAAACACATGGCCATTGGAACACAGTGATTGGGTATACACTTATTGTTTCCATATCCTACATCGGCTCTGTTAACAAATCTTGTTGGCTCCGTCTTCAAAACAAGATTAGGAATCACATTCAGTTATTGCTGTTGGCCAATGAATAATCATTTCTTGCCTAAATTCCTTTTTTTAGCTTTAAACTGGTCCTCTTGTTTTCTGTATTATTTTCCTATAGTCTTTTCAAAACAGAGTTCCATACATATATTATATATTAATACATATACTAACAAAAAGAGTATGTTATACATCCCAGTTCACTTGCAATAGATCCAGAACATTGAAAGGAGTGGATGGCCATCCTTAGTTCTCTTTTTCATTGCTCTCTGTCTTGCTTGCTCCCTCCACTGCACTCAAAGCCAGCCTCCTTGCCCTTCCTTAAACACCAGTCGTTTTTGAGCCCACCCAGTCCTCTGGCGTTTGCTGTTCTCAATGTCTGGCAAGTCCCCTCACCCATCCACTCCAAACCTTTGCTCATATTCCCAAAACTCTTTCTCCCTTGTGTATTAGAATACTGTCATATTTTCTGGCTACAGCAATTCATTTCAATTAACATTTCAACAATGCTTGCTTCTCAAGCCTTCATTTTTCCTTTGACTGGCTTACTTGTTTCACCATCTAACTATACGCTGCATGTGTTTTCATGTCGATGATTGATCATCATGTTACACAGGAAAAACTCCACATTGGCAGAGATTTCTGATAATTTTATTTCCTATTGTATCCTCGGTGCCTAGAATCCTGCCCAGCACACAGTACACATTTAAGATGTATTTGTCAAATGAATGAATGTGTGTAATGAAAGCATAAAAAATAGACCTAAAGGATAGAAACAAAATTCCTGGTAATGCTTGCCCCTTAGGAACACAGGCCCTGGAGAAGGAAATGGTAACCCACTCCAGTATTCTTGCCTGGAGAATCCCATGGACGGAGAAGCCTGGTAGGCTACAGTCCACGGGGTCGCAAAGAGTCGGACACGACTGAGCGACTTCACCTTCACCTTCACCTAGGAACACAGGGGAAGAGATGTCCCTTTTCTTTCTTAGTAACACTTTTTGTCTTATATACAAAAATATCTGATAAACTATGACAAAACTCTTGCAGATAGATACATTGGTATTTGTAATATTAGTTTCTGAATATTTGTGTGTTTTGAAAATTTTCATGTATACATTTTTTATCAGCTTTCCAGTAATTACTGGATAAAGCACATATTCCCAGCATTCCATGGGATGCCTTCTGCTGTGGATACTGCCAACCTCTCCATCCGCACTGACTTCCCTGCTTCTAGCTTTCTCCATAGTCATGATTTCTTCTATCTCCTTCTCTTTTTTGGTCTAGTGGGGTACGCTGTACATTTGTCTTTGCCTGTCCTTCCTGACCAGGTTCCTCTCTCCTCCTGTAATAGAACTTTCTACTAGTGAAACACGGTGTTCATCCTGCTTCGTAAAATTCAAATAAAACTGGCTCAACCTTTGTATCCTACATCCTGTGGGAAGACCAGTGCTCTTTTTCATATTTATGAGAATTCCTGATGGCCTATTAATTATGACTACCCCTTTGATTTGATTTCCTGCTGCTGCTGAATTAGATGACTCACTGATTCTCTAAACAACCATTTTTGTTCCATTTTCTCTTCCTCATGATACGTTAATCATGAAACCAGGTCCCTTTTCTTGATTTTTCTCCTTCTCCTCAAAAGAGACAAATGTTTATAGACCTTCTGTTTTTTAAATAATCGTATCTTTTTTTTTTCTTTTTCAGAGTCTATTCCCATCTAGGTTATTACAGAATACTGAGTAGAGTTCCCTCTGCTAAACAGTAGGTCTTTGTTGATTATCTATAGTGTGTATAGACTCTTGATTGAGTCAGAGCCTAACTGGGAATTGGGAGGTAGAAGTGCGGAGGGCGGAGGAGGGGAGGTGATCCTCTGACACACCAGTGCTTGACGGTGACAGTCTTGTTCCAAAAGAGCTCTTAGCTTTACCCACACCAGGGGCCACTGGCCAACTCTCCTCTAAAAGACTCCCGGCCTACTTCTCAAATGTTTTCTCACTCCCTTCCATTCGTAGGCCGCTTCTAACTCCTTAAATACCAATTCATGTATTTTGCAGAACAGGCCAGTTTTGTCTTTGTCTCTTAGCCTGTTTGGCTTATGCCTAAAAGGTCCTTTCTTGTACCCACAAAAGCCCACGAAGGCGCCTTCCTCTACAAGCACAGTTCTCCCTTAGAGAGGAATTCTGTGTTTGGCTCCCAGTGTAAATGTGTCTTCTTCCTGAGACACACTTTATCGCAGTGGTCAGTTTGCTTGTGTGTCTTTGTCACTAAAGGAAAGTTTCGAACTTTAAAATAATGTTTTGCTTTTGCTGAATCTTGGATTCCCAGCACCCAGCCTAGAGTACCATCATTCATACTTGACAAGTAAGTGAAGACTGATCACTTTCCTCTTCTTACAGGCATCTATTAGAGAGTACCATTTAATCTCAGATAAGTTTGCTTCTTTTGGTTCTCAAAACACGTAAATGTGATGGAAATAGCCTCCTTGTTTTTAGTTTCTCCACTGTATAAGACCCTGCTTATCCAGGGGAATGTCTCAGTAGCCATCACACTATGCAACTATAAACTGTCTTGAGGCAGATTGTACGTTGTGCTGTGCTGTGCTTAGTCACTCAGAAGTGTCCTCCTCTTTGTGACCCCATGAACTAGAGCCCTCCAGGCTCCTCTGTCCATGGGGATTCTCTGGGCAAGAATGCTGGAGTGGGTTACCATGCCTTCTCCCAGAGGGATTGTATATTACCTGTAACCAAAATCATGCTCAGGAAAGACTCTTTTGCTGCAACCATTGGTAGTAAGAGAATCCGAGGTAAACATCCTTTCTTCATTGTCTTGCTTCTTAACTGAAGNGGAGTGGGTTACCATGCCTTCTCCCAGAGGGATTGTATGTTACCTGTAACCAAAATCATGCTCAGGAAAGACTCTTTTGCTGCAACCATTGGTAGTAAGAGAATCCGAGGTAAACATCCTTTCTTCATTGTCTTGCTTCTTAACTGAAGAAGCCAGTGATCTGACCATCCCTTGAACTTCTGAAATTCCACAGTTTGGATGTATTCTCCTAGTCTTCCAAAGGTCACTTGTAGCTGATGAATGAATCGGGGAGGAAATGGAATAGCGTCTAACAATCATGACGTTGCCTGTAGAGGAGACACAACATTTAAGTTTAAAAATTCTATTTTTAATGACATCCACAAATGGAAGACTATATTACTAGTTCTTTATTGAAACTAACTAAACAAAACTGTTGTTTTTAGAATATTTTTTTGCATAAAAGATATTCATTCATTGATTTATTTTGCAAATAACTGAGTTCCAACCCTGAGCCAGGGACTTCTTAAAGAAATGGATGTGTGCAAGTGAAAACACAAAATTCTTGCTTGCATAGAGCTTACCTTCTTGTGTGGCTGACAGATGGTAGACAGATATATGATAAAATTCAGCTAGCAATAGATTCTAGGAGGATGAATAGGACTGCTGAGAGCAAGGTGCTAGAGTTAGATGAGGGCAAGGTCTGGAGGCTGCTTAAATAGTGTAGTCAGGGAAGACCTTCCTGAGAGCACAGAATATGAACAAAAATTTGTACATAACAAAACAGTAAAATATGATTTTAGAATGGGAAGAACATGAACTTGCAGAGATGCAGTTCTGGATGGTTTCTCGATCTTCATTCTAAAAGAATGTGTTCATCCACAGCGCCTCATCACTTGAATGACCACAAATAATTGAACTGGTTGCTCCCAACTGGCCTGAAATGTGTGTGTTTGTTTTAGTTGAGCAGTCATCTCTCTCTGTCGAATGAGAGATGAGAGCAAGGCAAACAAGTAGAAAGAAGTAGAAACATCTAGGGACTTCCCAGCTGACTCAGTGGCTAAGATGCCACACTTTCACTGCAGCAGGTGCAAGTTTGATCCCTGGTTAGGGAACTAAGATCTCACGTGCCTTGAGTTGCAGCCAAAAAAAAAAAAAGAAGAAGTAAAGATGCCTGTGTGGGAAACAGGAGTTTTCTCTTTCTCTTAAGAGTTTTATGTCTTTAGTTTCTGAGGGCTTCCAATTCAATTTCTATCCATAAGGGTGTCCTAATAAACTCTTTCTTTGAGGTAAATTGTATCTCCAGTGCTTAGAATGAAAGCCTCTTGACTAAAAGAGCTTTATTTTAGGGCATCTTGGTTTGTCTGCATCTCACATCTAACACTCTGCTAACTGACCTGGGGCCTGTCATTCAGCCTCTACTTAGACATCTAGTTATTACCACTGGGGCTAATGACACTGACCTCATAGACTGGACCATTTTCTGGAGCACTTAATGATTGTTTGTTGACTCGATTCTTTCTCATTACAGCTTTGCCTTTAACTAGCAAGAAAGTAAAAGAAAGTCCAGCATTGTGTTTAGGTTTTCAGAGTGTTAGAAACACAATTTTCTCTTTTTAAAATTTTGTGACCCATGTTTGTAGAACACAGACAGCAAATTATGAAGCCATTACAGGAAGTGGAGGCTGCCCTTGCTTTTTATAATCGGGAAGAGCAGAAGACTAGATTTTAGGCAAGAGTCTGTGGGTGAGTTTAAGTTCAAATTCAACTGAAGTAATTAACTGCAAATACTATTCATAAATTATCTTTGAACACTTCCTTTGGCCGTGATATATAACTTTTATAATGATCTAAAGACAGGTTTTTATATGCAGAGTACATCATGAGAAACGCTGGGCTAGAAGAAGCACAAGCTGGAATCAAGACTGCCGGGAGAAATATCAATAACCTCAGACATGCATATGACACCACCCTTATGGCAGAAAGTGAAGAGGAGCTAAAAAGCCTCTTGATGAAAGTGAAAGAGGAGAGTGAAAAAGTTGGCTTAAAACTCAACACTCAGAAAACGAAGATCATGGCATCTGGTCCCATCACTTCATGGGACATAGATGGGGAAACAGTGGAAACAGTGTCAGACTTTATTTTGGGGGGCTCCAAAATCACTGCAGATGGTGACTACAGGCATGAAATTAAAAGATGCTTACTCCTTGGAAGGAAAGTTATGATAGTATAACCTAGATAGTATATTCAAAAGCAGAGACATTACTTTGCCGACTAAGGTCCATCTAGTCAAGGCTATGGTTTTTCCAGTGGTCATGTATGGATGTGAGAGTTGGACTGTGAAGATAAACAGTGTCAGACTTTATTTTGGGGGGCTCCAAAATCACTGCAGATGGTGACTGCAGCCATGAAATTAAAAGATGCTTACTCCTTGGAAGGAAAGTTATGACCAACCTAGATAGCATATTGAAAAGCAGAGACATTACTTTGCCAACAAAGGTCCGTCTAGTCAAGGCTATGTTTTTTCCAGTGGCCATGTATGGATGTGAGAGTTGGACTGTGAAGAAGGCTGAGTGCTGAAGAATTGATGCCTTTGATGTTTTTGAACTGTGGTGTTGGAGAAGACTGTTGAGAGTCCCTTGGACTGCAAGGAGATCCAACCAGTCCATTCTGAAGGAGATCAGCCCTCGGATTTCTTTGGAAGGAATGATGCTGAAGCTGAAACTCCAGTACTTTGGCCACCTCATGCGAAGAGTTGACTCTTTGGAAAAGACTCTGATGCTGGGAGGGATTGGGGGCAGGAGGAGAAGTGGACGACAGAGGATGAGATGACTGGATGGCATCACTGACTCGATGGACGTGACTCTGAATGAACTCCGGGAGTTGGTGATGGACAGGGAGGCCTGGCGTGCTGTTATTCATGGGGTCTCAAAGAGTCGGACACGACTGAGCAACTGAACTGAACTGAACAATAGCTATTAAAATAGCTCATAGTTCTGTGGGTTGGTAATTTGGGCTGGGCTCAGCCAGGTAGTTCTGCTGTTCTCAGTTGGACTCCATTATCGGTATTCAGTCAACTGCAGGTTAGCTTAGTGGCTCTGCTTTTAGACTGTCAGCTGGGGTAATAAAGGAACAGAGCGAGTCAAGGGTCTCACATCATCCTACAGGCTGGCCCAGATTTGTTCATATGCTTGTTCACGACTCCAAGTACAATAAGAGGGTATGTCCCAGTGCACAAGAGATCTTCAAGCCTCTGCTTTTATCACTGGGAACTGACCCACTGACCAAAGCAAAGTTATATGGCCAATGCCAGAACCAAAGTAAGAAAGTCCTTCCAAGGGATTAAAAGAGGCAGGAACAAATCAATGCCCTAAAAGAAAGCATCAAACAAGAAAATCTGTAGTTTTAGGATCCTTTGTCCCCTAGACCAGAAGTTACTGATTGGTATTATGGATGGCATCACCGACTCAACGGACATGAGTTTGAGCAAGCTCCGGGAGATGGTGAAGGTCAGGGAAGCCTAGCATGCCGCAGACCATGGGGCTGCAGAGTTGGACATGATTGAGCAACTGAACAACAACAACCTGCTGGCCTGGGAGAAAAGTATCACTTCAAATCAGGAAAAGCTATGACCTATATTTGTTTACTCAACTCATATTTATTGTTGGTTTTCAGTCGCTAGTCATGTCAGACTCTTTGCATTCCCACCGACTACAGCATGACAGGCTCCCCTGTCCTCCACTGTCTCCCAGAGTTTGCTCAAATTCATGTCCATTGAGTTGGTGATGCTATACAACCATCTCATCGCTGCTGCTGCCTTCTCCTTTGACCTTCCATCTTTCCCAGCATCAGAGTCTTTCCAATGAGTTGGCTCTTCACATCAGGTGGTCAAAGTATTGAACCTTCAGCATCAGTTCTATGAGTATTCAGGGTTGATTTTCTTTAGGATTGACTGGTTTTATCTCCTTGGAGTCCAAAGGACTCTCAAGAGTCCACTCCAACACCACAGATTGACAGCATCAATTCTTCAGCTTTCAGCCTTCTTTATGGTCCAACTCCCATATCCATACATGACTACTGGAAAAACCATAACTATGACTATTACAGACATTTGTTTGCAAAGCGATGTCTCTGCGCTTTTTTGTCATAGCTTTCCTTCCAAGGAGTAAACCCCTTTTAATTTCATGGTAAGTGCAGGCACCGTCCACAGTGATTTGGAGCCCAAGGAAGTAAAATCTGTCACTGCTTCCAGTTTTTCCCCTTCTATTCACCATGAAGTGATGAGACCGGATGCCATGATCTTCATTTTTTTAACTTTCAGCTCAAATCAGCTTTTCAAACCAGCTTTTCCCTCTCCTCTTTCACTTTCACCAAGAGGTTCTTTAGTTCCTCCTCACTTTCTACCATTAGAGTGGTATCATCCGCACATCTGATGTTGTTGATATTTCTCCTAGCAATCTTGATTCCAGCTTGTGCTTCATCCAGACCAGCATTTCGCGTGATGTACTCTCTATATAAATTAAATCATCAGGGTGACAGTATACATCCTTGTTGTACTCCTTTCCCAATTTGGAATCAGTCCGTTGTTCCAGTTCTGGTTCTAACTCTTACTTCTTGATCCACATACAGGATTCTCAGGAGACAAGTAAGGTGGTCTGGTATTCTTGTCTTTAAGAATTTTCCACAGTTTGCTGTGATCCACACAGTCAAAGGCTTTCAGTTCAGTTCAGTCACTCAGTTGTGTCCAACTCTCTGTGACCCCATGGACTGCAGCATGCCAGGCTTCCCTGTCCATCACCAACTTCCAGAGCTTGCTAAAACTCATGTCCTACAAGTCGGTGATGCCACCCAACCATCTAATTCTCTGTCATCCCCTTCTCCTCCATCTTCAATCTTTCCCAGCATCAAGGTCTTTTCCAGTGAGTCAGTTCTTCACATCAGGTGGCCAAAGTATTGGAGTTTCAGCTTCAGCATCAGTCCTTCCAATGAATATTCAGGACTGATCTCCTTCAGGATGGACTGGTTGAATCTCCTTTCAGTCTAAGGGATTCTCAAGAGTATTCTCCAACACCACAGTTCAAAAGCATCAATTCTTTGGCACTCAACTTTCTTTAGAGTCCACCTCTCACATCCATACATGACTACTGGAAAAGCCATAGCTTTGACTAGACAGACCTTTGTTGGCAAAGTAATGTCTCTGTTTTTAATATGCTGTCTAGGTTGATCATAGCTTTATTGTAGCCAACGAGGCAGAAATATATTTTTTGCTGGAATTCCCTTGCTTTATTTATGATCCAACAGATGTTGGCCATTTGATCTCTGGTTCTCCTGCCTTTTCTAATCCCACCTTGTACATCTGGAAATTCTCAGTTCTTGTACTGTTGAAGGCTAGCTTGAAGGATTTTAAGCATAAGCTTACTACCATGTAAAGAGAGCACAGTTCTACGGTAATTTGAACAATCTTTGGCATTGCCCTTTTTGGGGATTAGAATGAAACTGACCTTTTCCAGTCCCGTGACCACTGCTGAGTTTTCCAAATTTGCTGACATACTGATTCTTAAGCTTTTGTCATGGTCCTGGCATTGCTGTAGACACTGAGGACAGAACAGTGGATCTAGAAGTCGAGGTCCCTATTCTCTTTGAGCTTATGTCTTAATGAGGGGAGCTATAAAATAAACAGGTCATCCACAGCAATTAATACACATTCAATAATAAACAGAAAATAAAGTTCATTCAGATAGTGATGATTTCCACTAATGCAACAAAACAAGTGACTCTTATATAGAAAGACTGAAAGATTTATTTAAATAGAGTGGTCATGGGAAGTCTCTCTGAGAAGCATCATTTGAGAAGAAAAAAAAAATGCAAAGAAAGAAGCCATGACAAAGGCAGAGCTTTCTTGACAGAGACAATACCAAGTGCAAAGGCAATGATGCAGGAAGTAGCTTAGCCTCTTCTGGAAACAAAAATCAAACTGGGACAGCAAGAAAGAGTCAGTACTAAGGGAGCAGAGAATTATAAGTTCAAAGACATAGGGAAGAGCAACTTCATGTGGACCTTGGAGGTCGCAGGAAGAAGTTCAGATCTAGATTTTACTGCAGATTTAGGGGACAACCAGCAGGAAAGCTTTCAGCAAAGGAGATGTGAGGCAGCATTGTTTTCTGTTTTGTCTTTTGTTTCTAGAAGATGACACTGGCTGTAAGTGGAGAATGGACTATTGTGGAACAAGAGTGGAGGCAGCTCTCTGCCTCACTTAGGAGGCATGTATAGTATCTGAGCAAGAATCAAATCTGCCGCCTAATCTAAGGGGTAGTGGAGATGCAGAGATTAAGATATAATTTCAGGACTTGCTGGAAGGGGAAGGACTGAAAGAAAACAATCCAGTGACTATTAAACATTTGGCCTAAAGAAATAGACTGAGGGGTACAGAGAAGAAACTAGTGGTTACTGGTGGGTAGAGGACAAGATGTAGGTAGGGGATTAAGAGGTACAGACTACTACCTATAAAATAAAGAAGCTATAGGATGTATTATACAGCACAGGGAATATAGCCAATATTTTATAATAACTTTAGATAGAGTATAATCTATAAAAATTTTAATCACTATGTTGTATACCTGGAATTAATATAATATTATAAATTGACCCAATTAAACATATCAATAAGTAAATAAGTGAATAAATCAACAAAACTTTGACCTGAGTAACCATGAAACTGCTAGTCACTACGCTAGGATTCAGGGGTAAATAGATCATAAGACATAGCTCTTCCACTGCTGGAGTTTACAATCTAAAACTATTTACTAAATGCTACTTGGTTAATAGCTGATAGTTTAAAAAATCAATTTAGATTTAAATATCACAATTGTTAATGTCATAAAATCCAGATGGGTTGAAATGTTAAAGTGAATAAACAATATCTAAATAAACTAGAAGAAAAAAATATATATATATATACTTTAAGGATGGGAAAACTTTTTAACATGGTGCGTGTACTCAGTCATGTCCGATTGCAGCCCCATGGACTGTAACCTGCCAGGCTCCTCTGTCCATGGAATTTTCCAGGCAAGAANGATGGGTTGAAATGTTAAAGTGAATAAACAATATCTAAATAAACTAGAAGAAAAAAATATATATATATATACTTTAAGGATGGGAAAACTTTTTAACATGGTGCGTGTACTCAGTCATGTCCGATTGCAGCCCCATGGACTGTAACCTGCCAGGCTCCTCTGTCCATGGAATTTTCCAGGCAAGAATACTGGAGTGTGTTGCCATTTCCTACTCCATCTCTTGCATCTCCTGCATTGGCATGAGGATTCTTGACAACTGGACCACCTGGGAAGCCCCTTTAACACTGAGGTGTAAGCAATCAAGGAAAATATTAGTAGATTGTTTAAAATTTTAAACTTTTGTAAGTTAAAAATCTACCATAAAATTAAAATGCAAACAGTACTGGGAAATGTACTGGAGTGTGTTGCCATTTCCTACTCCATCTCTTGCATCTCCTGCATTGGCAGGAGGATTCTTGACCACTGGACCACCTGGGAAGCCCCTTTAACACTGAGGTGTGAGCAATCAAGGAAAATATTAGTAGACTGTTTAAAATTTTAAACTTTTGTAAGTTAAAAATCTACCATAAAATTAAAATGCAAACAGTACTGGGAAATATAGCCACAGCATATTCGATAACATGTTGATGTGATTAATATAGAAAGAGATCTTAGAAATCAATACAGAAAGAATGACCAAAGAGAATAATAAACAAAAAGCAAAAGTACAGGGTCAATCTAAAAATGAGTTCAATCTTACGGGTTATCAATAACATACATAGCTAAAATAGGATATTAATTTTTTTAAACCTTTCAATTGATATACTGTGTGTTAAGTTGCTTCAGTTGTGTCTGACTCTTTGCGACCCTATGGACTGTAGCTTCCAGGCTCCTCTGTTCACGCGAATCTCCAGGTAAGAATACTGGAGTGGGTTCCCATGCCCTTCTCCAGGAGAATCTTTCAAATGCAAGGATTGAACCTGCATCCTTTACATCTCCTGTGTTGACAGGTGGGTCCTTTACCACTAGCATCAACTGTGAAGTTCAAATTCGTACATGTTTATAAATAAAAATAATCCAAAAGTTAGTTTGGGAGAATAAAATTGACACTTGAGAGAAATTTTTCAAAAATGTACATTATCTTTCATCTGGCAACTTCAGTTTTTGAAATGTCTAAAAGGTATAATCATGGTTGTGTGTAACTAAATACAAACATTTTCTGCAGCATTGTTTATACTAACATAAATTTCTCACAATAGAGATCAGTTCAGTTCAGTTGAGTCACTCAGTCGTGTCCGACTCTTTGCGACCCCATGAATCGCAGCACGCTCCTTTGGGGAGACAGGCCAACATTGCTTACAAACCAAATGCACAATCTGCTCAGTGGAACAGGTTGACCCCACCCCTAAACTTTCCTGCACAATAGATGTCAGTCTTCTCTGTGCCATCTTTCAGCACCTGGGGAGTCAGGCTTTCAAGGGAGGTAAAGGATCTCCATGACTTATTCATCCTGGGTTTTGTTTTTCAGAACAGAGCTTTTCTTTGTATCTTTCATTTCACATCAATCCACAGTTCTGGAATATTGCTTTGGGTCTACAGAAGACACTCTGAAAATTTCCAGCAAGGAACAGAATTTCTTATTTCTGTCATGAACTCACCATCCGAGCAGCCACTCAAGATTTTTCTCTGTAGCTATTGCTGGTATCAGATGTTTCATAGATNGAGGGATTGGGGGGCAGGAGGAGAAGGAGATTACGGAGGATGAGATGGCTGGATGGCATCACTGACTCAAAGCACAGGAGTTTGAGTGAACTCCGGGAGTTGGTGCTGGACAGGGAGGCCTGGCGTGCTGCAATTCATGCGGTCGCAGAGTCGGATACGACTGAGCAACTGAACTGAAAGACATGTTTATGACTATTGACAAACATAAAAGTTTCTATTTAAGAGGATTATAAAACAATCTCTTTATACCAAATGATAAGAAAATACAACAGAGGAAATTATACCAACAATTGCAAAGTTAAATTTGTTCTTATATGAGACCAATACTCCAACATGACTGATCAGAAAATAAGTTCTTTGTTTCTGTCCCTGGGTCCCAAATAATCTGTATTCTTTAGTTTCTTATAAATAGAAGGGAAAGAATATTCCACATGACACCAAGGTATCATCAGCACCATTTCAAAGATTCCTATCAAATGCAGTTTGTCAATCAGGGTAGGAGCAGAGTGAAGAGAATCAGAGGTCTAGGAATGCTGAAGTTTCTTGGTAAAGAGTTGTTTCTTGCATCTTCTTTGTAGCAAATTATCTCTTCCCTTCAAACTATGAGGCTGGAGAAGACTCTTGAGAGTCCCTTGGACAGCAGGAGATCAAACTAATCAATCCTAAAGGAAATGAACCCTGAACATTCATTAGAAGGGCTGATTTTGAAGCTGAAGCTCCAATACTTATGCCAGCTGATGCGAACAGCCGACCTACTGGAAAAGACCCTGATGCTGGGAAAGATTCAGGGCGAGAGGAGAAGGGGCAACAGAGGATGAGATGGTTGGAAGGCATCATCGACTCAATGGAGATGAGTTTGAGCAAACTCTGGGAGACAGTGAAGGAAGGGAAGCCTAGTGTGCTGCAGTCCATGGGTTACTTAGAGTCAGACATGGCTGAGTGACTGAGCAACGATCTCTTCCCTAATAGACCCAAGGTGAGAATTTCAAGGGCAGCAGGGATGAGGGCCATGAGATGGATTGGATTTCATACCTACTTGCACACTATCTTTGATGTGTCCAGGAGGATTTAGTCCCAAGAGATTTACTTCCAGCCCCAGCTTATTGGTTCCCTTTCTTAGAGTGAGACACACTTCTGATTTCACATCGTCCCTTATCAGAGTATAGGTTTATATTATTTTGTTTTCAAAAGAAGATAGAACAAGTTGCTGAATCTCTCTGGGTCTTATATCCTCAACAGTAAAATAAGGGGATTATCACTAAAGTTCTTCTCTGCTACTGCTAAGTTGCTTCAGTCGTGTCCGACTCTGTGTGACCCCATAGACAGCAGCCCATTGGGCTCCGCCATCCCTGGGATTCTCCAGGCAAGAACACTGGAGTGGGTTGCCATTTCCTTCTCCAGTACATGAAAGTGAAAAGTGAAAGTGAAGTTGCTCAGTCGTGTCCGACTCAGCGACCCTATGGACTGCAGCCTACCAGGCTCCTCCGTCCATGGGAGTTTCCAGGCAAGAGTACTGGAGTGGGGTGCCATTGCCTTCTCCGAAAGTTCTTCTCTAGGATCACATTTTTATGAATCAGTTGCAAGTATGAATTTTGACTATTGGCAATATCTTACTAAAACTGCTAATAAAAACTTTATACTTAAGTCAAATCATATTTTTCTGACCTATGGAATATTATTAAGACTACTGCTGGGAAAGGTTGAAGGCGAGAGGAGAAGGGGACGACAGAGGATGAGATGGTTGAATGGCATCACCAACTCAAATGGACATGGGTTTGAATAAGCTCCGGGAGTTAGTGATGGACAGGGAAGCAGACTTCCCTGCAGGCGTGCTGCAGTCCATGGGGTCACAAAGAGTCGGACACAACTGAGTAACTGAACTGAACTGAGCTGAACAAAGTAATCATGTTGAGTCCTACTTGTGCTGTCTCATTTAATTGTCTCAGTAGCCTGAGATAGATTCTATTGCTATCTCCATTTTACAGATGAGGAGAGTGATTATAAAAACATGTCACATTCATAGATTCATAGAATTTGACAGTTGGAATAGGCCTTGGAAGGCATCCAATTCATTCATTTTTACAAAAGAATGATAAGACGAGGAATTTTATGTGATCTACCCAGCATCAACCAACTGTTACAAAACTGGGACCGCTACGCATGTGTCTTCGCGCTCAGGCCAGCGTTCCCACTATTTCTGTCATTTATTTCATAATAGAACACTACATGTAACATACATAAATATCACTTGAAGTAAGTACACTGGGCTTCTAAACACAAATTTAAATCATAAACTCTTTGTTTTATTGGTGCAGCCTGCAAGAGTTCCCCAAATGTCAAGAAATGTTTTTCACTAGATCATTTCAAACTTGGTGCTTATATTATTATTGGAGGTCACCATTCAGATGCTGAAGAAGTATGTTATCAATTGTGTATTTAGTGCTTAATAGTATTCTAACTTCATTTAAACTTGATGGCATTCAGGCTCTGAAGGTTTAAAGGGTAGTACTCTCTGTTCTTTGAACAGAGTGATACTTGTTTTAGAATGGCACAACATATAGTAAGGCCCAAGTTACTTTTGCATTAGGATAAACATCATGAAATTGATGTTTTGAACTGTGGTGTTGGAGAAGACTCTTGAGAGTCCCATGGATTCCAAGGAGTCAAACCAGTCAGTAGTAAAGGAAATCAGTCCTGAATATTCATTTGAAGGACTGAGGCTGAAGCTGAAGCTCCAATACTTTGGCTACCTGTTGAAAAGAGCCAGCTCATTAGAAAAGACCCTGATGCTGGGAAATACTGAGGGCAGGAGGAGAAGAGAATGACAGAGGTTGAGATGGATGGATGGCATCACCGACTTAATGGAAATGAGTTTGAGCAAGCTCTGGGAGTTGGTGATGGACAGGGAAGCCTGGCATGTTGCAGTTCATGGGGTT
Source organism: Oreotragus oreotragus (assembly GCA_006410675.1). NCBI lineage: Eukaryota > Metazoa > Chordata > Mammalia > Artiodactyla > Bovidae > Oreotragus > Oreotragus oreotragus. Next base: position 218,354 of record SJYX01008152.1, on the reverse strand, counting down.
GCAAAGAGTTGGACACGACTGAGTGACTGAACTGAACTGAAACATCATGGAAAATAGTTTTGAAGGAGTTTTTATGTCTGGAGTAAGGCAGTGGTTTTCAACTAGGGGAAATATCCTCCAGGTGATATTTGGAATGTCTGAAGACATTTTTGATGATCATGACTGAAGGGGAAGAAGTAGATACTTTACTAAATATCTTACAATGTCCAAGACAGACTCCTGTAATACAGAGTTATTCATTCCAAATGTCAGGAATTCAGAGGTGGAGGAAACTTTCAGGAAGGATATATTATACATGTCTGTATCTTTTTTTCCCCACTAGGAGAAGGTCTAACTTCTTTATAGTTTCCTTTTTCAGTTTTATTAAATAGCCAACAGACAGAATAACTCAGATCCATAGCTGTACTTGACAACAAGGAAAAAGACCCCGATTGGAATCTATTTCCAGCTCTGAAGTATAGGAGCCCACACTAGAGAGAGACCGCTTTAACAGAAAAAAAATAAAAACAGCTGGAGATAAGACACGTCCCATTGCTAAGCTGTTCAGTACCTCTAAATAGCCTTGCCTGAAGCCTTTGACAGAGGATATTAAGCACTTTGAGTATTCAAGTATGTATCAATTTTATTTGAATATGGTATATGTAGGCGAGTTTGACAATTTGAATGTAGAACATATTGAGTTGCCCCAAATCTCATCTGGCTATTTCTCTAATCATGGAAAAATAAAAATGAACTTTTTTGGCCAACTCAATATTTTTCACTCTCCTGCTTTAATTTCATGTATAGTCTTCACAGTCAAAATTCTTTCCCATAAAAGGTGAGAGATTAGATTTTTTTAAGAATGTATCAGACATTGACTTTTAGTCTTGAAGTCTCCAGCCTGCATATAGTAAGTTGAATTATGTGCAACATACATTCATAAAGGACAGTAGAGATCTTCTAAAACATGGATAAGAAACAATATCTGCCTTGGTTGTGTGTTTGTTAGACGCTGTACTAAGCACTTAGTTTATTATTACAACCAGTCATCACCAGCTGAGATAGGTACTATAGCACTTCTGAATGAACAAAATGCGAGTTAAAGATTTATTATAACCAGCTCTAAATCAAGGGGTGGTTAATGAGTGTCAAATCATTGGAACCGTATTTGTCTGACTCTGATATCCATACACTTACCTGTTGTGCACTACCGTTCTGGCTTAATAAATGAGCACTCCATTTGACACATATCCATTTGGTGTTTTATTATGTAGCATTTAAATGCTTGAAGTCAAGAGAGGAAAAAAAGCGTTCTTTTTAATATGACCGATTTCCATGAATCTGTCATCTTGAACCTCTCAGGAATACCTGGAGATAGTTTTACTGTTGTTAAAATATGATAATTGAAGATGTTAAAGAAATTTTTGCCTAGGGATTCTAAACTTATCTATCTTGGCCAAAAAGGTCATTTGGATTTTTCCATAGCATCTTTCTGTAATGAGAACCTTTTGGCCAACCTAATACCAGGAAAAACACACACCACTGTTAATACCAAATTATGCACTTATGTGAGAGGTACACTAAGCCAACTATTTAACAGATATTTGCAAAGGTGGGCACAGCCCCAAAGAACTGTGGGCAGTCAGTACCTTGGTGTTCTCTCACTCCTGGGGCTGAATCAGAGGCAACACCACCATGAAGGGCTGCTGGAGATTGCCCGGGCACTTCTTCAAGGTTACCGAGGCCTGTGACTTCCTTTTCATCTTCTGATTCTCCTCTTGAGCCTGGGGTTCTCTGACTACTCAAAGTCAGCTTCCTCCGGAGGGCTTGATTCTCTCTCTCCAGCTTGTGAATCTCTGCCCGCATTTCCTGGATAACTCTCATGAGATGGTCATTCGCGGCCATTGCTTCTTTTCAGGTTGCTCTGGTTGCTCCTTTGGGGAGACAGGCCAACATTGCTTACAAACCAAATGCACAATCAGCTCAGTGGAACAGGTTGACCCCACCCCTAAACTTTCCTGCACAATAGATGTCAGTCTTCTCTATGCCATCTTTCAGCACCTGGGGAGTCAGGCTATCAAGGGAGGTAAAGGATCTCCATGACTTATTCATCCTGGGTTTTGTTTTTCAGAACAGAGTTTTTCTTTGTATCTTTCATTTCACATCAATCCACAGTTCTGAAATATTGCTTTGGGTCTACAGAAGACACTCTGAAAATTTCCAGCAAGGAACAGAATTTCTTGTTTCTGTCATGAACTCATCATCCAAGCAGCCACTCAAGTTTTTTCTCTGTAGCTATTGCTGGTATCAGATGTTTCAAAGAACAGAGTTTTTCTTTGTATCTTTCATTTCACATCAATCCACAGTTCTGAAATATTGCTTTGGGTCTACAGAAGACACTCTGAAAATTTCCAGCAAGGAACAGAATTTCTTGTTTCTGTCATGAACTCATCATCCAAGCACTCACTCAAGTTTTTTCTCTGTAGCTATTGCTGGTATCAGATGTTTCATAGATTGCCAACTGTCACGAGCACATCAAAGTGGGCACATAAGAATTATTCCTTGTCTTTTCTGTAGGATATATCATAGTTTTGTACCTTTGGGGTAAATTATTAATTTTGATACCTGTTAATTAGGTGTCAAAACTTAACTAACATAGGAAATCATATGAATTGCCATGAGATTATTTAAATGAGATGATGATAATTATACCTTAACCCCTTAAGATAATGTCAAGGATGATATAATTACTTCTTGGTAGGTTTTCTTATGCTCATTTTTGCTGTTATTTGGTTTCAGAGTGTTTGCTTGGGAAAATACTGCTGAGGGCTATTTTGGGAATGTAAGAAGATACAGGTCAAATATTAATCTTGAATGAGAAGAACATGCAATAGTTAACAGCTTTCATGACCTATTTCCTGAAGAGGTTTTCTCATTGGGAATGAAAGGTATGCACTCTGTATCCATTTGGAAATTCAATTCATGCTTAAACATAAATGCTCTTTTGCAATAGGTTCAAAATGATTAGANACTATTTTGGGAATGTAAGAAGATACAGGTCAAATATTAATCTTGAATGAGAAGAACATGCAATAGTTAACAGCTTTCATGACCTATTTCCTGAAGAGGTTTTCTCATTGGGAATGAAAGGTATGCACTCTGTATCCATTTGGAAATTCAATTCATGCTTAAACATAAATGCTCTTTTGCAATAGGTTCAAAATGATTAGATAATTTTTCATGGTGGTAATTTTCCTTGCACTTTTGCTTACTTATGTTTTCTACATATATTGATGCTTTTTTGCTTATCTTAGTAAATAGGATGATCAGGTTGATTGATCCAAGGCTGTATGTGGGAGTTACTGGAGAAACTCCAGAAATTCATTCATACAGAATTATTATATGTATTTAAATTTTATGACATGTTTACTAGTCAGTTGTTTTGATCTACTACTTCTATTTGTATTTAAATGAATTTCAGTAAGCATTTATGTGCCCGGCATGCTAGAGGCTATTGAAGTGGCTCCTCTCTGATTTCATCTGCTATGACTCCCTTGCTCTATCTCTCTGCTCTGCTTCAGTCACACTGGCCTAAGCATTAGCTCCATAAACATCCCAGGCACATTGCTGCCTTGGAACACTGGTCCCAGCTGTCCCCAGGGCTTTCCCCAGGTATCCACATAGTTAATTCCCTCATCTTCTACATCAGCTAGTAAACATCATGCTGCCAGCCTCCAGCATGAGTTGGCCCTGTGGGAATGGAGTCAGTCTTTAACTTTTCCCACATCTGTGGGCAAGGTTTTAAAAAGGAGATGAACTGTGTTAGCATGTCAGATTTCTAGAGAATGGAGAGTTAGCAGCAAGTGTCTGCTTTCCATCTTCAAACAGATGATGTCACAGCGTGTCTTTCATCTGGACATAAAATCATGCCTCGCTGGAATATGGTGTGTAGAGTTGACATGTGACTTCTTTATCTGTCAGAACCTTTGGTTTTAGTCAGTGACAGAGGATAGGCAAGATCAGGTTAGAACTTGGGGATTTTGACTGCATTATCACCACCCGGTCATGTGTCCTTCCGTGTGGAGATACCCAATGGCCTTGCCCTCTAAGACATAATAGAAAAGTGTCACTTACATGAAGTCTTATGTCTCACTTTTCAAGCAGGCGTACACTCTGCTGTTATAAATTATTTAAACAGCTACTCAGAAATTCGGCTTTTGCAGCATTTGCTGAGAGTTCACTTTGACCTTGAACTTGATATGTAACTATTGTCACAGTGATTTCCCAGGTGACTGGAAGCATCTGGTGTTGTCGTGAGCCCTGACTCAAAAGTGGATTTGACAGTCTGCCATCCCGCCATCTTTTTGACATTTGAGTGTCACACAGTGTTGGAACAGTCATGTGGAAACGAAGGAGGAGATGAAAAGCTTTTGACGGGCACAGCTTCCATGAAGTACTGATAAGCCTGTGAAAGGGATGTTTGAGAATGCTCTGGGTCAATTCACATAGAAGGGATGAGCTGGTTCCCTGTTCAGCCAGATGTGAGATAAACTTGACTGTTGTGCATGAAGAGACTTACATGGAGCCAGATATGGGAAGGGACATTTGGCATCTGATAGATGATCATGGACCTGTGTAAGTTTCCAATGAAAGTAAGAATTTCAAGACTTCCTTGCAATTGGCACATGTGCAAAAAATTTGACTGATATAATACACAGGGTGGAGGTCTGGGTCCTAAGTTACTAACTGCCACTCTGTCACTATCTCATTATTAAATTTTACTCATAAAATAAAGGCAGGTAAGATAATTGAATGATATGGTGAGTTCAACAACTGCTGAACTCCAACCATCAGTTGTCATGAAGAAATGTGTTTTTCTAGTTCTGGTGTTTCCAGTTCTTTAGAATTTTCAAAAGAGGTTGGAATCCAGATATCATGAGCAATCATTACACTTTTTTAATGGGCAACTTATTCAATCTTTCAAATATACTGTGTGGAGACAACAAAACAAGTTTGAGGGAATGGATAAATTATCTTGGTTTCCTAGGAGTGCGGCTTCAAGGAGATAGAGCTCTTCTTTTCATGAGAAACTAAGGACCAAAATACTAATTCAGCTTTGCAAGATCAACTTGTTGTCATGAACATTTACTGAGGGCCAAGGTTTCCGTGGTGGCTCAGTTGGTAAAGAACCAGCCTGCCAATGCAGGAAACAAAAGGCATGGGTTCGATCCCTGTGTTGGGAAGATCCCTTGGAGAAGGAAATGGCAACCCACTCCAGTATTCTTGCTTAGAGAATTCCATGGACAGAGGAGCCTCGTGGGCTACAGTCCATGGAGCCACAAAGAGTTGGACATGACTGAGCAACTTTCACTTCACATTCAAGTTTAAGCCTCCCATAAGATATCCTGGACGGATCTGGCTCTATGAACTTCCAGTGGCAAGACCAAGTTATTCCTCTTTTCTATGCCTGTATCTTTATCTGTGAAGGAGATAAGGATAGCTATCCTCAGATTAAATGAATTTATAATGATAAATGCTCAGAAGTACTTTGAAGTTAGTAAGTTTTCAAAACATGTTTGTTGAGTAACTTCAGGTTTTAAAATGAAAGATTTTTTGGTTGAATATTCTACCTACTCTCTAGTATTAGACAAGTAGGGAGAGGGCTTCGTAGATGAGCAGAGAAGGAGGATGGAGAGGCTTGGAATTATAGGGAATGAAATCTATCTGTGTGGTCTGATTCTAGCTTTGCACTGAATACCTGTATAACTGCAAATGATTTCTCTCTGCCTAGTCTTGATTTTTAGTTTCATGAAAATCTCTTTTGGAATTTATGGATCAATTGGGAAAAATTGACATCTCTCTTGGCTGTATTGAATCTTCTTTTTTTTTTAAATAATTTTTGTTTACTTTTTTTTGGCTGTTCTGGGTCTTCGTTGCTGCAGGGACTTTTCTCTAGTTGTGGCGAGTGGGGGCTACTCTCTAGTTGCACTGCCCAAGCGTCTCATTGTAGTGGCTTCTGTTCATTCATCACATAGGCTCTAGGGCCTGTGGGCTCAGTCGTTGCACCTCCTGGGCTCCAGAGCACATGCTGAATAGTTGTGGCCAAGGGCTTAGTTGCTTCGTGGCATGTGGGATCATCCTGGACCAGGGATCAAATTTATGTCTCCTGCATTGCCAGGCGGATTCTTTACCACTGAACCAATAAAGGAAGCCCTGTATTGAATCTTTATTATGACATTTATTCAAATCTCCCTCTAAGTATTTCAAGAATGTTTTGTAGTTGTACCCAAATATCTTCCACTTATTTTATTACATAATATTTTCATGATCATTTAGCTCTAAATATGTTTTAATTTCTATTGTTATTACCTCATTCATTCATTCGATGAATATTTATTTACTTCTTACCATGTGCCATGCCCCATTCAAAGCCCTGGACCGTAGTTAGTGAACAAAAGAGACACAAATCCCTATCTTTAGGGAATATATATTCTAGTCAGGAAAGCAGCAAAGAAACACAATAAATAAGCAAAACTGTAAAGTGTGTAGGAAGAGATAAAGTCTATAGAGAAAAATAAAGGAGCACAGAATGTCAGGCAAGGGCAGTGAGAATTCAATTTAAATTTATTTTAAAACAGAGCAGGTAGAAAAGAAGTCCCTGTAAAAGTGGCCCAGGGAAAGAAAGGGAGAAAAATGATGGGAAACAGTTCCAGGCACGTGAACAGAAAGAACAAAGGCACTGATGGAGCTGTATTCTCCTTATGTTTGAGAGCACCACCTGATTTGGATGGACTGCGAATGTCCTTTGAACAACGCTATTCTACAGTAGGTTATGTATATTAGGCAATATGCCGTGTGTGTGTGTGTGTGTGTGTGTGTGTGTGTGTGTGTGTGTACATACTCACAGGCAAATCAATACAACCATATGAAAAAAATACTTGAAAAATGCAAAATGATCGCATTTAGCAGCAGCACTCAGTGCTGGGCAGGCTGACCCCTGTAGCAGGTGGTTCTTTCTTCCTGACCTACACAGCTTTCTTCCTTGCCTCTCCCCTGATCCCCACCCCTTGCTGCCTCAAAGTCCTACAGGAAGAAGCTCAAACAATTTATCAAAGAAGATCAAAGAAGTGTTTCTCCCGGTCTCTTAAATTCCCATATCAATTTCATATTTTGGATTTTTTTTCAAAGGAAATTTTATTTGTCTAAACAGGGGTTCTTAATTTAGGCTGTTTCTGTTTGCCTAATGTGGTTTTAAAATCTCTTTCTTCTCTAAATGTTATTGTCACAAGGAGCCACTGTGACTGATGGAGACCGGACCATACCATTTGATCTCCCAGGTGGTTTGGGCTAGAAAGGCCCAAAAAACAGTCTGTGAGCATTGACAATCTTCCTTTTGATTATGTGAAGATGAGTTCAGGGTCATTCACGATCATATTCAGCTCTGTGAAGATTACAGAGTCAGACGAATGCTATGTCTTTCCAGGAGGCCATTACTTATAAGCTTTATTCTGTTTTTTTAAACAGTGTAACAAATCATTTATGTTGCCATCATCTTGCATCAACAATTATCATCTTAGGGTCAAACTTATTTTTATTGAAGGATAATCACTTTACAATGTTTTGTTGGTTTCTGCTGTACAACAGTGTGGTAAACTCTACTCTTTAGAGGAAAACTGTTCTAGAAATAGCAAAAAAAAAAAAAAAAGTGACCTATTTAGCCACTCTTCTCCCTTATGAAGCCAATTTGCCAGAAATAAGTCTGGTCTTCCATTGTCTCTCTTATTTTATAGATGAAGAAAAATCTGTGGCTTTGCTGAACTTTGATTGCTCTTAATTTATTAATGAAATGGACTTGAAAAATGTCCAGTTTCACCTCAGGTCTTGCATAGCTTGATGTCTCTGCTTTGGCCTCATTTATTTCAATCACATTCAACAGACTCCAAAGTCTGCATCAGGGTCTCTGACTTTGGAAAAGATGCTTCTTCTTTCCCCAAGAGGATCCCATTCCATTGACTTGTGTTGCACAATATTGCAAAGTTTTTCTCTAGGACCAGCTTCTGCCATTAGAAGCCTTGGAGGGTAGTGTCCCCGGGACAGTATAAATCTCCTACCAGTCCCTGGAAGTAATCACTTCCTTAGCCTTTGTGATGCTAGTTCAGTTCAGTTCAGTCGCTCAGTCGTGTCCGACTCTTTGCGACCCCATGAATCGCAGCATGCCAGGCCACCCTGTCCATCACCAACTCCCGGAGTTCACTCAGACACACGTCCATAGAGTCAGTGATGCCATCCAGCCATCTCATCCTCTGTAATCCCCTTCTCCTCCTGCCCCCAAATACTCCCAGCATCAAAGTCTTTTCCAATGAGTCAACTCTTTGCATGAGGTGGCCAAAGTACTGGAGTTTCAGCTTTAGCATCATTCCTTCCAAAGAAATCCCAGGGTTGATCTCCTTCAGAGTGGACTGGTTGGATCTCCTTGCAGTCCAAGGGACTCTCAAGAGTCTTCTCCAATACCACAGTTCAAAAGCATCAATTCTTCGGCACTCAGCCTGCTTCACAGTCCAACTCTCACATCCATACATGACCACTGGAAAAACCATAGCCTCGACTAGATGGACCTTAGTCGGCAAAGTAATGTCTCTGCTTTTGAATATACTATCTAGGTTGGTCACAACTTTTCTTCCAAGGAGTAAGTGTCTTTTAATTTCATGGCTGCAGTCACCATCTGCAGTGATTTTGGAGCCCAAAAAAATAAAGTCTGACACTGTTTCCACTGTTTCCCCATCTATTTCCCATGAAGTGATGGGACCGGATGCCATGATCTTCGTTTTCTGAATGTTGAGCTTTAAGCCAACTTTTTCGCTCTCCTCCTTCACTTTCATCAAGAGGCTTTTTAGCTCCTCCTCACTTTCTGCCATAAGGGTGGTGTCATCAGCATATCTGAGGTTATTGATATTTCTCCCGGCAATCTTGATTCCAGCTTGTGTTTCTTCCAGTCCAGCGTTTCTCATGATGTACTCTGCATATAAGTTAAATAAGCAGGGAGACAATATACAGCCTTGACGTACTCCTTTTCCTATTTGGAACCAGTCTGTTGTTCCATGTCCAGTTCTAACTGTTGCTTCCTGACCTGCATACAGATTTCTCAAGAGGCAGGTTAGGTGGTCTGGTATTCCCATCTCTTTCAGAATTTTCCACAGTTTATTGTGATCCACACAGTCAAAGGCTTTGGCATAGTCAATAAAGCAGAAATAGATGTTTTTCTGGAACTCTCTTGCTTTTTCCATGATCCAGCGGATGTTGGCAATTTGATCTCTGGTTCCTCTGCCTGTTCTAAAACCAGCTTGAACATCAGGGAGTTCACGGTTCACATATTGCTGAAGCCTGGCTTGGAGAATTTTGAGCATTACTTTACTAGCGTGTGAGATGAGTGCAATTGTGCGGTAGTTTGAGCATTCTTTGGCATTGCCTTTCTTTGGAATTGGAATGAAAACTGACCTTTTCCAGTCCTGTGGCCACTGCTGAGTTTTCCAAATTTGCTGGCATATTGAGTGCAGCACTTTCACAGCATCATCTTCCAGGATTTGAAACAGCTCAACGGGAATTCCATCACCTCCACTAGCTTTGTTCTTAGTGATGCTTTCTAAGGCCCACTTGACTTCACATTCCAAGATGTCTGGCTCTAGATTAGTGATCACATCCTCATGATTATCTGGGTCGTGAAGATCTTTTCTGTACAGTTCTTCTGTGTATTCTTGCCACCTCTTCTTAATATCTTCTGCTTCTGTTAGGTCCATACCATTTCTATCCTTTATCGAGCCCATCTTTGCATGAAATGTTCCCTTGGTATCTCCAATTCTCTTGAAGAGATCTCTAGTCTTTCCCATTCTGTTGTTTTCCTCTATCTCTTTGCATTGATTGCTGAAGAAGGCTTTCTTATCTCTTCTTGCTATTCTTTGGAACTCTGCATTCAGATGCTTATATCTTTTCTTTTCTCCTTTGCTTTTCGCCTCTCTTCTTTTCAGTGCTATTTGTAAGGCTTCTCCAGACAGCCATTTTGCTTTTTTGCATTTCTTTTCCATGGGGATGGTCTTGATCCCTGTCTCCTGTACAATGTCACGAACCTCATTCCATAGTTCATCAGGAACTCTGTCTATCAGATCTAGGCCCTTAAATCTATTTCTCACTTCCACTGTATAATCATAAGGGATTTGATTTAGGTCATACCTGAATGGTCTAGCGGTTTTCCCTACTTTCTTCAATTTAAGTCTGAATTTGGAAATAAGGAGTTCATGATCTGAGCCACAGTCAGCTCCTGGTCTTGTTTTTGTTGACTGTATAGAGCTTCTCCATCTTTGGCTGCAAAGAATATAATCAATCTGATTTCGGTGTTGACCATCTGGTGATGTCCATGTGTAGAGTCTTCTCTTGTGTTGCTGGAAGAGGGTGTTTGCTATGACCAGTGCATTTTCTTGGCAAAACTCTATTAGTCTTTGCCCTGCTTCATTCCGCATTCCAAGGCCAAATTTGCCTGTTACTCCAGGTGTTTCTTGACTTCCTACTTTAGCATTCCAGTCCCCTATAATGAAAAGGACATCTTTTTTGGGTGTTAGTTCTAAAAGGTCTTGTAGGTCTTCATAAAACCGTTCAACTTCAGCTTCTTCAGCATTACTGGTTGGGGCATAGACTTGGATAACTGTGATATTGAATGGTTTGCCTTGGAAACGAACAGAGATCATTCTGTCGTTTTTGAGATTGCATCCAAGTACTGCATTTCAGACTCTTTTGTTGACCATGATGGCTACTCCATTTCTTCTGAGGGATTCCTGCCTGCAGTAGTAGATATAATGGTCATCTGAGTTAAATTCACCCATTCCAGTCTATTTTAGTTCACTGATTCCTAGAATGTCGACGTTCACTCTTGCCATCTCTTGTTTGACCACTTCCAATTTGCCTTAATTCATGGACCTGACATTCCAGTTTCCTATGCAATATTGCTCTTTACAGCATCGGAACTTGCTTCTATCACCAGTACATCCACAGCTGGGTATTGTTTTTGCTTTGGCTCCATCCCTTCATTCTTTCTGGAGTTATTTCTCCACTGACTTCCAGTAGCATATTGGGCACCTACTGACCTGGGGAGTACCTCTTTCAGTATCCTACCATTGTGATGCTAACCCTTTGCTTACTAGCACTTTCTTTAACAAAGGATGGAGGCTTTTCTGCTGATCTGTATCCTGTGAGTACTAACACAATGGGTCTTATTGGCCAGCATCTTGGATAGGAAAGAATACAGAGAGTTATGTTTGAGATGGAGGAGAAAAAATAAATAGAAAAACAAGAAGCCCCCACTATAATGAGGGCTTCCCAGGTGGCGCTAGTGGTAAAGAATCTACTTGTCAATGCGAGAGAGGCAAGACACACAGATTCAATTCCTGGGAGGGGGGAATTGACCTAGGGGTAGAACCTGTATCCAGTATTCTTGCCTGTAAAGATCCCGTGGGCAGAGGAGCCTAGTAGGGTATAGTCCATGGAGTCGCAAAGAGTAGGACACGGCTGAGCACACAGCACTGTAAAGACTTGGTAGTCAGTCAACATTCTGAAATTTTCAAGATCTAATCATATCAGAGTTGCTGTGTTTGGACACTTGATCTTCCATGTTCTCCATCCATTTATTTTTGGACTGACTATTTAGCTCTTACTTTTTGACACTTAGTCACCACACCAATAGGTCACAGTGAAATGAGACTTCAGTGCTTTAAAAGATGTTTCTGTTGTAAGAAATGACAGCATTCCTGGAGGTAACAATAATAAGATTGTTTTACATTGTGCAGTGCATTAATAGTTAGCATTTCCCCGTTCATTGCCCTGTTTTACCCCAAGAGCAAGCTTGTTCTGTGGGTGCTATTTGTACCTTGATGGACAGTGAGTGAGCTTTACAGCTGAATGGCCCTGGGTTGCAGTTCAGTCTCTACCACTTCCTACTGATAGGACTGTTAGCCAATGAAATATGGGAAGTAGATTTGCTTCTTCCAGGCTGAGTCTCTGAAACAGCCTATTCTCCCATTTTCCACTCTCATTCTCTCAATCCCTCTCTTCTTTTTCACTGTGTGGCCAGTGGAGGGATTCAGTCAGGGCATATCACAGTGCCAGCAAATAAATATAAGTATACTTCTGCTACTGATGACAGGGGGATATCATTTATACCTTGTCATTCAGTGCTTTTAAATCCAGGCTGATAGGATACCAAGTGGTTTAGCAAGAAGTGAATGAACAACGTATATGAAGTTCTTAACTTCGTAGCACAATAGCCTGGATAGTTTTCTTTTCTAGAAGCTGAAATTCTGTGTGTGTGTGTGTCTGTGTGTGAGATTCTTTTTGAGAGACTGATGCAACTCATTTATATATATATATTTCATTCTTTTATATATTCATCAAGTTCTTATTAAGCATCTATCTATTGTGCTAGGGCTTCCCAGGCGGCTCAGTGGTAAAGAATCTGCCTGCCAATGCAGGAAGCATAAAACTTCATGGGTTCGATCCCTGGGTTGGGAAGATCCCCTGGAGGAGGAAATGGCAACCCACTCCAGTATTCTTGCCTGGAAAACCCCATGGACAGAGGAGCCTGGAGGGCTACAGTCTATGGAGCTGCAGAATCAGACACCACTGAGCACAGCACAGCACAGTGTACTATACTGGACACAGCAGACAGGCTTTGTGCCTTAAAAAGGGAGACAACCAAATAAATACATTAAATAAAACATAAATTGTGGGTTGGATTATGAGTAGTCTTAGGAAGAAGGCACCGAGGGGATTCTTCTTTTTTTGCCTTAAAAACATTTTTAATGATGCTTTAATCTCTAATTTTGGAGTATTCATTTTGCTTCCATTTTCAAGAGCTATTTTTATATTACAATGATTAACCTTTTTTAAGTATAAAACTTTTAATTATATCTTGGCTAGAAGTTAGGAGACTTCGTTTAAGGAAGATGGTCAGGGGAGGCCTCTTAGGCAATAAAGAGTGGGAACACTGGAGCCCTGCAAAAAATTCAGCCAAATATTGAAAGGCTTTGCATACCACATGGAGAAATTTGGTTTTCTTTCTTCCTTTCTTTCTCCAACAGAAGAATGTGATTTTATTGTTTTTAATTTTTAAAATTGAATCAAAGATTCTTTAAATTGTATAGTGCTTTACAATTTTCAGAAGTTTCACACACGTGATTTCATATAATTTCATAGTAAGCCTCAGGAGGAATTTGGTTTTCTTTCTTCCTTTCTTTCTCCAACAGAAGAATGTGATTTTATTGTTTTTAATTTTTAAAATTGAATCAAAGATTCTTTAAATTGTATAGTGCTTTACAATTTTCAGAAGTTTCACACACGTGATTTCATATAATTTCATAGTAAGCCTCCCCCCCCCACACCCCTACAATCCTTATATTCTGGCTTTTATTTTAAATTTTTAAATTTTAAAAAGATCTTTTGGGCTTTGGGTGAAGAATGGTTAGAGGTAATACTTTTAGTAAGTGGTATTAAATGTGAAGAGACAGGATGATTTATGAAAAAAATTTTTGTAATCTATTAATATATCTGAAATGCCTGAATTTAAAATTATACTATTGTTTACTATATTCATTCAAGATGTAAGATGCGGAGAACCAGAATCTGCAGCATTTTGTAGATGACACTGAATGGACGTGGCAGCTTCAGAGTCTGATGAGTAAACAGCAGTGTTACGCAGGAGAGTTGAGGCTTTGGGTGAAGAATGGTTAGAGGTAATACTTTTAGTAAGTGGTATTAAATGTGAAGAGACAGGATGATTTATGAAAAAAATTTTTGTAATCTATTAATATATCTGAAATGCCTGAATTTAAAATTATACTATTGTTTACTATATTCATTCAAGATGTAAGATGCGGAGAACCAGAATCTGCAGCATTTTGTAGATGACACTGAATGGACGTGGCAGCTTCAGAGTCTGATGAGTAAACAGCAGTGTTACGCAGGAGAGTTGAGAGGTACCTGTGCCATCCTTCTGCCAGGCATTTAAGCACCGTAGGTCTGTACAGTGCTGCCGATGAGGCCAGCCAAGGGGAAGTGTTATGCAGCCACCCTGAAGAGTCTTGATTTCCTTTATTCACAGACTGTCCTATGAATATATAATGGAATGATGCTAAAGCTGAAACTCCAATACTTTAGCTATCTCATGCAAAGAGTTGACTCATTGGAAAAGACTCTGATGCTGGGAGGGATTGGGGGCAGGAGGAGAAGGGGATGACAGAGGATGAGATGGCTGGATGGGATCACTGACTCGATGGATGTGAGTCTGAGTGAACTCCGGGAGTTGGTGATGGACAGGGAAGCCTAGTGTGCTGTGATTCATGGGGTCTCAAAGATTTGAACACGACTGAGCAACTGAACTGAACTGAATATATACTGTCGAAAAAGGAATTTCTCCTACCAAAGGCATGTAAAGAGTTTTCAGTCCCAAGCTTGACAACAGTGGTCTTCCTGTGACCTGCCTGGAAGGGGCCTCCCTTCTGGGAGACTGCATGGCTCATGACATTAAAACGACTTTTCTTTTCAAGAAGTATTATTTACTGTGTCTGATATTTTAAATGGAAAGACATCTTTAGATTTACCTGAGGATGAAATGTCTGATGGAAACTTGTGATTTGTGTGGTGATGGGAAATCTTACTCTAAAGACGAGAGTAAATGTCTCTCACTTTTTGCTCTCTTTTTCGTTTATCCTAGAGACTGTTCAAAATAAACTGTGCTATTTTGTAAGTGCCACTGTAGCCGAACAAAGAGCATTCTTTGTTCCTTATATTATTAGGGTGTGTTTGGTAAAAGAAGGAATGAATAGTAATTTCCTCTGAGTACATTTTAAAAATAAATAGAAGGTAGTCTGCCAATAGGAGTAGAACTGTGAATGCCTGCCTGCTCATTTAGTTCTTCAAAACTTGGCTAGTGTCCTAAAACATGGGCCCTGTGGCTAGTTCTTCTATAGATATGAATAATGCAAATGATGGGACTATTTGACTCTGGATAAAATCTCTGTGAAGTCACTGCATGTGGTTTTGTGCTGTCTGGGTGGGTTGGAGGTCTTGAAATAGGGTTTTCATGAACTTTTACATTCCCCAACTCCACGGCCATTATAGTAGACTGTTGCAGACTTCCCGTTCACAGACACAGTTCACATGCCAGCCCAAGGAAATGGACCCCACAGGCCAGAAGAGTCATTTGACTATGGGGCTGCTACCTACAAGGTTGTAAAGGGGCTAAGCACTGTGTCTGAGTTTTCCGGGATTTGTTGTTGGTTAGTCAACCAAGTTGTGTTCAATCTTTGTAATCCCATGGACTACGGCACATCAGGCTTCCTTGTCTTTAACTCCTGGAGTCTGCTCAAACTCATGTCCATTGAGTTGGTAATGCCATCCAACTATCTCATCCCCTGTCGTCCCCTTCTCCTCCTGCCTTTAATCTTTCGCAGCATCAGGGTCTTTACCAATGAATCGGCTCCTTTCATCAGGTGGCCAAAGTATTGGAACTTCAGCTTCAGCCTCAGTCCTTCCAATGAATATTCAGGGCTGATTTCCTTTAGGATTGATTGGTTTGATCTCCTTGCTGTCTAAGGGACTCTAAAGAGTCTTCTCCAGCACCACAGTTAAAAGCCTCATTTCTTCAGTGCCCAGCTTTCTTTATGGTCCAAGTCTCACAACTGTACATGACCACTAGAAAAATCATAGCTTTGACTATATGGACCTTTGTAGGCAAAGTGATGTCTCTGCTTTTTAACATGTCTAGGTTTGTCAGAGAAACTCAGTGAAAATATGGTTGGATTTGTATTCACTTGTGGTCTACTTCTTAAATGAGATTCATGTTAGATTTGGTTCAATGACATAGAAATGTGCAGGTGGAAGTCAGTAAGCAATCAAAATACACAGTCTTTGGATGTATGATTTTGGTAAAGATTATTTTCCATCAAATATTTAAGTTTTATTCTTGTCCTATTCAATGCAAATTCTTGGTCTGTGGAGATGCTTATAAATTAAGTAAATGGCCATCTGCTCTTCTATATAGCCATTCATCTGCTGAAGCAGTTTTGAGGTTTTCTTTAGTCCTAGGCTTTTGTGATTGAAGCAGGAAAACATGCTACTTTTGTTCAGAAACACATCCCTCATCTGCGCTTTTAATATAATCAAAATACACAGTCTTTGGATGTATGATTTTGGTAAAGATTATTTTCCATCAAATATTTAAGTTTTATTCTTGTCCTATTCAATGCAAATTCTTGGTCTGTGGAGATGCTTATAAATTAAGTAAATGGCCATCTGCTCTTCTATATAGCCATTCATCTGCTGAAGCAGTTTTGAGGTTTTCTTTAGTCCTAGGCTTTTGTGATTGAAGCAGGAAAACATGCTACTTTTGTTCAGAAACACATCCCTCATCTGCGCTTTTAATATATGTTGCTGTTTGTAGAATAGCAATGTATTGGAAGCTAGGCTTTCAAAAGTATCTGCTGCTAAATTGCTTCAGTCGTGTCCTATTCTGTGTGACCCCAGAGATGGCAGCCCACCAGGCTCCCCTGTCCCTGGGATTCTCCAGGCAAGAACACTGGAGTGGGGTGCCATTGCCTTCTCCAATGCATGAAAGTGAAAAGTGGAAGTGAAGTCGCTCAGTTGTGTCCCGACTCCTAGCAACCCCATGGACTGCAGCCCACCAGCCTCCTCCGTCCATGGGATTTGCCAGGCAAGAGTACTGGAGTGGGTTGCCATTGCCTTCTCCACAAAGATACCAATGAAAAAAATTTTTTTCACCTAAGTCTCTGTGTTTATGTAACCATGATCATTTTTTTTCCATTTATTTTGAGCTGAATAGTCAATCGAATTATTTTTGTTTTGTAGTTGACCTTTTGGATCCTCTATTTTTCCTTTTTTAGTTTTCTTGTCAGAAAAAAAGTCTGGGTTTTTAGTCTTGCTTTTTTAATGCAACTCAGGTAAATGATTAAAAGGCAATGATTTGGAGATATTGACTCATGATGAAATGAGACAGAAATAGGAATCTTGCTGAACTATTATTTATTTATTTATTTATTTTACTATTTTTACAATCATTCTTTATTTTTTTTTTCTGTTTTGTACCATTGCCTTCTCCACAAAGATACCAATGAAAAAAATTTTTTTCACCTAAGTCTCTGTGTTTATGTAACCATGATCATTTTTTTTCCATTTATTTTGAGCTGAATAGTCAATCGAATTATTTTTGTTTTGTAGTTGACCTTTTGGATCCTCTATTTTTCCTTTTTTAGTTTTCTTGTCAGAAAAAAAGTCTGGGTTTTTAGTCTTGCTTTTTTTTAATGCAACTCAGGTAAATGATTAAAAGGCAATGATTTGGAGATATTGACTCATGATGAAATGATACAGAAATAGGAATCTTGCTGAACTATTATTTATTTCTTCAGTTTTTTTAAAAAAATACCTGCAGAAAGTAATTAAGCACGGAGACACATTTAGCTGTAATTGTAAATGCAAATATTCATGGATATAAAGATTTCTTTTGGTGTGTTATTGTCTAACCATTAAGGATAGTTCTGCTATAATTTGTTATTGGAAAGCCACTTTCATGGTTTTCTTTTTTGTTTTTTCACTTTAGAACAATATTATGCATTTTTATTAAAATTATGAAAAGCAACAGTCTTAGTTTAAGAAACATGGCATAACAGTTCAATTTAAATACGGGTGGCTTTACTATCTGGTAAGTAGCAAACATATTTAAAGTATGTTTTTTTTTTCTTTTGTAAACATATTTAAAGTATGTTTTTTTCTTTTGTTATTAATTAATTTTTATTGAAGTATAGTTGCTCTACAATTTTGTGTTAGTTTCTACTGTACAGCAAAATGAACCAAACATATATGTGTCATATATTACCTCCTTTTCAAACTTCCTTCCCATTCAGGTCACCACAGTGCATTTGGTTGGTACCTTTTGTGTTTTTTTTCTATCATTCCCCTTCTTACCTGTTCTTAGGTTTATGTGGCCATGGTATGGTTATAGGTTTTCCATAAAAAGATGAAGAAATTAAGGGTAGTGCTCCCCTCAACAAAGAATGATCATTGACCCTTTGGTCCTATCTCAGATGTATTCAAAACCTTGTCTTTCACAAGGCTGTGCGAACATCCTTGATATCTAAATTTAAAACATTTTCATCACTTTAAAAAGAAACTCTTTGCCCACTCCTCATGCCCACCTCCTTCCCTGCCCTTGGCAATCATTAATCTACTCTTTATTTCTGTTTTGTTCATATTCTCGACATCTCTGATAAATGGAATCATAAAACATGTCGCCTTTCATGTTACTTAGCAGAGTGTTTTCAAGATTCATTCATACTGTAGCATGTATGGTGAATTTTATTCTGTCTCAATAAAGAATTCTGTCTCAAAAAAAATGTACACAAAAGCCAATAGACAGTTAAATTTTAACTAAAATTAAAAAAATCTTACCATTCAGACAGGAGAACACCAACTGCATGAATAAATTTACTTGAAGTTAACCTATAAGCTTAAAGTTTTTAGTTTCTAGAGTCCCTTGGACTGCGAAGAGATCCAACCAATCCATCCTAAAGGAAATCAGTCCTGAATATTCGTTGAAAGAACTGATGCTCAAGCTGAAACTCCAAAACTTTGGCCACCTGATGTGAAGAACTGATTCACTGGAAAAAAACCAAAAACTGATGCTGGGAAAGATTGAAGGCAGGAGGAGAAGGGGATGACAGAGGAAGAGATGGTTGTATGGCTCTACCAACTTGATGGACATGAATTTGAGCAAGCTCCAGGAGCTGGTGCTGGACAGGGAAACTTGGCATGCTACAGTCCATGGGATTGCAAAGAACTGGACATGACTGAGTGACTGAACTGAACTTCCCTCTAATTACATAATTTGCCATTTCCCCTACATATTAAAACTGGATTTGAAGTAACTCTTTTTCTACCATATCAACCATGTGGTATCTTTTAAAATGGCAGGCTGTTTGTCTTTACGCCAATGGAAAACCAGGTCATGAAAACCATCCTGAGGCAGAATAAGTGTGGACAGACATGTCTATTCAGAGTTTGAGTGCTGGAGTTTCTATCTTTAATACAAAGTGTGTGATGTTTACTTTCCTGGTTAAGTTTCTTTTTCCATAAAATGAGCACAAGAATTACTCATACCAGAGGGTGGCTGTGAGGTGTGACTGAGTGCTCAGAATATTTCAGGGTACATGGTGAATTTTCAAATGAGGAAAGTGATTATTATTCTTATTGGTCCTGACATTAACACCATGAAAATGTCCAGCTGTATTTATTCATAGAACAATAAGCTCTGTAGTNGTATAGTTGCTCTACAATTTTGTGTTAGTTTCTACTGTACAGCAAAATGAATCAAACATATATGTGTCATATATTACCTCCTTTTCAAACTTCCTTCCCATTCAGGTCACCACAGTGCATTTGGTTGGTACCTTTTGTGTTTTTTTTCTATCATTCCCCTTCTTACCTGTTCTTAGGTTTATGTGGCCATGGTATGGTTATAGGTTTTCCATAAAAAGATGAAGAAATTAAGGGTAGTGCTCCCCTCAACAAAGAATGATCATTGACCCTTTGGTCCTATCTCAGATGTATTCAAAACCTTGTCTTTCACAAGGCTGTGCGAACATCCTTGATATCTAAATTTAAAACATTTTCATCACTTTAAAAAGAAACTCTTTGCCCACTCCTCATGCCCACCTCCTTCCCTGCCCTTGGCAATCATTAATCTACTCTTTATTTCTGTTTTGTTCATATTCTCGACATCTCTGATAAATGGAATCATAAAACATGTCGCCTTTCATGTTACTTAGCAGAGTGTTTTCAAGATTCATTCATACTGTAGCATGTATGGTGAATTTTATTCTGTCTCAATAAAGAATTCTGTCTCAAAAAAAATGTACACAAAAGCCAATAGACAGTTAAATTTTAACTAAAATTAAAAAAATCTTACCATTCAGACAGGAGAACACCAACTGCATGAATAAATTTACTTGAAGTTAACCTATAAGCTTAAAGTTTTTAGTTTCTAGAGTCCCTTGGACTGCGAAGAGATCCAACCAATCCATCCTAAAGGAAATCAGTCCTGAATATTCGTTGAAAGAACTGACGCTCAAGCTGAAACTCCAAAACTTTGGCCACCTGATGTGAAGAACTGATTCACTGGAAAAAAACCAAAAACTGATGCTGGGAAAGATTGAAGGCAGGAGGAGAAGGGGATGACAGAGGAAGAGATGGTTGTATGGCTCTACCAACTTGATGGACATGAATTTGAGCAAGCTCCAGGAGCTGGTGCTGGACAGGGAAACTTGGCATGCTACAGTCTATGGGATTGCAAAGAACTGGACATGACTGAGTGACTGAACTGAACTTCCCTCTAATTACATAATTTGCCATTTCCCCTACATATTAAAACTGGATTTGAAGTAACTTTTTTTCTACCATATCAACCATGTGGTATCTTTTAAAATGGCAGGCTGTTTGTCTTTACGCCAGTGGAAAACCAGGTCATGAAAACCATCCTGAGGCAGAATAAATGTGGACAGACATGTCTATTCAGAGTTTGAGTGCTGGAGTTTCTATCTTTAATACAAAGTGTGTGATGTTTACTTTCCTGGTTAAGTTTCTTTTTCCATAAAATGAGCACAAGAATTACTCATACCAGAGGGTGGCTGTGAGGTGTGACTGAGTGCTCAGAATAGTTCAGGATACATGGTGAATTTTCAAATGAGGGAAGTGATTATTATTCTTATTGGTCCTGACATTAACACCATGAAAGTGTCCAGCTGTATTTGTTCATAGAACAATAAGCTCTGTAGTATTGAGTGTAAATGGGCTTCCTCGGTGGCTCAGTGGTAAAGAATCCACCTACAATGCAGGAGTCACAGGAGATGGGGGTTCAGTCCCTGGGTTGGGAAGGTCCCTTGGAGAAGGAAGTGGCAGCCTCCAATATTCTTGCCTGGAGAATCCCATGGACAGAGAAGACTGGAAGGCTCCATGGGGTCACTAAGGGTCCAACAAGACTGAAGTGACATAGGAGGTATACACAATGAGTGTAAATATTCAACGAAAAGGGAAAGGTCTCTGTTAATTCTTGCCCTTATACATTAGAATTCTGTATATTGTGGCTAATGAGGTTGGTTTGGGCTGTTGAGTCCCAGTGAGCAATGTGTCCATATGACCCATAAAGAGAGTAATGGAAACATGGACACTGAATAGGCTGAACTTTTTTTTTAAATTAGGCCACGTGGCATGGTTTGTAGGATATTAGTTCCCAACCAGGGATAGAACCCGGGCCCTGGCAGTAAAAGTTCTGAATCCTAACTACTGTCCCTCAGGGAATTCCCAAGACTGAAGCTTTTAAATGAAAATAAATGGAATGCAACACATCTCTACTTTCCTACTAAGTATTATTTGTGTTAAAGTGTCACTAAAGAAATTGGGAAGAATTTGACATTCAGATTAATGTCATTAATAAATACAATTATGAAAATGCATAAAAGCAGGAGCAACTAAATAGAATCATAAATATAGAAGCATAAAATGCCAAATTCTTATTCAGATTGGAAGATGCTTTTACATAATATTGAAATTATTAAAACAATTGCAATAAAGTTTTAATTTATTGGTAGGTTTTGCAGCATTTATTAATGGATAACCTAAGCTATTGATTTTTTAAAGGAGCTTATTGCACGCAGCAGTTGCACAGCCCTTCATTTATTTAATAAATGTACTGAGTGTTGAAGGACAAATTAACACTACTATTGACATCAAATATATTCTCTATGAAAAAATAGCTTTATATCTGTAGATGAAACTATATATTTTCAATAATAGTATAATGGTTAAAAAATACTTGAATATAGTGTTTTTTATTTACAAATTGATTTTTTAAGCTGAGAAGAAAATGGCAACCCACTCCAGTATTCTTGTCTGGAGAATCCCATGGACAGAGGAGCCTGGTGGGCTATAGTCCTTGGGGTGGCAAAGAGTCGGACATGACTGAGTGATCAACACTTCATTAGCACATACATTGAGTAGTCAAGATCATAAGTGTTTTATTAGTTTACAAAAAATTTATTTAGGGCCTACTGTGAGCCAAATATTGTTTGAGATTCTCAAAGAAGTTTAAACAAAAGAGATGAACATTTCATTGGGGTAGCAAAGAGTCGGACATGACTGAGTGATCAACACTTCATTAGCACATACATTGAGTAGTCAAGATCATAAGTGTTTTATTAGTTTACAAAAAATTTATTTAGGGCCTACTGTGAGCCAAATATTGTTTGAGATTCTCAAAGAAGTTTAAACAAAAGAGATGAACATTTCTGGCTGCTATGGTCTAAATACTTAAGTCCATCCAATTTTCATATGTTGAAACCTTAGCCCCCAATGTGATACAATTAGAGGTGAGGCAGTTGGAGGGTGATTAGCTCATGAGTGTGGAGCTCCCATGGGTAGAATTAGTGCCCTTTTAAGAGACGTCAGAGTACCTTCCACTCTATAAAGACACAGCAAGAAGGTCTTGTCTCTAAGGAAACAGATTCTCACCAGTCACCAAATCTGCTGGTACCATGATCTCTGACTTCCTAATCTCCAGAACTGGGAGAAATAAATGTCATTTACAAGCCTTTAGTTTATCATGTTTTTTGTTAGAGCAGCTTGAATGGGCAAACAATACTGACCCTCATGGAGCATAATATCTGTTAAACAAATTCATATATAAATAAAGAATTTGTGTGTAATTCCAGGGAGCGATAAATACTAGGAGAAACAACAAGCAGGAAAGAAAGTAGGGAAGGATGAGAAGAAAGAGGAGAAATGCTGCTTTGGATTTTAGCCCCGGAGTTCTGAGAAGTCCCCTTTGTGGAGGTGATATGTGAGTAGGGACTGGAATGACTGAGGAAGCAAGGAAGCAGGACGGGGTACCATCTGTGGCGGGGGGCGGGGGGGCGGTACTTCCAGGCAGATGGATCAGTAAGTGCAAAGCCCTGAGTTAGGCCTGAGCTTGTTACATGTGGGGACCAGACTGCTTACGTGGCTACAGCAGAGTGAACCTGGATGCCCGGAAGGGAGGGCACAGAGGGCATCAGGGCCCCACCACACTGGCCTTGCAGACAGCATGATGGCAGAACTTCCAGTTCTATTCTAAGTGTATCTGCATTGACTGGAGGGTCATGGCAGAAGTCGCAAAAATATGACTACCTTTCTAGGTACCAATGCTTCTTCCTTTTCTTTTAAAAAGAGGCAATGAAACTCACAGGGTAAAATGGCCTGCTCAGTCTCAGAATGTCGGAGCCCAGGGGAGGCTCAATGGACTAATGAAGCTCAGATGTGCTGTCTACAGTTCCTGGGCTGCTCTTTGCTGGCCTCAACTCCTCCTTACCAAATCAGAATCTCCAGGGGAAACACCTGGGAATCGATATTTTCAGTAACTGCATCAGCCTTTTCTCATCAGAAAGCAGAGAAGCTCAAAAGTCTTAATACTAGAATGGGGTATCTAACTCTTTCTAGAATCCAAGTCACTATAAAATTAGATTACAATTTATACGTTATACTTTAATTTGAAAAAAAAAAAACTAAGGTTAAAAAAAGTTTTCTTATTAAAGTCACCAGTGTGTGGAGCTTCCAACCCCCAACCCTAGGCTGCCGGATTCAGTCGCCTGCTGGCGGCTTCGGGACAGCCCGCAGCCTCACGTGGAATAGGGGGAAACAAGCCCAGCGGCCCGAAGAGGTGACTCGAGGTCACACTTCGTCAGAGACAGGCTCGGACTGAGGGGAGGTGGGGAGCAGGGACTACCGGGTGGTCCCAGGATCCTGTTGGGGCCTCTGGAGAAGATTCTACGTGGAGCTTGACCCTTTGTGAGAGCACGAGTGCCAGGCTGCGACGGTGCAGGAACGGCCAGGAGGAGCTATCCTGTGTCCGAGGTCAGGGGCGGCCGGGAGGAGACACCCCGCGCCCGAGGTCAGGGGCAGTCACCCTGAGGAACCACCTCGCGCCCGAGGCCAGGGCCAGCGGCCGGGAGGAGCAACCCGAGGAGCGGTGGCTGCGCAGGCGCAGGAGGGCCTAGAGGAGCTGTCCCACGTTGAAGGTCAGGAACTGCGGCGGTAAGGAGATACCCCTCGTCCAAGGTAAGGAGCGGCGGCTGTGCTTTGCTGGAGCAGCCTTGAAGAGACAACCCACGCCCAAGGTAAGAGAAACCCAAGTAGGATGGTGGGTGTTGCAAGAGGGCATCAGAGGGCAGACACACTGAAACCATACTCGCAGAAAACTAGTCAATCTAATCACACTAGGACCAGGGCCTTGTCTAACTCAATGAAACCAAGCCATGCCTGCAGGGCAACCCAAGACGGGCGGATCATGGTGGAGAGGGCTGATGGAATGTGGTCCACTGGAGAAGGGAATGGTAAACCACTTCAGTATTCTTGCCTTGAGAACCCCATGAACAGTATGAAAAGGCAAAATTATGATACCAAAAGAGGAACTCCCCAGGTCATTAGGTGCCCAATATGCTACTGGAGATCAGTGGAGAAATAACTCCAGAAAAAATGAAGGGATGGAGCCAAAGCAAAAACAATACCCAGTTGTGCATGTGACTGGTGATAGAAGCAAGATCCGATGCTGTAAAGAACAATATTGCATAGGAACCTGGAATGTCAGGTCCATGAATCAAGGCAAATTGGAAGTGGTCAAACAAGAGATGGCAAGGGTGAACGTCGACATTCTAGGAATCAGCGAACTAAAATGGACTGGAATGGGTGAATTTAACTCAGATGACCATTATATCTACTACTGCGGGCAGGAATCCCTCAGAAGAAATGGAGTAGCCATCATGGTCAACAAAAGAGTCCGAAATGCAGTACTTGGATGCAATCTCAAAAACGACAGAATGATCTCTGTTCGTTTCCAAGGCAAACCATTCAATATCACAGTTATCCAAGTCTATGCCCCAACCAGTAATGCTGAAGAAGCTGAAGTTGAACGGTTTTATGAAGACCTACAAGACCTTGTAGAACTAACACCCAAAAAAGATGTCCTTTTCATTATAGGGGACTGGAATGCTAAAGTAGGAAGTCAAGAAACACCTGGAGTAACAGGCAAATTTGGCCTTGGAATGCGGAATGAAGCAGGGCAAAGACTAATAGAGTTTTGCCAAGAAAATGCACTGGTCATAGCAAACACCCTCTTCCAGCAACACAAGAGAAGACTCTACACATGGACATCACCAGATGGTCAACACCGAAATCAGATTGATTATATTCTTTGCAGCCAAAGATGGAGAAGCTCTATACAGTCAACAAAAACAAGACCAGGAGCTGACTGTGGCTCAGATCATGAACTCCTTATTTCCAAATTCAGACTTAAATTGAAGAAAGTAGGGAAAACCGCTAGACCATTCAGGTATGACCTAAATCAAATCCCTTATGATTATACAGTGGAAGTGAGAAATAGATTTAAGGGCCTAGATCTGATAGACAGAGTTCCTGATGAACTATGGAATGAGGTTCGTGACATTGTACAGGAGACAGGGATCAAGACCATCCCCATGGAAAAGAAATGCAAAAAAGCAAAATGGCTGTCTGGAGAAGCCTTACAAATAGCACTGAAAAGAAGAGAGGCGAAAAGCAAAGGAGAAAAGAAAAGATATAAGCATCTGAATGCAGAGTTCCAAAGAATAGCAAGAAGAGATAAGAAAGCCTTCTTCAGCAATCAATGCAAAGAGATAGAGGAAAACAACAGAATGGGAAAGACTAGAGATCTCTTCAAGAGAATTGGAGATACCAAGGGAACATTTCATGCAAAGATGGGCTCGATAAAGGATAGAAATGGTATGGACCTAACAGAAGCAGAAGATATTAAGAAGAGGTGGCAAGAATACACAGAAGAACTGTACAGAAAAGATCTTCACGACCCAGATAATCATGAGGATGTGATCACTAATCTAGAGCCAGACATCTTGGAATGTGAAGTCAAGTGGGCCTTAGAAAGCATCACTAAGAACAAAGCTAGTGGAGGTGATGGAATTCCAGTTGAGCTGTTTCAAATCCTGAAAGATGATGCTGTGAAAGTGCTGCACTCAATATGCCAGCAAATTTGGAAAACTCAGCAGTGGCCACAGGACTGGAAAAGGTCAGTTTTCATTCCAATTCCAAAGAAAGGCAATGCCAAAGAATGCTCAAACTACCGCACAATTGCACTCATCTCACACGCTAGTAAAGTAATGCTCAAAATTCTCCAAGCCAGGCTTCAACAATACGTGAACCGTGAACTTCCTGATGTTCAAGTTGGTTTTAGAAAAGGCAGAGGAACTAGAGATCAAATTGCCAACATCCACTGGATCATGGAAAAAGCAAGAGTTCCAGAAAAACATCTATTTCTGCTTTATTGACTATGCCAAAGCCTTTGACTGTGTGGATCACAATAAACTGTGGACAATTCTGAAAGAGATGGGAATACCAGACCACCTGACCTGCCTCTTGAGAAATCTGTATGCAAGTCAGGAAGCAGCAGTTAGAACTGGACATGGAACCACAGACTGGTTCCGAATAGGAAAAGGAGTACGTCGAGGCTGTGTATTGTCACCCTGCTTATTTAACTTCTATGCAGAGTACATCATGAGAAACGCTGGACTGGAAGAAACACAAGCTGGAATCAAGATTGCTGGGAGAAATATCAATCACCTCAGATATGCAGATGACACCACCCTTATGGCAGAAAATGAAGAGGAACTAAAAAGCCTCTTGATGAAAGTGAAAGAGGAGAGCAAAAAAGTTGGCTTAAAGCTCAACATTCAGAAAACGAAGATCATGGCATCCGGTCCCATCACTTCATGTGAAATAGATGGGGAAACAGTGGAAACAGTGTCAGACTGTATTTGTTTGGGCTCAAAAATCACTGCAGATGGTGACTGCAGTCATGAAATTAAAAGTCGCTTACTCCTTGGAAGAAAAGATATGACCAACCTAGATAGTATATTCAAAAGCAGAGACGTTACTTTGCTGACTAAGGTCCGTCTAGTCAGCGCTATGGTTTTTCCTGTGGTCATTTATGGATGTGAGAGTTGGACTGTGAAGAGGACTGAGTGCCAAAGAATTGATGCTTTTGAACTGTAGTGTTGGAGAAGACTCTTGAGATTCCCTTGGACTGCAAGGAGATCAGCCCTGGGATTTCTTTGGAAGGAATGATGCTAAAGCTGAAACTCCAGTACTTTGGCCACCTCATGAGAAGAGTCGACTCACTGGAAAAGATTCTGATGCTGGGAGGGATTGGGGGCAGGAGGAGAAGGGGATGGCCAAGGATAAAATGGCTGGATGGCATCACGGACTTGATGGACGTGAGTCTGAGTGAACTCCGGGAGATGGTGCGATTCATGGGGTCGCAAAGAGTCGGACATGACTGAGCGACTGAACTCTGTGAACTGTGTGTCACGTGTGTCCTCAGTCACTCTGTTGTGTTTGACTCTGCAACCCCATGGACTATAGCCTGTTAGTCTCCTCTGTCAATGGGATTCTCCAGGAAGAATACTGGAGTGGGTTGCCATTTCCTTCTTCAGGGGATCCTCCCAGCCCAGGGATCAAACCCAGGTCTCCTGCATTGCAGGTGGGTTAACTTTTAGAATGATTGCTTAAAATATGGGCTAATACAGAAAGTGGACTTCCTTGATGGCTCAGTGGTAAAGAACCTGCCTGCCAAGCAGGAGACTCTGCTTGGATCCCTGGGTTGGAAAGATCCCCTGGAGAAGGAAATAGCAACCCATTCCTGTATTCTTTCCTGGGAAATCCCAGGGACAGAGAAGCCTGGCGGGCTATAGTCCATGGTGTTGCAAAGAGTCAGTCATGACTGAGCGACTAAGTACAGCACAGTGCAGCACAGCACAGCCTAGAGTTTTATAGACTAAATTTAATTTAAAAGCCCATCATCCAGTTTTATTCTTAGTCTGTCCTCTATTGTAAATGAGGTCCTGGTATAAGCTGTAAAGTCATTTCTACCTTCTTATTTTGGGCCCAGCAGTGCGACTCCTAGGTGCTTACATAAGGGAAATGAAAAGATCTGTACAGAACAGATTTAAAGCAGCTTTACTCATAATAGCCCCAAAATGTAAAGAGCTGAAGTGATTACCAACAAAAGAATGGATAAACAATTATGGACTATAATTACAGAGTGAAATACTACCCAGCACTTAAAAAAGAATGAAATACATGTAAAAACTTTAATGATTCTCAAAACCAATATGCTCTAAATAAGTCTTATCCAAAAGATAGCTTGTACTAAGTCACTTCAGCTGTGTCTGACTCTTTGTGATCCGCTGGACTGCAGCCTACTGGGCTCCTCTGTCCATGAAATTCTCCAGGCAAGAATACTGGATTGGGTTGCCATTTCCTTCTCCAGGTGATCTTCCCGACCCAGGGATTGAACCCATATCTCTTACATCTCCTGCATTGGAACGCTGGTTCTTTATCACTAACACCACCAGGGAAGCAACGATAGCATACAATTCCATTTATCTGATGTTCTAAAATAAGCAAAACTAATTTGTCCATAAATATTGGAACACTGATTGCCTCAAGGCAGTTAGAGTGCAAGGAAACCTTCTGGAGTGAATGGTAATGTTCTGTTATGGGGGGGGCTATATTACTCAGGAGCAAACACTTATTCAAACACATCAAAGAGTAAGATATATGCATTTCACTTTAATGTAAAATTTATCTCTCTCAAATGATGAACAAATATTAAATTCCAATGTTATTCATGCTAAGGTTTTTAGGGGTCAGGTATACTGATGTGAGTAATGTACTCTGAAATAGATTTTTAAATGAGATGGAAAGATGGATGGTCATAGGAATGAACAGATGAAGGGACGTGTGATAAAGCAAGTGCAGGAAATGCTCCTTGTAAAACTGAAATGAGGATGCATGAGTAGTCTGCTGTCTATCTTGCATGCCACTTTTCTATCAAGGTCTGCTTGGAACCCTGTGGAGTCCATGGAATCCTTCTAAAAATTCCATATCTCTTTGGTCTTGGCCTTTTCTGGATTCTTTTAATAAACGTAGCAGATATGGTGAATCTTGACACTTGATATTCTGTCATGCATTTTTCTGGAAACATGGACACATGGATACATAGCATGTATCTCCTTGGGTAAGATACAAACTTCTTGAGAGCAAAAACTATTCCCAATTTTTTTTCTCCCTCTCCCCAGTGTCCTTTCTCCAACACACATAGAATTGACAAGAATGCTGCAGTCCATGGGGTCAAAATGAGTTGGAGACGACTTAGCGACTAAACACCACCACCACCATGATAATCTATCCATATCATGATAAATATTTATTGGAGTGGCTAAGCTTCAAGACACACATAACAACTGTGACTCCATAATTTTCAGACAAATCTGTAGTTTGTCTTTTCAAGATGGCCTAGCCCTAGAGCATTAGACTAATCTGTTTCCTGGGTAGATTCCAGTTTCCATTTCAGATGTCTCCAGTGAACCAAACTCAGGCTACTGAGCTGTGGTTGGAGCATTTGGCAGGGCAGTTCTTTTCTTGGCACTCCTTACAGACACTGAGACAGTGTGGAAAGTTGGCAAAACAGAATGATGTACACACCAGCAGTGTACAGATACTCAAATTCAATAGACAAAAAATAGACCAACAATGACAGAATTATCAGACTGCATTAGGACTGCCTTTTGGAACACTGACACTGGTCTTGCCTTTCCTCAGTGATTGATGGCCCAGTGGAGGCAGAACTATTACAATATGAACAGCTAGTTGATTGCTGTTAATTCCAGGAATAAAGATCTCTAGGATTAGTGAATAGGAGTAAATAATCAAGAAGAGTATTAAAAACCCAAAGCAGGTTGAAAAATTTTTTTAATTGAAGGATAATTGCTTTTACCTTGTTTTGGTGGTCTCTGCCATACATCAACTTGAGTCAGTTGTAATTATACTTATATCCCCTCCCTCTTGAGTCTCCCTCCCAACCCTCTCCCCACCAATTCCACCTCTCTGTGTCATCATAGAGCACCAGACTGGGCTCCTTGTGTTAAACAGCAGCTTCCCACCAGTCATCTGCTTCATACATGATAGTGTATATATATCAGTGCTAAAAACCCCAAGTAGATTTTTTAATTCCCAAGGTAAAGACTAGTCAAATGTCAAAATAGATTTAATATTCTGCTTGGCTTTTATTAGATATAACAATTGAATTTCTTACTTTGTAACACATTTTGGAGTAAATCCAAGACCCGCTAAATAGCAAAAATATTTGTTGTAGTTTTCAGGATGAGATAAAATTGTCATCTAATTTTTGGAGAGGATCTTTCAAGAGCATGACTTTGAATTTGCTTAGCCATGCTGATGTGAATGGACGTTCTTCTCCCTGAGAGCCTCTGCAGAACAGGACACACATAGCCTTTCTATTTCATCTTTGTATCACTCTGGCCTTTGAAATAATTACACCAGATCCCCCGAACCTAGCAGACTTCATTAGGAAATTTCTTTTTCAAAAAAATTTTTTTATTGTGGCTAAAAGTCCACTACATGAAATTTACCATCTTAACCATTTTTTTACCTGCTCACTTCAGCTGTGTTTATTTTCACATCGTTGTGCAGCCAAGTTCCAGAACTTTTTCATCTTGTGAAACTGAAATTTGGGATGCATTAAGCAACCACTCCCCACTTTCCCTCCCCCAGTCCCTGGCAGCCAAAATTCTCCATTCTGTTTTTGTGATTTTGACTACTCTGGGGGAAGGCAATGGCACCCCACCCCAGTAATCTTGCCTGGAAAATCCAATGGACGGAATAGCCTGGTGGGCTGCAGTCCATGGGGTCGCTGGCAGTCGGACAGACTGAGCAACTTCACTTTCACTTTTCTCTTTCATGCATTGGAGAAGAAAGTGGCGACCCACTCCAGTATTCTTGCCTGGAGAATCCCGGGGATGGGGGAGCCTGGTGGGCTGCCATCTATGGGGTCACACAGAGTCGGACACGACTGAAGTGACTTAGCAGCAGCAGCAGGTACCTCACAGAATGGAATTACACGATATTTGTCTTCTTCCTTTCTGTGTGCCTGCTCATTTGTGTCCCACTCTTTGAGACTCCGTGGGTTGTAGCCCTCCAGGCTCCTCTGTCCATGGAATTTTCCAGGCAAGAATACTGGAGTGGGTTACTATTTCCTCCTCTAGGGGATCTTCCCAACCCAGGGATAGAATCCACATCTCTTTTGCTTTTTGCATTGGCAGGTGGGCACTTTACCATTGGCGCTACCTGGGAAACTTGTAATAGTCTTTTTTGTGACTGGCTTATTTTACTTGGCTGAGTATCGTCACTGTTTATCCACGATGTAGCCAATGTCAGAATTTCTTTCCTTTCTGAGGCTAAGTTGTACTTGATTTTATGTATTTTATGTATGCGCTTGCTGCCTAGTCACTTCAGTTGTGTCCAGCTCTGTGTGATGCTATGGACTGCAGCCTGCCAGGTTCCTCTGTCCATGGGATTCTCCAGGCAAGACTACTGAAGTGGGTTGCTGTGCCCTTTCTTCTCCAGGGATCTTCCCGGCCTAGGGATCAAACCCAGGTCCCCTGCATTGCAGCTAGAGTCTTTACAGTTGAGCCACCAGGGAACAGTATGTATGCATTGTTTGTATAGACCACGTTAAAAAATCTTTTCATCCATCAGTGAATACTTGAGTTTCTTCCACCTCTTGGCTATTTTGAATAGTGTTGCTATGAACACGGATGTGCAAATATCTCTTTGCAGTCCTGTTTTCAGTCCTTTTGGATATGTACCCAGAAGTATAATGTCTGGATCATATGGTAATCTTACTTTCAATTTTTTGAGGACTCTTTATACTGTTTTCTGTGATAACAGCCCATTTTACATTTCTGCTAGCAGCACATGGGGATTCTTTATTCCACATCTTTGCTAACACTTGTTACCTTCTTGTTTTTTAAAATAGTGGTGATCCTAATCAGTGTGTTTAAAACTTGCCCTTTAATTAAAAAATAAAAGCCCCACTTTCTCATCATAGGAGCTGAAACTATTGAAGGCACAAAGTCTACAGAATCTGAATAAGATTCATTTCACATTAAATGTATTGTGGCTGATCATTTCTTGTATTGCTCATGGATTTTTTTTCTTTAGGCTTTTGAAATTAACCATATATTGAAATGAACCAGCTACCTCAGTGTTAACTGGGTAGAATTTAAATGGTGAATTTTTGCAATCCTATTTTCCATGGTGAATAAATGTCTCTAGGAGACACTGTTTTCTGATATTGTGAAAAATTGACAGTGCGGACCTAATCTTCTGCTAAAGAGAAAATGTGAATAAGAGGTGGTCATCATCATGAACTTCGGTGTTCTTGTTGCTAAAACAAAGGAGTTTGTCTAGATGAGAGGTGACAAAACTACATGCCTATGGGACACAGCCAAGGCCCTGTAAATGAGTGGAGCAGCCTGGTTGTAAAACCATAGAGTGGAATGTCTTTGTCAGACTGGAGAGTAGAGGAAATGCTCCTTCAGAAGCATGAAGCCAACCCTCAGCTCTGATGTACTGCAAGGTGAAGCAACATAGACTTCTGTCCATGTGACGTGTGGCTGAATCTTCAGACGTTCAGAAAAAATGAAGAATTTTAAACATGGTGATAATTTTAATGAAGAGACAAATGCTTTTGTGCAGGACAAAAAAAAAAAAACAACCACATTTCTGAGTGGAATGTGTCCAATAGCCTGGGGGTTTGCAGTATGTGGGCTGGATAATCTCTAAGGTTCTTTGAATTCTAAAATTCTATAATTTTTAGGAACAGATTAAAAATAGTGACCATAACCAGGGTCTGTGATCCTATTTGGTATCTTCAATTGCTCAAAACTATAGGCTGTTGTCTTGGTTTGCTGAGGATGGATCAAAATGACTCAATTGTTTGATATATAGACATTGCCTTCTTAAGCACTATATTTATCTTCAGTGAAAGATTTGTGTGACAACTCATATCACATTTGAGGTGATACATGACTCTCTGTAGCAAAAACTGCTGTCTTTTATTTGATTCCTCAAATCTGTATTAAATTTCAGCAAAATTGAAGAGACAAAAAGATCAGTTCATGTCTCAATCAATTTCATGAACTAACAAGACAGATGAATTTTCCCTTTGGCTCCAGCTCTGCCTGTCCCTGCAGAACTGTTAGAGAATATTGGTGGTTGTCGGATCTCCTCTGTCAGAACTTTTTCCTTCT
The DNA here is from genome assembly GCA_006410675.1 of Oreotragus oreotragus. Lineage (NCBI taxonomy): Eukaryota > Metazoa > Chordata > Mammalia > Artiodactyla > Bovidae > Oreotragus > Oreotragus oreotragus. The sequence goes on along the minus strand of SJYX01008152.1, from coordinate 185,076 downwards.
AATAAGAGTGCAGCTGTGATTGACATGCGCTCTCCATCCACTCTGCTGGCTCTTCTCTTCTTAATGGAATGTTGGTTTCCCAACTAGCCACTCCTATTGTACTCAGTCGTGTGTTTCTTAAAGTGTGTTCCTCAGACCAGTATCATCAGCATCAGAAAACTTGTTAAAAATGCATATTCCTAGGTCTTGTCCCACTGGTTTAAGTAATTTTAGTACTGCAGACATACCCCACAACTCCAGGCCTGATGATTTATGCACTCTGATGGTTTAAGGTACGATCCAGGTCAATGGTTTTCAAACTTTATGTTGAATCTGAATAACTTGAAGCACATGATAAAGCAGAAGCTGCTGGTCCTCTCCCTCAGAGCCTATAATTCTGTAGGTCTGGTTTGGGACCCTAGCGTCTTTACCAAGTTCCCAGGTAATGCTGGGGCTGCTCCTAGGAGATGCTGATGACCACACTTTGAGAACCATTGCTCTGAGTTCATGAGGTTAAAATGAGAATTTTGTTGAAAAGCCATATGCTTCAGTTAGCTGATGCATCATAAATGCTGTGTGAGAAGGTACCCTAAATCTTAGTTGCATACAACTGTAAGTACATATTTCTCTTTTATATGTGTGATCACTGGGTGGTGTTTGACTGTTTGAATCTGGCTTTGATTGGACTTGGCTCCGAGTGGTAAGTTTAGCCAAGCTCTGCTTCATCTTCCTTGGTTAAATGGCTACTCAGCTCAAAGCATGGTTTTCTAAGAATAAAAGCCAAAGTGCAAGTGACCAGGTCCCACTCTGTCTGCAAGCTTATTATAGCTCTAACTCAGTTTAGTTACGTCTGTGAATATGCCATTGGCCACGGGTTTCTCTGGTGACTATAATGGTAAAGAATCAACCTGCAATGCAGGAGACCTGGATTTGAGCCTTGGGTTGAGAAGATCCCCTGGAGAAGGGAATGGCTACCCACTCCAGTATTCTTGCCCAGAGAATCCCATGGACAAAGGAGCCTGGTGGGCTACAGTTCATGAAGTCTCAAAGAGTTGGACATGACTGAGTTACTAAGCACACACAAAGCAAATCATGTGGTCGATATCACAATAAAAAACTCACATGAAAGTTGAAGGGGAGATAATGAATGTTTACTGAATGATAATTTATTTGTCATATTTTTGGAACTAGTGCCTTCTTTCCACTTTTCTTTTAAGCTGATAAAGCTAGAGTCTTGTATCTATTAGCGGCTGAATTTGCAGTCATCCAGAAAAAGATTGCCTCAGAATAAAGTCAATAAAAGGAAACTCAGAGCTGAAAGCTAGAGAAACGTAGTATCCTGAAGATTCAGATGAGTTAGAAACAGCTTCTACCATCGAACTTTTATGTTAGCTAAACTAATACTTTTGTTTTTCCTTAAGTTGTTTCTTGCAAACCAACACCCTTAAGTACATAACCATGATTGAAATATTTAATGATTACCTTTCACTTTATAAATCTACATCAATCCTTGAGATAATGGGCATTTCAATAAATGTGATATTTAAGTTGTGTATCAAAATGTTCATTTGCCAAATATTTTTAGTACTGTGGTATTCTTGAAGCTCGATTCAAAGTTAAATTTACTGCAGGAGAATTTGTCTTTAACCAAGTACTTTCAATACCATGTAATATTTCATTTGGTTCTACCTCAAAGGATTAGATAAAAGTTAAGTAGTTAAGTGTCATAGGTGACCCAAAGAGGACTTTATATTTTCCAGGGAGTACATTTGTTAGAAATTACATGATGATGCAGGTAACAAAAATTCTGGACTAATGAGATGAATTTTTCAGTTTTTTTTTTCTCTAGAAATAGGCATTCTGAGACTGGCATGGCTCTCCATTATCATCTTGGAGCCGGTACCCTTTTTTTTCTCTTTGCCATTTTCATTGTGTGGCTATCAATTTTTCCCCAGGGGCCAAGACTGCTGCCAGAACTCAGCCTCACATTCCAGGCAGAAGGGAGGTAGTGAGGGGGAGCTAAAGGGGTCCATCTCAGCTAACTTTTACCCTTTTAAGGAGCTTTTCTTGATGTGTCACTCAACAATTTCTTCCTGCATTTCGTTAGCTAAACCTTAATCACATAGACACAGGTTTGGCTGAGAAGTAGTCTTTTTGACTCAGTAATTTTGTCTCCTGCATAAAATCATGGTTGTATTACAGAGAAAGATGGCTGGAACCTGGAAGGCAGCTGGCTGTCTCTGCTACAAGTGCATAAGCAGCTAAGTATCACTGATGGAAATAAGCATAAAATCAAAGACAAATGGCTGACAAACCGAAATGACTATAGAAATTGAATATACCTCCAAAGAGAATTGGAAAATGAAAATATCTCAAAAGAGAACTGGAAAATGGAAGGCAAGTAGAAATGAGTTAGGAATGAAAATCAGAATGGTCACTAGAAATACAGGCAAAAGGAAGGTGGTGAAAATACATTTTCTCAGAGTTTAATTGACACTGTTTTTGAAAGAGAAGTAAATGTGAATAGTCCAGTTTATAGAGATGTCCACCATTGCTCCAAAATCACTGCAGATGGTGACTGCAGCCATGAAATTAAAAGACATTTACTCCTTGGAAGGAAAGTTATGACCAACCTAGATAGCATATTCAAAAGCAGAGACATTACTTTGCCAACAAAGTAATGACTAGAGTCAAGGCTATGGTTTTTCCAGTGGTCATATATGAATGTGAAAGTTGGACTGTGAAGAAAGCTGAGCGCCGAAGAATCGATGCTTTTGAACTGTGGTGTTGGAGAAGACTCTTGAGAGTCCCTTGGACTGCAAGGAGATCCAACCAGTCCATCCTAAGGGAGATCAGTCCTGGGTGTTCATTGGAAGGACTCCTCATGCAAACAGTTGACTCATTGGAAAAGACCCTGATGCTGGGAGGGATTGGGGGCAGGAGGAGAAGGGGACAAGAGAGGATGAGATGGCTGGATGGCATCACCGACTCGATGGACATGAGTTTGGGTGGACTCCGGGAATTGGTGATGGACAGGGAGGCCTGGCGTGCTGCAATTCATGGAGTCGCAAAGAGTCAGACATGACTGAGCAACTAAACTGAATTGAACTGAGAAGGAAAAGAACTTTTCAAATAAAACAAGTCAGTGTTTTTCAGCAGGCTTTATCAGACTCAGCTTGAATAAAATATCTTTAAAAATATCCATCTCTGGATACTCAACTCCAGCTTCTCTATGCAGCCTTCTGGTGATAAATGTGCCCTTCAGAGTAAACTTCCTCACCTAGCAAAGATATAATGAAGGCAACGCTAACATTTGAGTTTACTCAGATGCTCTTTCTTATTGTAAAAACCCATGGCATTTAGGTTGAAAAACATAGTTATGTGAATTTCCCTAGAGTGAGAGAGAGAATAGGCAGTAGCTTATCTCTAACCTCACATGATGTCAGACTGTCATCCTCCAGGAGACTGGGAATATCCTCAGAAAGGATATCTGATGTCATGGGGCACTATGGCTTGGTATGGCCATTGGGCAGGATTTTGGTTTAGGTTCAACCAAACTCAAACTGGTGGTAGATGGAAGAAAGGCAGTGGACAAACAGACAGATCTGATCACAATCAAGTTCTGCTTCTCATAATATTATATTGTGATGTTGAACCAATTTCTTAATTTCCCTGAATTGGCATTTCTTTATCTATAAAATGATGATAAGGATGCCTGTTTACAGTGGCGCTGAGAGGATTAACGAAACAATGTAGGTAAAGTTACTTAAAGTTAAGCTGGTGCTGATGGTGAACATTGAATGAATTCAAACCCCACTTCTATCCTTGGTCCTACCCTTCTCCCTTTCTTCTTTTTCGTTCTCTCTCTAGTCTGCTTTCCCTATAGACTTCAAAATTTTCTAAGGTACCACAAGGAAGCACAGTTTGAACATCAGCCTTGCGTAACAGTAGAGTCCATGTAGCTTGCTGAGTTACACCAGGAAAGAGTAGAAAGCCTACTGGCTGGAAGTTCTGCCGATTTTCTGAGTAGCTTGGTGTGTGCAGAACTACAGATCATCAGTCTACTTATTCCAATTTGTAGAATATAACTGCTTTGAGCAGTTCAATTTTTCTATTCATTTCTTTCATTTTCCACTTATCATGATTTGCCTAAGTTCTTGCTCTATAGTGGAAATTTTCAGACTAACTATTCCCCGTGTGTCTGTGTGCAGACATTAGCTTTCAGAATAAACCAGAAAATGAATAGTTTACTTAGAGTTTCCCTATTCTCACCTCCCATGTCTTCATGGTCTCCATTTGAACTTTGTTTTACATTTTTCACAATAATATGTATATACTTATATCTACTTAATTATTTCACAACATTGTTATGAAAAGCTGTCAGTTCCATGTATTGCCATAGTTAAAGCCAATCTTTTGATTTTTTTTTTTTTTTTTAGTGTCAGCGAACATTGCTTTTATTGCAAAGTGTGTGNTAGAGTTTCCCTATTCTCACCTCCCATGTCTTCATGGTCTCCATTTGAACTTTGTTTTACATTTTTCACAATAATATGTATATACTTATATCTACTTAATTATTTCACAACATTGTTATGAAAAGCTGTCAGTTCCATGTATTGCCATAGTTAAAGCCAATCTTTTGATGTTAATCACAGTAAATTATTCCAGTGAATATTAATCAGTTGAACAGATATCCAATCTCAGCTCCTGAAACACACAGTAAGTCAGGGTTATAAATCAGTCTTTTTGGCCTTTATATAGCTTCTAGGCATTTAAAAAATACTCTCAAACCTCACGTCCTTCTAATGTTTTTCTGTCACTAAGGGTGATCAGCTTGATTCTCTTAACACAGAAGGCAAATCTATGCTAAATTATTTTTGACATTGCTAACTAAAAAAAAAAAAATTTTGAGCATATAACTGTTTCATCCAGCTGGATTTTAGAAAGCATGCCTTTTCTGTATTCATTTCCTTTGTTAGTAATTAAGCTAATTTCACTTTTGTTTTTTATGGGCAATTTCAGAGAGTTTATCCAAAGTCAAGCCAATAGGTAGCATCTTTCCATAGAGATACAGGCAAATAATTAGTAGCATTTGTGCACTTTGAACAACATTTGTTGGGTGCCTACAATATGGCATGCACTATGCGAGCAGTCTTTGAAAAGAGAAGCAGCATCTCTGTGCTCAGCNATTCATTTCCTTTGTTAGTAATTAAGCTAATTTCACTTTTGTTTTTTATGGGCAATTTCAGAGAGTTTATCCAAAGTCAAGCCAATAGGTAGCATCTTTCCATAGAGATACAGGCAAATAATTAGTAGCATTTGTGCACTTTGAACAACGTTTGCTGGGTGCCTACAATATGGCATGCACTATGCGAGCAGTCTTTGAAAAGAGAAGCAGCATCTCTGTGCTCAGCCAATTCACAGAAAGGGAAACCACCCGGGGTTTCCAACTGGTACTGTGTTCATTAGTGACTGTATGCAATGTGAATTACTCATTTTCAAATTCATGCATTCATTAATTATTCATTTAATTCAATCATACTTTTGATAAATATTATTTTAGACTAATTTAAAGTCACTCTCCACTGGGTAGCTTGTTTGGTAGGATATTAAAAGTTATAGTTCACAGAGAGTGTTTATTGTTGCCAGGCTGTGTGTGTGTGTGGTTTTTTTTTTTTTTCCTGTTCTTTCTTTTAATCCTCTTAATAACACTGCAAAATTGACATATTTATTATTGCCATTTTATAGATGATAAAACTGAGACACAGATAATAAACTGAGGATGCTTAACACATGTGAGTAGTGGAGCTGAGGTTCTACATTTGCTTTGGAGCTGATGCTAAAGACCACTATGCCTTCCGATTTAATATGGTATGAGTAGGGAAACTGAAGAGTCATTAAGGCTTCCCAGGTGGCACAAGTGGTTAAGAACCCAGCTGCAACCCAGGAGACATAGGAGATCTGGGTTTGATCCCCGGGTCAGGAAGATTCCCCTGGAGAAGGGCGTGGTAACCTACTCCAGTATTCTTGCCTGGAGAATTCCATGGATAGAGGAGCCGGGCAGGCTACAGTCCATGGGGTTGCAAATAGTCAGACGTGACTGAAGTAACTTAGCACATAGTCAGTGTGACATTGTTCAAGGAGGCTAACCTTGAGAGTTTTCTTGATTCATTTGCTTATCCATCCACCCCTGTATTCAGCTGGTGTTGACTGAGATGCTTCTCCCTGCTAGGTGCTTTTCTGGGCCTCTGAAACACAAAGGTACACAAGATGCAATCCTGGCTTTCAAGGAGTTTCATGCTTGGATTCAGCTATTTGTTTTCTGTCTCCATCTATGGATTTGTTTTTTGATTACTCTAGAATCATGCAACATCTTAGCTCTATGAGTCCAGGAGGAGGTTGTTTGCTGCTGATCCTTGGCAATGGACTGCTATAGGAAGTCATTCAGATCCGATTTTAATTGATAGTCAGATGTTAAGATATCACAGTACAGAGAATATAAGTGGGGAATTCTAACAAGGAAGACATTATTTCCTAATTCTTAAAAAGAGACTGTGGTGCTAATATTTATACGTCAAAGGAGCTCTCATCTGGTATGTCACATAGACAAACCAAGAAGTTGCTAATTCCAATAAAGAGATGAAACTGATTAGAAGACAAAGCACAGACTTCGCCTAAGATGAACACTGCACTTAAGGCCATTTCTGAGTTGAAATAATGAGGCAATTTTCTATAATTCCAGCCATGAGCTGTTTCTTCCTCCAGAAGAAGGAACTGAATTGCAGCTACACCACCCTCCAAGGGTCCTACATTTTTGCTAAAAACACTCTTTCTCAGATTCTGTTGAAAGGAGTACAAAAACTGCATATTTGATGAGAGTGGAAAAAAATCAACAGTAACCAGAATATTAAAACTTAGTGTTGAAACTTAAGACATCCTGTTATCGACAACTTGATATGAAAATCCAACTTTTAATGATGCACATATGACTACAGCCAAATGGAAGCTATTTTGAGAGGTGTAAAACAATGTTGCCATGATATGCTCCAGAAACAAACAGATGCCTCATCGTATGGGAGAAAATGGGAAACCACAGACTCCCCAGGGCTGGTAATCTGCCTGGGAGTCAGGGAAGTTTTGGCTTACTCTTCTGGGCTAGATTCATTTCTGTTGCATGCATTTAAAAAACATATCATTTCATTCTCACCAAATGTGTGATGTTAGGAAATCACCATTTCTGGGATGTGGGACCTACCCATCCCCTCTTGGGTCTCTGACTCACTCTGAGCAGGACCAGAAGTAAGATGGGAAAGGAAGATGGAGAAAGACATTTTGCTTCTTTGAAGAGAGTCTCTGTTAGCACAGTTACACACTCAAGTCACACTGTAGAAGGAAGTGAGTTTATAAAAGACTGTTACAGTAAGTCCCCTAAATGCCAACAAGTTCTGTTCTCAGACCATGTTTGTAAGTCTAATTTGTTAGTAAGTCCAACAAAGTTAGCCTAGGTAACCAACTAATTCAATTGGCTCTAAACTACTGTACTGTAATAGGTATATAACACTTTTCATACACATAATACACAAGAAGCAAACACGAAAAATAAAATGCTTTTACTGTTGTAATACATGGAAAACCACAGTAGACGAGTACAGCGAGTGGTATAAAAGGGCTGGCATTGAGTGAACAGGCAGGAGGGTCACTGACCTGAGGAATGAGAGGGGGTGGGAAACGGTAAAGCTGGAAGATCTTCAGCAGTAGGAGACGGAGGGCAAGCTGCGATTTCACTCACACTTGATGTTGATGGTGTAGGTTCTGGGCTTGAAATCAATATATGATATACTGTACTACTGTACTTTGTATAAGCACAACCATTTGTAGAGGATGCAGGCATGTGACAACGTACACCAGACACGTGAACTAACTTAATGTGACTGGACATGGGAATGCACATTCACATGTTTGAAAGTTTGAAATTCGTAGGTTCGTATGTAGGGGACTTACTATACTGTCCATTCTCAATTTTTCCCAGTGGTAACAATAAAAATCCGTAGTATCAGAATCAAGGTCCCTCAAAAAAAAAAAAAAAAAAAAAAAGAAAAAGGGTATAGATTGTTTTGAATCATCATCTGCAATTCTTGGGCTTAGAATCCTAATGGAAACAGTTTCTTTCTGAAAAGAACTCTTATTTTCAGCCCGTCTAGATGCTGAAGGCAAAATAAGTGGCCACATACATGTCCTGAATCCTTTGGCCTGCTGCTGCTGCTGCTGCTGAGTCGCTTCAGTCGTGCCCGACTCTGTGCGACCCGAGAGACGGCAGCCCACCGGGCTCCCCCATCCCTGGGATTCTCCAGGCAAGAACACTGGAGTGGGTTGCCATTTCCTACTCCAATGCATGAAAGTGAAAAGTGAAAGTGAAGTCGCTCAGTCGTGTCCGACTGTTAGCGACCCCATGGACCGCAGCCCACCAGGCTCCTCCGTCCATTGGATTTTCCAGGCAAGAGTACTGGGGTGGGGTGCCATTGCCTTCCCTGATCCTTTGGCCTAGAAATATCCAAATTAATGGGCTTCCCAGGTGGTTCAGGTGTAAAGAATCCACCTGCCAATGCAGGAGATGCAAGAGATGTGGGTTTCATCCCTGGGTTGGGAAGAATCCCTGGAAAAGGAAATGGCAACCCACTCCAGTATTCTTGTCTGGAAAATTCCACGGACAGATGAGCCTTGTTCGGCTATAGTCCTTGGGGTTGCAAAGAGTCTGACACTACTGAAAACCCACACACACAGCCATTTAATAAACCTCCAGCAGCAATGTCTTTTGCTCAGCTGTTTAGAGGGAGAGGCTGAAACTTGGAAACTGCTAGATAGAATGTGATGGGCCAATTTGACTTTTGGAATCCAAAGGGGTGTTTTTGAGCTGAGGTGGTGAAAGCCCTCTGCCTTGGCCTGGGACACTAACTGGAAATATTTTTTGTAGAACACTACAGAGTCTTCAAGCTATATTTCCATTTTACTTGACTTTTGTTAAAAAACAAAAATTCCTTTTGGTTGTTGTCATTAAATTGATTTGACTTGATTTGTAGAATTTTACTTTTATTCTTTATTTCTTAAAATAATTGCTCATCCAAAGGGAAAAATAACATGGCATAAAGGAAGACCCATAGAAATCTAAAGGAACCCTCTAAATTTCATGCAAGTATTATGAATCAGACTTCCTCATTCTTGGACCATTCTGTTCAATAAAATAATCCTGCAAATACCACACTGTCTTATTTATACCTTTAGAAATGTCCACCTACCCTGGATTTAGTAGTTACAGTTGTGTGGCTTTTGATGAAATACAAAGAAAGTCATGAGCTTTTAAATACAAATATTCTTCATACATTAGGAATACATCCAAGAAACAATGGCTTTATAGTTGGGTATTAATATTAATGATGTAAGAAAATTGCAAGCAGATTCCTCTGGAGAATCCTTGACATTAGTGTTATTTAAAGCTATTCTTTGTAAACCTTTGCTCAATTACTCAGGCTCAATCACCATTACCTTTTCCGAATGACCTTCATGAACCCCATTTGGGCATATTTTGATTTATCTCTCCCTCCTTATCCTTCTCAGATCAACTTTATGTGCTCGCTGTAGCATCTCTCTTGAGATTTGTGATTTATGATCTCTCCATTAAATTACTCCTCTCCCTCCTCCCCTCCCCAACCACATGCATTCCCTATAGGAACGTCAAGGGGCAAGGGAAAGGCAAAGGAGTTTAGAGCTTTCATGGGAATTTCTTTATCTTGCTAGTGTCTCCCCATTTCAATTATTCACCTGGAACACTTTACTCACCCATGTTCTGAACCCAAACATAGATATATCTGCCTATCTGTTCTCTTCATAGCACTTCATCTCATGTGCTTTTAAGTAATTTGATGCTTATCCTGTTTCATCACACGCAGAGGTACTTCTGGTTGGGATAGGAGTGTTCGTCTAAAGTAGACCGTGGATTTTCTTGTTAAATCTCAGTACATAACCAGGGCAGAGCTGCAAAGGACACTCCTAGAGAGTTCTCAGACGCCAACGCTTAGTCTTCTTAAATGTCTTCTCACCCTTAGAAAATTACAGATCCCAGACAAACTTTCTCACATTATCAGAATTCTCTTCACATCGTATACATGTGGCTCTCTCAGTAGCCATCAGACTTTGATTATTGTTTGAGAATCAGATGCTGATTATTTTGGAATGGTGTGGGAAAATAAGGTGACCTGGTAGGATTGCTAATTGAAAAATTTCAACGAACATATGCTGTCTATGTATATCACTCTACAAAGTACCAAAAAATGGCTGATTTTTGCATTTAATTTTCAGAACCACTTATGCAATCATGGCCCTCTCTCAGACAGTTAAAGTGGTTGGCCCGAGAACATATCTGAGACTTCAGATCTTAACTAGGTATGGCTCTTTGTAACACATTTATTACTTCACTTGGATGCAATTTAACTGAATATCCTAGACAGAGATGATGGCTAGTTTAGTGAGGTGGTGGAGAGGGAAGTGGGTTGAGGAAGAACTTTACTGGCAGACTATCCGAAGACCTAAAATTTCATCAATTTAAAATTCATTGAGTGAAAGATTTTCCTCTGAGGATACCAATTTCCCCAGGAAACCATGCCACTTTTTCCTTTGATCAGTCGTTGGATCAACAGTTTGAGGCAACCTGGTGTTGGTGTTTCAGCAGGTTTCACGCAGGAATGTGAAAGTCACAGCACAGCGCTGCTAACTCACCTGTCCAGTGCTTGGTCAGGTGCCCATACCTTCTGGGACTAGACGGGGTCTCACATAATCCTCAATCCAGTGGCTTATGGGGTCTCAGTCATCTGACCACAGATCGAACCCACGCCCTCGGCAGTGAAAACTCTGGGTTCTAACCACCGAACCACCAGAGAATTCCCAACAGCTTCGTTTTGACTGGAGTTGGTATTTGAACTGGAATCCATTTGGAAGCAAGACAGACACAGATGGAGAAGGGGTGGGGATTCTGCTTGAGGAAGACACGACTGGGTGGAGGGCTGGAGCAGGGACTGTGGGGAGGCGAGATGGGGAGGCACGAAGATCCAGAGGAGCTGGGAGCAGAGAGGAGTTGGGTGGCTTCCAGATGAAAAGATCATGTTGTTAATAATGCTGCCTGAGTTTGCTCCACAGATGTACATATCCAGTGCCAAATACTTCAGTGGTAAAACCCTGCTAAGGCTGAGAACTGAAAACAAACCAAAAGCAGTCAATGCTGATTATTAAAAAAAATGTACATCTCCTTATAGAAGAGATTCACGGACACTTGTTCGGACAGTGACTTCTAGCTCCAAATCCATCCTCCCACAGTCCACTCTTTTCCCCTTGGCGCCCCTTTCCCTGCCCTAGCATTTTCTCTGGAATGGCTCCATTCCAACAGAACTTTGAGAAATGACTCCAAAACTCTGAAGTTCAGGGCAGTAATTTGAATTGCCGAGACTGCAGGGAAGATCAAGACATCATCTTTCTTCAAGCCAGCCCTGACATGGTTGGAAAGAACACGCAGACATGTGAAATAATAACTGACAATATAATCAAGGGGAGAAAAATGGATGACATGGGTGTATGTGTTAAGGCAGGACAGAGAATTCGAAGTCTACATGAGCAAAGCTTCTGGAAAAGCTCTTGACTTGATCTGTTCCCCCAAGAAACAGACTCTGATGTGGAGATTTATATGCAGGAAATGTGTCGGGAGTTCACGTCTCCTGAGAATCCTTTTCAAAGGATTTGTGGAGAGAAGGAGATGAACTGTGATCTAGTCTCAGGTTGCTCTCAAGTCAGAGCTGGGGAGCCTGGATGGCCATTCAGTCATCTTGAATTGGGACAATGAGGCCAGGCCATTGCCCTTCCTGCCATCAACCAGTCATTGAACGTGAGTTTCCTAGAGAGCCGGCTGCTGGGGAAACAGGAGTCTCACCCCTGAGAGGTGGCTCTGGGTGTCCTATCACAGTGGCCACCACAGATGTGAATTCAGCTGAGTCCTGATGTATACGGGCTGGGTTTATGTGGTGGGGGGCTTCCCAGGGGGCTGAGACGGTAAAGAATCTGCCTGCAATGTGGGAGGCCCGGGTTCAGTCTCTGGGTCATGAAGATCCTCTGCATTGGCAGGCAGATTCTTAACCACTGGACCATCATCAGCAAAGCCGTTGCTTTGGTTTTGTTTTGTTTTCAAGTGAGTAGAACATTGTGGATCTAGTGCAGGGTGTACGTGTAGTCAAGCAAGCAGGACCTGGACTGGCTGACATTTCAATGGCTAACGAGTGGTCAAGTCTAGCTTCAAAAAAGGCACAAGGACTTCCCTGGTGGCACAGTGGATAAGAATCAGCCTGCCAATGCAGGGGACACAGGTTCAGTCCCAGGGCTGGGAAGATTCCATATGCTGCAGAGCAAGTAAGCTGGTGAGCTAGTGACCCCGTGTGCGGCAACTACTGAGTCTATGTGCTGCAGCGACTGAAGCCTGCTCGCCTAGAGCCTGCGCTCCACAACAGGAGAAGCTACTGCAACGGGAAGCCTGTGCGCTGCAGCAGACAGCCCCTGCTTCTTCCCGCAACTAGAGAAAGTCCCTGCGAAGCAACGAAGACCCAGTGCAACCAAGAAAAAAAGGTACGGAAGTGCAATCCCACCACAAATGTATCGAATGGAATATCTGTGCAGAGTCCTAGAAATTACCATAACCCTTAAGATTCTGATTCAGTATATCTTCTTCCAATCAGTCTAGTTATCTCCTGGGATTGAAAAACCCTGGTCTGTCTAGTTGGTCTTTGAATCTTTGTCCAGCTGAGGTTCAAGTCCTTGTCCTGACATCTTGCTAAGGCATCATAAATCATAAGTAGGACTGCATTCAGCCGCTGCCTGGTCCTATGAACCACTTTTAGTGGCAACTCTCCCACTCTTCAAGAGGGAACCAAATGCAAAGTAATTGTATTTTTTTTTTTATTTCTATGAACAACAAAAGGCTTCCATAATTTCACATCTCATTGCTTTTAAAAGCACATATATTACAAATAAAGAAACTCCACAAACTTTAAAGATTAGTATTTATCAACACTTTTGTACACATACACAAATATTTTAATATAACAGTATCTGAAATGTTATTCATATAATTTTAGCACTGTCATAAGTAATACCTAAAAAGGTTCTTTTAAATTTGGTAAAAACCATATATTTTACAATCTTCTATTTACATCTGAAATATGCTTAAATGTTACAAAAACATTCACTTTGACCTTTAAAATATGTGTGCGAGGACTGGGTATTGAACATAATGTGACCGACAGCAGACTTACAGTCAGCGTTTGAATTACACATTCATTGGAATTTCATAGCAAATATTCAGCTTGGCTTGATCGATGTCACTCAAAGGAAAAAAAAAATTGTAAGAAATGTGCAAATCTGGAGGCTGGCAAAATTCTCAAGCTAGCGAGGTAAAAAACAATATGAACACCACCATAAAAACTTCAAATAAATTAAATGTTATCTTTCTCTTCCCCGAGATTAGCTGCAAATTCAGAGTTCCCTTGAAGGAGGAGTGTCCGACACTGCAGACTTCTCAAACTTCTCCACTGGATGAGACAGAGACCGTGGGCAGAGAGGGAGCCGCCTTGTTAATTACTCGAGTGCAAGTTCGCTCCACTCCTCGCTTTAATGGGTCGTCCCGGTAGGTAATCTTCAGACAGGACAAAACACAATGAGATAAAACGATAATAGAGAGGTCTGTGTTAATAACGTCAAATACAAAAGCAAAACTCAGAACACTGACTTAAAAAAAATTCCCTACAAGCAATCTGCAAATTTTGAAAATGCTCTTATCAAACTTCTTTGAGTTTTTAAAAAAATTATTTTAATTGGAGGCTAATTACTTTACAATATTGTAGTGGTTTTTGCCCTACACTGACATGAATCAGCCATGGGTGTACATGCATCCCCATCCTGAACCCCCTCCCACCTCCCTCTCCATCCCATCCCTCAGGGTTGTCCCAGTAACCGGCTTTGAGTGCCCTGTTTCATGCACTGAACTTGGATTGGTGATCTATTTCACATATGGTAACATACATGTTTCAGTGCTATTCTCTCAAATCATCCCACCCTTGCCTTCTCCGAGTCCAAAAGTCTGTTCTTTATATCTGTGTCTCTTTTGCTGTCTCACCTATAGGGTCATCGTTACCATCTTTCTAAATTCCATATATACGCGTTAATATACTGTATTGGTGTTTTTCTTTCTGACTTACTTCACTTTGTATAATCTGAAGAGCTTTCTTACCCCAGCCTACATCTCAGCCATGCTGACCAGATTTAAAGTAGTTTCCTGATTCTCTTCCACTATCAGATATGTTTTTAAATGTGAATGAATCTTACGATGTGTTTGAGTAATTCTGGAATTTTATTTTATTTGGAAAGGTCATAATAAGTATTGTCAAAATCTGCCCCCAAAGAAAACATCTGAAGCCTCATTTAAATGTTTGCATTAATGGAAATAGGAGGAAAAAAAAATTTACCTTGACCTGATTTTACTTTTGAAAATAATGTTAATATGGCCTAACTGTACTTCCCTGTCCGATCTGTTCAACTAATGATATGTGAACACAGTAACAATACCAGAAACCCCAGGCACCTCTAAAACCTTGGTGCAGGAGGGGCTTAATGAATGTTTAACGTTCCTGTTTTTCTCACTGACTTTACCAGGCTTTGGGTCTCCTGCTTTTCTGGGGGAGAATCGCTTCTCTGTCCCCACAGCATCCGTGCACCTTACTGCCAGTAAGTTCTCCTTATAATCAGTATCACAAGTTCTGTTTAAATACATTGGCAAACAATGTATCTGAAACTCAAAAAGCAACATGCCTGTGGATCTGGCCTGCTCGGCACCGTAACAGAATAGATGTGTTCCCTCCCCTGTTTCATTTTTTTTAATATTTGCTATCCGTTACTAGCGTTGACTTCACTATGCTGTCATCCTTTTAAACGCTGAAACAGACAGCAAATCAGCATCTTATGTTTCATCCAATAGTTATATGTATTACTTTGGCCTCCATCAAAAGAGGTTTTATGGTTTTTGGCCATTTATAAAATAGCTTGGCATCCTGGCTGTCTGAAAAGGTGCTGTCTGAAAAGTGACTGGCTGCTTGTCACTTTAGCAGCTCCATGTCCACATCTCTGTTTTCACACATGAGCGCCTACTTCATCCTGCTCCATCCCACTCCTTATACTGAAGGTTCTTTCATTAAGCAGTGGCTTTAGTATTTGCCTTTTACCTTAGACTTTTCTGGACACTCTTGGAATGAACTGCATAATCAATTCTATTTCTGTTTTTCTGTCTGTCTATCCATTCTAACTCTGTTTCTATTGTTAACAAGTTTAATGGTAGAATTCCTCTCTTCACTGTCATTATCCATGTATCTGTTTCCAGAATACGTGGATGAGTATTGAGGTATGTAAGGTTTTCATGTGTCACAGATTAAGGCTCATTCATGCATTATAGGATTATGCTAAAACTTGACTACCCTTCACTCTACTAGAGTGCCAACCCAAACATTAGGGTCAAATGCCTTTTTAGTAAAAATATCGAGGAAAGAAGCAAACATTTTTGTTATAAATCTGAATTGAGATTTACACCTACTTTTTAAAACTACTTTGGACTTTAAGGACCCCATCTTTTGCTATTTCTGACATTACAACCAACTCAAGACACTTATCAATATTTGTCATAAAGATAACTTATTTTGCTACAGAATACATAGTTTTGCTATGGTTAACTTAAACTTACGGTTGATAATGATCAATTAAATAGTGCCTCTTCTAGAATCTCCTTTTCAGAGTTAGAAGTGAATATTTTTTCCTCATTTTAATCTAAGATGGAAATGTGGAATGGCCATATAATAGACATTTTTAAGGAAAACTTTTTTTTTTGAGGATATCGCGCACACTGTCGTCATTGTCCATATATAAAACGTATGTGACAAATAGCTATAGAGGCTCTGGACCAGGAGAAAGGTTTATCTTTCCTGCCAACAGATCTATTTCTTTTGCTAAATAACAAGACCTGCGTAATCCATTAGTTTCTTTACGTCAGTTTCTAGGAAGCCCAGAGTCAAATTCTGCTTCTGTTAGCAAAAGTTTTCTAGAAAAAAAGTTATTTTCCTGCCTCTAAATCACCTGGTCGTTGTCTCTGTTTTTTTTTTTTTTTAGCCCTTTGAGATATAATGAATCTTCATTTTGGATACAAATGAGCTCAAATATATTTTAGAAGTTGATAGGACATATATTTTTCTTTTAAATGCTAAGTTGTTAATTAGCTTTTTGATTTTAATAGGCTTTATATTTTAATATTGACCTACCTTGAAATGGAAACAAAGTTGATTTAATTAAATAAGCATTTACAGAACACTTATGACTATGGAGGTGTCTGGGGAAAAGGAACAGGTAGACTAGAAGGCCACAAAGGACAGAGCAGACATAAGGAAAGGAAAACATACCACTTTTGCTTACAGTACTGAGGGAAATACTAGACACAGAGGAACAGAAGCTGTATAAACACGGACCGCGACAGAGCTGCCGGGAAGAAAAGAGAAAAGCATTTTTGCCCAAAGTTTCAAGGTCAGATGCAATTTACAGTGGGAAACAAGCATTTCTTTGTCATCTTTTCCAATTGCTTGTTCTTTTTGTTTCACTCTCAGATTTATGATTTCCCCATCTGTTAAGGCATCACTCCTGAGTATTTAATTCCCATCACCCCTTAACAATTCCAAACCAACACTTTCTCCACTGAAAATCCTATCCAGGGAGATTTTTTTCTTTGCAACATAAGTCAAATAACCATTTCTTTCTCTAACTGCTATGGAGAACTTAAAATGTGGGTAGAAGGAGATGGAAGAGGGAAAAAAATTTAATTAGAATGAAAGAAGGGTATGACACATTTCATGTTTTGCGATAGTGTTATTTATTAATAACACTAAACACTATTTTCCATTTCAGGAAAGGAGAGGGAATTAATACTTAAAGAAGGCTACCATGCATGAGGCACTCTTGGGAGATTAGCTCAAGTTCTCCCCCTCATTATTCTATAAAGAACACATCTCACCCCTTGAAGGGACCATGGGTGAAGCGATGTCCAGGTGGAGTGTGAGGGTTGATGGATGCTGGAGATAGGCCCAAACAAACTGAACTTGGTTTTGATCACTTGATTCTCAGTACCCCCCAAAGTAGTATTATTGAATGTCCACATTTTGTGCAGTCTTATGGAACATACTGAAATCATGAATGAGTTGTTTGTTAAGTTTATCCCAATCTGCATATCTTTTAGAGGCTCAGCCTCTGTAGAGGCAACCTTGACTGTAAAAGTCCAGGACCCTAAGTTCCTGCTTTCTTCCTGAGAATAGTGCAGAGACCCCTAGTGGCAGGACTGTGGAACTGCACATCCCAGCCTGGGGGTTGTGAGGTCCTGAATCAGGGGCATTGGGCATGGTAATAAGCTCTAGCAGGAAAGTCACCCAGTGCTCTTGGTGTCTAATTAGGCGTCTTCTGTTCTAGAAAACCAACACACATCTGGTTTGGATAAATACCTCTGGAAAGCATCTGGGTTCTCAATTTTCTTTTTCTACAGATTTTTCTCCAATCTGATCTCTCTCCTTTGAGTCAAGGGGTGATGTACATGGGGGAGAGAACAGCTCAGCAACAAGGTGTTCGTGAAAGTGCAGGGATTTTAGTAGTAGGAAAAGAAAGAGACTCTTTCCTGTCTTTGTGGCATGGGGGATAAGAATGGGCACTTCCTATGCATAGACGGGAAAAGCCTCACCTGCTCATTCATGACTGCCGAGAGCTCGCTGAGCATGTCCTTGTAATGGGACCTCAGTTCCTCCTGGTACTCCAGCTGGTCCTCCTTGATGAGGCGCTCATTCACATCCAGGGCCTGGCCACACGCATCTGCAAATTGCCTTTAGTGACGGCAATAAGCAAATTAACAAGCAACCCTAGAATGTGGCTTCCCAGGTGGCTCAACTGGTAAAGAATCTGCCTGCAATGTGGGAGACCTGGGTTTGATCCCTGGGTTGGGAAGCTCCCCTGGAGAAGAGAAAGGCTACCCACTCCAGTATTCTGGCCTGGAGAATTCCATGGAGTGTATATTCCGTGAAGTTGCAAAGAGTCCAATACCACTGAGCGACTCTCACTTTTTTTCATTTTCAGAAAGTGGCAATTTAGAGACTTTCTTGGTGATCCGAGGATTAAGAATTTGTCTTGCAATGCAGAGGAGGTGGGTTTGATCCTTGGTCAGGAAACTAAGATTCCACATATATGTGGGGCAAGTAAGCCCACACACCATAGCTAGAGAGCCTGTGCACCCCAAGGAAAGATCCTGCACGTGCAGCGAGGATCCTGCGTGCCTCAGCCTAAACCCGACGCAGCCAAATACGTACATATTAAAAGAAAACAAAATAAGAAAGTGGCAACTTGAAGTCAGGCTGCTGATAAACTAGGCTACGGAGAAGAGGGTCTGTCGGGTGGCCCCCTGGGGGCACTCATTCATGACGCCCTGTCTGAAGGAATTCAAGGAAGAACAGCTCAACAGAGAAAGTCTTACCTGAAGATTTCCTTCAAAAGCTTTACTTGGTTGTCAGGGTATTTCTTGGCATTGCTTTCTTCAAGAAAAGCCCGTGCATAGGCCATTGGTCCAGCATTAACCTATTGGGGAGAAGAGAATTGGCTAAGAACGGTAATATCTCCTCCATGGAGTCCTCGCCATGGCCAGAAAGAGGAGCCTCCACCACGTGGCCCCCCTAGTTCTCTCATATCCCCTTGTATCTGTCTTGTCTGCTGTCTCTAGACCAGTCAGTGAGCTGCTAGAGGACGCGTCTGAACGCCACACTTCATCGCCATCCTTCCTAAACTTCAGTCGTGTGGCCACCATGTCATGTTTTTGCTATATCCACAAGTTCGGCAAGCACTGTTATTTTCCTAATAACTCTGAAAACTAGACTCATCTTTATTTACTTAAATAAATTCAACATCTGTGAAGTCAAATGTTTGGTGGGCTAGTCACTTTCCCCCCTGTAAACATTCAAGCAAACACAGAGCTACTAATAAGAGACATTCCGCAGTGGTCGTGATCTTGGCATCATGCCGGGAACCACTGTTTTATCGTGAATCACTGGACAGTCTGGCAGATTCTGGTCCAGGGAGGGACTTTCTAGACTTGCTGAATGAAGGCACAATGCCCGGCCCTGGTCATGCTCACAAGCATGCACAGGCTCTCATTAGTGAAGGGGTTTGCATTCTTTAGAGCTTATGATCCTTGCCTATCACTGTGGGGCTGGGAAGGATGAGGTGAAAGAAGGAGTAAGCCAATGCTGTATCTGAGGCATCTCCAGGTGGCTTTGCTCACCAGCTGCTGCCGGTGTGGTAGAGAGGACGACCCGTCCAGAATACTTCCCTTAGTTTCTTCGGATCCCTCTCAACCTTCCTCTGCTCAGCCATGTGCTGAGGGAAGCTGTCCCGTTTGGAGTGTAACAGTGGCTCTTTTGCCTTCTGGCTTTAAAGAAATTATTACCATTGAGTCAGCCATGGGCATACAGACAGGAGGTGGGCAGGGAAGAGGAGAGCCGGGTCAGCACCAAGATCAGTGGCACTGAGTGTTCCTTTGGCCTCAGCCTCCTGCATGGCTCTGTGTGGCACTGCTGCTGGCCTGCCTTTATTTAAAATTTTAATACTTTGTTCAACCTGGTTTTGTGAAGTTACTTTTGATTTTCAGACATGGAGCATTAAAGTAGTATTTTATCTTGATTACTGAATTTTTTGATGCTCCCTTAATTTTGTGCCCAAGGGAGATGCCTCGCTCACTGCACCCTAGTCTCAGCCCTGTCAGAGTATTTAGGCCCATGGCTTCCTCCTTGCAATTCCCCAGCAGAAACTGTGTCTGTCTATCACGAGTTGGCTCTCACCTCTCTCTCTTCTTCCACTAACTCTTCTCTCCCCTGAGTCTTCAGGTTTGGGGAGGGTGATATTCCCTCAGTCTTATGCCCCAGTGCCTGCCCTCTTTGGTTTTCCTGAATACTGCTTATACATTCTCCAAAGAGTCTATTTAATTATATTCTTTTCATTTCCTCACTGGGAACAGGCCATCTGCTTCCTCTCAGGACCTTGACATAAATACTGATGCACATTTATGAATGAATAAACATTTAAACATTTTTGGTTTTGAACAATTTTATAAGTCTGTTCCCGACAGATTTTAAAAAGCCATGCTAATTCATTCATTAATTCACTTGTTAGAACTTAGAATATAGAACACAGTTTATCCAGAGAAGATGGGAAAGGAGAGTTGAAAAAAAAAGAAGTTTTATTTTAGCTAAAACCTAAGAAAGATTTTATCTCTAGGTGTTTGGCACCACTAATGTACCTCCACAAGGAAACAACATTTTAAAGATTCAGATGAAGGTGTTGGATGGTATCAAAAACAGAAAAATGTCTCTCATACTCTTTGTCAAAGAATTCCAAGGGGCATCATTTTTGTACCAGGTTCTACTGACCATGTGCCTCTCAGCTCTGGGTGATGCTCACCTTTACACTGACACTGCCTTGGAGTTTGAGCTGCAGTCTGATCATGTCCACTTCTTCCATCGTGCAAAGCTGATTAAGCTCGGAAACTTTCTTGGACATCTCATCAATCGCCACTTCAATGGGATTCAGTTCTGTGCTCGACTGGCTAACGACCTGTATCCTCTTCTTCACGTAGGGGAACAAGTGACTCGCTGAACAAAAGCAACACAGGAGCATTTCAACCTCGAGGGCTAGTGAAAAGTCACGGGTTCCCCTGAAGGTCAGGATGACCCTGAGTCTTTGCACTCAGAGCATTCTATCCTGCGTGTTCTCTGTGTATGTGAGAAAAATATTTCTCCTGTGTGCCATGTTCCCACACACCTCTTACTTTTCTCCCAGCTACTTTTGCCTGGCATGCTCTTCCCCACTTCACTAGCAACATCTCCTCATTGCCAAGGCTGGCCTAGACCTTTACAGTCTCTAAACACTGAAAAGATGATAGTTTCCACCACAACTTGTAGTTCAGATAAAAACTACATTGAGTTACACTAAAGAATGCTTAAATAGATACTGAACAGCACATACTATGGGGCTTCCTCAGGGGCTCAGTGGTAAAGGATCTGCCTGCAACGCAGGAGATGCAGCTTGAGTCCCTGGATTGGGAAGATCCCCTGGAGAAGGAAATGGTAACCCACTCCAGTATTCCTGCCTGGGAAATCCCATGGACAGAGGAGCCTTGTGGGGTCACAAGAGTCGGACATGACTTGGGGACTAAACAATAAGAAGCATATACTGTAATAACTTTGTTCTAGTTTTTTTATTACAAAAGTTCTGGTAAAGTTTACTGAAGGTGACTGTTTTCTTATAGTTTGGATGTGGCTGCTAGCCACGTACCTACTGCAAAACCCAGGACTGCTCACCTCTGAAGATGCCTTGAGTCTCATTCATTCAGATGCCTGTGTTCATTCCCCACATCCCAAGTCTGCCTTAAGTTCCTCTCTGGGGGGATTCCCATTTCATTTCTCATGCTGGGCTCACCTAAAATTCTTGCTTTACTTGGCTCTTGTTTCCTATCAGACAGTGAGCGCCTTGAAGGCAAGAATTGTGTTTTATCTATTTGAATGCTCAGAACAGTGTCTGACATCTATAGGCACTTATTGAATGTCTGTGGAAAAAAAGACCAGCTCATAGAATAGATCTAGATAGTATGGAAGGGATGGTGGAGGAAATCCCTCTGCATCTGTTTCACAGATGAGAAACCTGAATTCCCGAGCGGTTTAGAATCTTGCCCCAAAGCACACAATTCTGAGAGTAGTTGACTCTGCAATAACTGAGGGTAGGTTCAGGGAGAGAGGAGAGGAATGCTCAGAGTGCCTTTTCCAAGACACCATGACCATCACCACTGGAAGATCTAAAGGGAAGCGGCAGATAAAGTGACTTTAACTCTATGACAGTTTCTGTTTTGGCTGACTTGTCAAGGGTATCTTGTTTCCAAAGAGAAGGGACAAGAGGAAGTCTGGGCTTCCTGGTAAACATTTTCAAGTTTACACATGTTGGGTCCTTGTCTGCAAGATTGAGGGGCTTCCCGGGTGGTGCTAGTGGTGAAGAATCTGCCTGCCAATGCAGGAGAGGTAAGAGATCTGGGTTCGATCCTTGGGTTGGGAAGATCCCCTGGAGGAGGGCATGGCAACCCACTCCAGTATTCTTGCCTGGAGAATCTCAGGGGCAGAGGAGCCTGGTGGGCTACAGTCCACAGGGCTGCACAGAGTTGGACCTGACTGAAGCGACTTGGCACGAATGCATGCACGCTGCAAGACTGAAGTGTCTTGATTTCCCGAGGCCAGNCCCCTGGAGGAGGGCATGGCAACCCACTCCAGTATTCTTGCCTGGAGAATCTCAGGGGCAGAGGAGCCTGGTGGGCTACAGTCCACAGGGCTGCACAGAGTTGGACCTGACTGAAGCGACTTGGCACGAATGCATGCACGCTGCAAGACTGAAGTGTCTTGATTTCCCGAGGCCAGCCTAACCCAGGACCCTGCAGGGGGGCATGCGCTTGGGGACCGGCACTTACTTGTCAGGACGGTCCTCCGCTTGCACTGCTCCTCCACGCCACCGTGCTTCTTGCCCGACAACGTGAAGGGCGTCTCAAAGACGAAGCGGTTGATATTGTGGTGCATTTCGAAGTCCGTCTTCCGGTCCTCTATTTCCTTTTCCTCAAAGAATGGCGTGACATAGGTCACCTGGATGTAGGCATATTTGGGGTCCAAATCCTTGGGGTTCACCTGTTTTAACACATTGTAGGCAGAGAAAGAGTGGTGGGCCTGGGGTGCTCCTGGAAGAAAGGCGGGGAGCCCAGTACCCCTGCAGCTTGGCGTCCTGAGCCGTCCCTTTTCCCTTGGATGAAAATGGCCAATGACATCATCTGAGGGCTGGGTGAATGGAAACCACAGAAAGAGTAATTGGCTGGACTGTGGTCAAGCAGCCAGATGGTGACAGAGCAAGGAGGAGCCAGCGTGCTAAGTCCCCAGGGCTCTGAAATAAAAGTACTTGGCTATGACATAATATTTAATCTTTTATTTTCTTTCTTTTCTGTATTCAATATCTTCATCTTTGGCTTGAATCAAGCATGTTAAGAGTGGAAATATATCTCTTTTTCTCTCTACAATTAGCCATGTTACCTAGACTGGAGCCATGAACTATGGGCTTGTAATGTGTTAGGAGGTTTCTCATTGGTTTAGAAGATTAACTGATAACCTGTCACGTGGTTGCAAACATTTTTCTTTTCAATTTCTCGCCTTCTCTAATCTGCAATACGTTATTCTATATAACTTTTTAAACTAACTCTGCTTTGGTGAGTAGGCTTGACAGATAGCATGGAAAACAGGCAAAAGGTCCTCCTCGCTCCCTGCCTCTTTTCTAATGATTTTTTGAAGAATTTTTAAACTTCTTCCAACTTTCTCCATCCGTTCGCCCATCTACTGCTTATCTAATTCAAAAGATTTGAGGAGGCTCGTGAATTAATTTGCAATGCTACTGTAGGATGGATATAATTATAACCATTTTTACAGATTAACAGGTGGACACTCAGAGTGACCAATCAACTTCTCCAGGGTGGACCACCAGCTGCTAAGTGGTAGCATGCTGGCATGAAGACTCCAGCTGTTCTGACACTGAATTTGGCGATTCTCTCACCACTAGGTGCTGCCTCTACTTTCCATGTAGGAGGGTGGCCATGAGTTCTGTCCCTCTTTAGGGGAAGGAGTTTGCAACTTTCAAGTTAAGAATGAACACATTTGTAACAACTTCTGCCCAGATTGAGAAATCTAATCTTATATCCAGATCATATATCCTACTAAATACCAGCTTTGTAAAAGAGGAAAAGGATAAAAGACCTCTTTTGTAGCCCAACAGAGGCCAATAGAATAGAGTGCAAACTTTCTTCTCTAGCTCCATCTTCTGTCACATTCTTCTATCCAACCTGTGCTTCAAAGACTTCCCATTGCTCAAACACATCTTCCCCTAAATACCCACCATCATTGCATGTGCTGGTTTCTCAGATACCCTTTGCTTCCAGCAAACACCTTCTCACCTCTCACCTTACAATCCCCAGCTCAAACATCATGAAGTTTACTTTGCATAGTCAGGCAAAAATTTAAAACTTTTAATAAATGTAGTGAAGAAAAAAGGAAATCAGGTCTTGCACCTGCACGAATCTTCTCCTACCTTATTGGAGTCCTGGATTATCTTCACATTGTCTGCTCCGAATTTATCCGCATAGAGCTTGAGCAGTCTTTGAGAAATCTCAGAGAGACCTGTCAGCTTAGGCTCTTTATAAATATACTCTTTGCCTTCTTCTTCTTCAAAAAATCCCTACAGAAGACATATAGTGAACCGCCAGTTTTACCAGAGAACTCCAACTGCAAGTCCTGAGCTAAACAAAAGCCATTTACTTAGATATTACAGCCAGTCTTTTGGTTGTCATCCATGCCACAGGTTAGCTCCCTATAAAATTCACAATCAGAGAAAAATCAAGTGAAGAAAGCAAAATATCATATTAGAATCAGCCATTAATGCAAATATTCCCCAGTCAGACCAAAGAACCTCCAGAGGTACCTTCCACATATTTTTCTCTATTAGTAGAAATCACTGGTAATCCCTGCTTGTATATATTTTAGGGGAAGAATGCCCTCTTGTGGTAGTTTGGTGTAGGACACAAAGTCTGGAGTACTCGTATTTTTTTCAAAGAGCGGTATCACTTTTAATCAACACTTCTGAAAGTCTTGGAAACTAGCATAGGAAAAACTATAGGGGCACATGAAGGGATCTAAATGGGTTGATCTGTATCCCACATCCTCTGAGATGAAAGCCATAACAGAAGTTACTTGTGTTATGCTCCCTAGTACTGCTACTTTAAAATTATTTTACATTAATCTTTCATGAGGGGCCTGATGCAACTCAGCTGTATGCAATTTCCTCATTCAATTCCCTTTACTGATAGACTGCTTATATTCTTGCAAAGCTAGACCTCATAAGATTGAGAGTGGTAAATTAACCATGTCATCATTTTTATGTCATAGGAGCAAGTAGGTTTTAAGCTCTGTTAATTTATTTATCTGTTTTGGGGAAGGGAAGATTCCTTGAAGATAACGGGGGCAATCTTTATAATTCTTTCTCATTGAAGAGACACAGAGGCATTTTTTATGGATGACATGTGGCTTCAGATAACTGGAGAAAGTCTGCAGTTAAGGACCCGAGGGCATCTGGAATCTTCTGACTGCAGAGTTTACCCTAAGGAAGCAACGTAAAAAAAAATAATAATTTTGTTGCTGTTTTGGGTCTTTGTTGCTGCACGGGCCTTTCTCTAGTTGCGGAGAGCTGGGGCTACTCTCTCGTTGTGATCACAGGCTTCCCATCGCGCTGGCTTCTCGTGTTGCGGAGCAGGGCTTAGGGCGTGCGGGCTTCGTAGTTGCGGCAGATGGGCTCAGGACTTGTGGCTCCCTGGCTCTAGCGCTCAGGCTCAGTGGCTGTGGCACATGCTGCCCCGTGGCTTGTGGGATCTTTCCAGATCAGGGATTGAATGGCGTCTCCTGGATTGGCAGGTGGATTCTTTACCACTGAGCCACTAGGAAAGCCTAGGAAATAACTTTTAAGGGCTGAGTGAAGATATTAGAGGTCATAAAATATCTCAGCTGTACTTTTTTTTTTTTGCTTGTTTTATATTTTTGACCATTAAAAACATACTCATTATATAAAAAATGGGTAAAAGATTCCAATGCTGTTTTTTTTTCCCCCTACAGCTAATGTGAGGTGATCTAAGAACACTGATTACAACTCACATCGGTATGGTGCTTTATACTTGCAAAGCGCTTTCATTGGTGTTTGACCATTACGAAGAGTATACTTGGTATCATGAATGGGCTGTAACTGATGACGAGGAACAAGGCACATTCACCAGCACAGTTCCTGTTAAGCAGGTAATCGCCTGTCTCCTTGCTGTTTCCCTGATCGACTCTGGGCTTTTTGAAGGCAGGAACGTGTCTTGTTCCACACTGCGTGTCCAGTATTTAGCACAGTGCCTGGTCTTAAGAGAGACATCCCTGCCCGTTAGTTGAATGAATAAACAGATGAATGAGGCAGTTCTCAGAGAGCATACATCTTAAAAGCATGTATTTGCACTTGTATTTGCACCAAGTATAGCTTGAAAAGATTCCATTGTTTTTGGTACAGGTGTTTTCATTGAACAATTTCTCTGAGAAATGTTCAAGACCAATACAGCGGATTGTGAGTACCTTGACTCCAGACTGCTAAAACAGTGATGTGTGATGTTAAAAGCATGAAAAGCCTCTCCTTATCATTCTTCTAAACTCTGTAGGGGTAGTGAGGTCTGACCCTATCCCATATGCCTTCCAGCCTGCTAGGTTTTTTTTTCTGTTGATGCTTTATGAAGTTTTGTCTGATTCAAGGTCAGAAGTAAGTGGCTAAAACTGACAGACTGACACAAAAGGGAACTGACTTTTGAGGCCGTCAACCAGAATCCCCACAGGGCAATAGCTCAAGCAATGTTGACCACTTCCATTTCAAGGAGAACAATGTTTCCAAATTCCAGGAAAAGATTTTTTCATCAAGGTGTGAAAACTAGCACTAAGAAACATTTTCACTGTGGATTTTTTCCCCTAACAAATTTCTGAGCCCAGAGTTAGCAGAAAAGGAGTGATAAGAACAGCACTGTCCTTCCTAGGACCGTGGTCTTGACCTGTGACTTTCCTTCATTCTTACTCCTTGGTCTGGAGGATGGGAAACAGTACAGACTTCGACTTCGGAGACCCTAAGAGCAGTGCCCAGGACACAGCCGGCTACCGGTGATTGTTGCTGTGAGGAGAGTAACAGCGATAACAGTAGCAAATCACTGTCAAAGCAAACCGAGTTCTGGCTAATATAAGGCAAGGCTTCCCTGGTGGCTCGGCGGCAAAGAATCCGCCTGCAATGGAGATACAGGTTTGACCCCTGGGTCAGGAAGATCCCTCGAAGAGGAACTGGCAGCCCAGTCCAGTATTCTTGCTGAGAAAAGCTCACGGACAGAGGTGCCTGGTGGGTTACAGTCCCTAGGGTAGCAGAGTCAGACAGTACTGAGCACACACACATACACACAATATGAGGTAAATAGTTTAACTGAGCTTTGAGTGCTTGAAAACACACACTCAAGTTCTCTTGCTTGGGAATTACACTTTTGCTTATTGTAAATGGACTACCGATGCTTATTTTGATATTTTGGTAAGTGATTGATCAGAAAGAATTATGATTAGAATTAATCAATTTATAGAACATGGAGATACAAACCTATTGAGACTATTTTATAAAATGAATAGAAAGGAGCTGGTGTAGCAGACTAAATGTTACGCTGCTGTCTGCCAGGGCTTGTGTAAGAGCTTATGGAGCCAGAGATATGGCAGCTCTGCAGATGGTGAGGATGAGCTTGCCTTTTACCCAAGGAAACCATCAAAGCCAAGCCCAGTGAGGAGCAGGAGACTATCTTAAGGAAGTTTAATGCTCTGTCTATGAAATAATTGACTTATAAATAGGGACCCAAGGTGAAGAAAACCTAGGGGCAGTTTCTCTTTTGCTTTTGCTCCAAAGTGATGAGAAAAGTGCATTTCAAAGCATCAGGAAATGTGACCTCTGCATTTCCTTAGCTAGTCTTTTTCTTTTTCTTTTTTTCCATTTTACTTTATTTTACTTTACAGTACTCTATTGGTTTGGCATACACTGACATGAATCTGCCATGGGTCACACTAATGCATCACACGAACTCCAAGTGTCACTTTACACAGCAACAACTCCCTGATCTGCCGTGGTTAGGAATCAGCACGTGTCCTAGTTAAGCACGGACTTTGAGTCAGTAGAGTTAACATGTACAGATTATGAAACTTCAAGGCAACAGGTTATGATAAAAATATACTTCAACAAATGGACAACAAAAATCACCGGCTCCTTCTTAGATGTTTTGGTGGGTATTTCAGAATCCTGCAATAGCTCTAGATCATTACTGGGACATCACATATAAGTGCTCCTGCTATTATATTCCACTGATTCAACGCTCACAGAGGAATGCATCCAAAGAGGAATCTAGTGTATAAAAGACGGGTCAGAAAATCATAATAGGCTGAATACTAAGAAAAGAAAAACTTCACAGATGCAGAGACATGGTTTCACAGAAATATGAACCCAAATGTGAACACAATTATTAGTATATATATGTTTCTCAGTGACTTTCATAAAAGAGGGGAGCCAGAAGGGTATGTCATACCCTGACATGAAGGTGATGGTTGTACACAATACAAATGCTCTTCCCTCCGACCCCCAGTCCCCTTTTCTATCAAGATTTTAAAATATACCTACACCCATGTAGGCATGATTGAGAATCACGGAATCACAGAATCAGTCCTTTGATGAATAGAATCAAATTCCCCCAGGCCTTTCACTCATTTCATCCCAGGGCCATCTGATGTTTTAAGTTATGCAGTGAGCATTCACTTACTTGCTTTCATGCTAAATACCAGAGCCCAAGGATTTCGCTGATTACACTGGTTGTTTGATCACTACTGGGAATTCATTACTCTTAAAATGAATACTTCAGGGACACATGGGGGTATGTTTCATGGAGTCAGCTCTGTGTAAAATCTCCATAGTCAATGATGCCAAGGTGCTGGATTACAAAAGTCACGCTATGCAAGACTTGCATTTTTAAAGTTCTTGCCACAAAAGAACAGTTGCCAAATTCTTTTCCAGGGTCTGGCTCATTGCAGACATAACATTACTCTAGTCAACCCTGTAAAGTGAAAGCACTAGTCTACAGGGGACACTAAAATATTTACACAAAGGTCTTTGTGGAGGCAACGAGGTGATCACATATTATATTCCCATAATCTTTGGAGCATGATTTTGAGACATCAGTTTGAATATTAAAAAGTGAATTTTACAGGGACATAAGGTACTATGATGAAAAGGAAATTATGTCTGACCATGGGGATTATGCTAGTGAAATAGTCAAGATTTTCTCTTAGATCTTTAGCACCTTCATTCTGCACATGTTCGAGGAATGTGCCAACCTATTTGGTCATTTCTTTATCATCAAATATGAAGTGACGTGCATTGCCTGCTGTCATTGAACACAATAGGTCACGGTCTCCGTCTGGTGTCTGGGGACAGGTATCTGAATATCATCTGACAATGGTGACTGAGGAGTCATCAAAGTGGCTGTTTATCACAACGACCTCCATTACTTCTCCTTTGTTCAAAGGCAGCTGGGGTTTGAGTTTACAGAGTACCATGTTCAGGCATGTACTTGGGTCTGCAGATTTAACACGACACTTTGCTTTTTAAGCTCACTTTGACTTTCAAATCAAAGACAACTGAGAATACTAGCAGCATACAAAACAGTCAGGTGCACGGTCAGCACACTTTACTGAAAAATCTGCAAAAAGAACAAGGTTAGGACATTTGAAAGTAGCTCTCTCCCATCCTTCCCCTCCCCTCCCCCAGTCTATTTAGTTAGAGGGGTTTTCAAGTATTCTTTTAGTAGGTGAGTTAAGGACCCATGACCCCAAATTTACAAATGAAGGTAGAAAATACTGATATGGTATGGATAGGGGAAGGGATTTAAAGAATTACAAAAAAGTATGTACTAGTGAGAGAAGCAGAGCTGTGGACAATGTGTGAATATTGAAAGAATTTGCCTTGCCAGCTGGGTTTCCCTGGTGGCTCAGACAGTAAAGAATCTGTCTGTAATGTAGGAGACCCGGGTTTGATTCCTGGGTGGGGAAGATTCCCTGGAAAAGGGAGTGTCTACCCACTCTAGTATTCTAGCCTGGAGAATTTCATGGACAGTGGAGCCTGGTGGGCTATAGTCTCTGGGGCCACAAAGAGTCAGACACAACTGAGCTATGAACACTCTCACTTCCAGTTCTTTTCAAAAATAGTTATTTGAGCCATATGAAATTGCCATCTTTGTAAGTAAAAAATGGTTGGAATCCTGTGTCACAAATCTCTAGGTGCTGTCATGTTACTGCCTTTAGCTTGTCCTCCAATTTTTTTTTTTTTTTAACATATGTTCTTTTTACATCTCAGGAGACTTAACCTGATTTACTGTAGTTTATCACTTACACTGGGAATTAATATCACCACCTTTAAGAATGCTCAGAGCTCACTACTAAAGAGAGTCCTATTTCTGCACAATATTCATTTTATTTGGAAAAGGCATAGTCCTTTAAGGACCCCAGAAGATACCTACCAACGGCCACCACTACAGCTTCTGAAATCCTGCCCACTGCTTTCTTCGTAATCAGTTGCAACTCTGGCGGCCAGAACTGGGCAGGCAAGTTCCAACAGTTAGTCTACTATCCATATATATCAAACATGTGGTACCCGTGTTTCTCTGTGTGCGTATGTGTGTGTATGTAGCTTTTCATACTACACCGACCTCTGTGCTGAAAGATATTAGATATGAGAAGCAAAGTATACATTTTTGTAATTCAAATAACTGGAATAAACACAATTTAGTTCCAGAAATGCAGGATAACTCCAAAATGAATGGAAGTGGGATTATCTTACCTTGGTACTGAATGTTCATTTGCACAAAAAAGTTAAGGTTCAGTAAAACCATATGGAGGGAAGTGTGAGGCTTATTAGGGCATGCAAATGGAGAGAGAGAGAGAGAACTTACCACAGCCTGGAACAATCAAGACCCAAAGAAGAAAAAAGTAAACATCTGCATTAAAATCTCATTGGAAAGGAGCATAATTGTTTCGTTTCCACCTGTCTAGTAACCAGCATCCTAGACGTTGGTCGGATAAACCATCAGGTAGGCATTCTGGTCTCCGTGACCAGAGAATACTAATGGCAGTTCATTCCTTTTTCTTTGGCAAGATCTCCTGAACAGCTGTTGACTCAAATCTAGGTTTGCTGAACTCACATCTTGTCTGACACTTCTGTACTGCTCAGTTAGTTTGTGGCCATTCCTGGAAAACCCTTGTCTTTCTCCCACAATCCCTCAGCTCCCACATTCCCTTCCTGATGGGGTTTTCTGCCATTTTTCTTGTGAAGGTTTCATTAAGGTCAAGAGTTATTTGTTTTTTGTTTACTGCTGGTTTGAAAGATCACGTCCTTTTCTCTCTCCTCCTCTCCTGCAGATTCCCACATTTTTCTCTCTCAGTACACACTCTCATTTCAGATAGTTCACATTCTTTTCCTGGGAATTCAGAAATGTGTAAACTTAGCTTCTTTCTGTAGACTGTATCCACAGTCCTGATGCTCCTGTGCAGTGGGGGAAATCTACATTGGATTAATTTGTTTATGGTAAGTGGCTACGCTTTTCTTTTCAGGGAGACAGCAGCTATCTTGATCAATTCAGATGTTAGGTTTTAAACTGCCTTTGGTGATTACAGGACAATGTGTATCTTCCAAAAGACTTCAGTGGTAAATGATCTAGAATGACCATGCTGAATTTGATGCCTTTGCTGCCTTAAAAGAGTCTGAGGAGGACAAGAGACCATGCAAAACTGTGCTTTACATGAAGGGAGACAAAAATGGAAGACGGAGGGGCTGAGAGTCATTCCAACTGTGACAATAAAAGGATGGAATGATTCTCCATGAAAGTAATGGTCTGAAATATGTATGCTGAAATACATTAGGGTTATAAGCCCTCCAGGAAGGAAACAGGATGGTCCCTGGGTTTATCCCACTTAAAGCACTGCTCAGAGACATTCATAATTAATATATAACATAAGTTCATTTTACTTTTAGGCCAATGCTACGGCTAGCTAATATTTTCCTATCTTGTTCATTATTTATGCAGTAAGCTGAGAAAAATCACTTTGAAATGATATTGACCCATAGTATAAGAGACAAAACAAGCAGATTACTTTCTGTGGAGAAGCAGTGATGATTTGAAAGTAGGAGAAAAGAAAATGAATGATTTTAAAGTCAAAAGTTCATGGCTTTAATATGGTAGAGCCCCTAGGAACCTTTTATTTACTGGAATGTTATGGGTTGCATTGCTTAAAAATATTCAATTACTTTCAAATATGATGCAAACCTGTA
Source organism: Oreotragus oreotragus (assembly GCA_006410675.1). Classification (NCBI taxonomy): domain Eukaryota; kingdom Metazoa; phylum Chordata; class Mammalia; order Artiodactyla; family Bovidae; genus Oreotragus; species Oreotragus oreotragus. The sequence continues at coordinate 152,919 of SJYX01008152.1, read as the reverse complement.
TTGGGGGGAACTGGAGGAGGGTGCTGAAGAAGTGACTTCTTTCTTCAAGAAATTAAAAATCACTATTTTAACTCGATCTGTATTAGGACACAAGGAGGGCTCTGCTCATTTATTTTTCAATTTAGTACATTTCTCTGGCCGAACACATAGACCCTCACACCTAGAGAAACACTCAAATATACCCAAACATATCCCTACCCTCACCCCACCCCGTGAGTCCTTTGGCACATATAGTTAGATGTCTCGTTAAGAATGAAAGACGGCAATCAACTACTTAACATTAAAGCTCATATTAGTAGGAAACTTACCTGCCCATAAAATGCCACACGATAGTAGCGACCGAAGAGTCGCTTCTCTGAATTCACCACCTCGGCAACTTTCAGGTATGACCGATGAATATCATAGTAAAGATCGGATAATTTCTGAAAACAGAAACAAAGGGCTTCGTGAAGATGATGCCAACATAAAAAATAGAAAATCGTAAGTAATTCTCTGGTGTAATGAAGGATATTTGAACTAACTCCTGGGTTTAGAACACCTACTTTGAAGTCTCTCTGCTTCTCAAAGACTGCAATGATGGGTTTGTTGACATCAGCGATGAGCTCGTATCTCTCAGACTTCCAAAGAAACTCCACACACAAGTACAGCTGCTCAACCAGGATATTCTGCAATTCCCCAAATGAAACTGAGAGTTTACACAATGAAGACTGTGTCCCATCCCTGAAACTTGCTTTCAAAACTATTGCACTGGCGATCTTTTTCATAGTGGGATTTCTGCATCCCTCTTCTTTGTGACTGGCAGTTGCGTCCATCCCGGGAAGTATAGTGGTGTCTTCTAGGATTCTTCTCTTTCCATAGTGTTACTAGTCGCTCTAACTTGCTAATTTAAATCTATGAAAAGTATTCAGATCTGTCAGGTTTTTTTTTTTTTCCATTCCCAGAGTCACAGGCTTAGGTCAAACTCCTGTTTCTTCACACCCAGACACCATGAAATAGTCTGCAAGCTAAACTGTTTTCCCTCTCCAGTTTGGTCCGACTGGTCCTGTGTGTAGCTCTCTAGTAATCTTTCTTCCAAAGACATCAACCTGATCATGAGCTTGCCACTGTCCCAAACCTTTCCAGTGCCTACAAACTGCTGCCTAAACTCTCTAGCAAGACATTGAAGGAGCTCCAGAATCAGGTACCAGCCTCCCTTTCAGTGGCCCTCTCCTTCAGCACCTTGGCATGGACCTGGCACTTTGGCTGTACCAGATGGTACCACACCGTTCACAGGATACTTTGTAATTTCCATGCTTTTGCCTGTGATGTTGCTGTTGCTCTTTTGAGAACCTTAGTTTCTCATCTTACACTTTTTAAGTCCTAGCAAATGTCAAGACCCAGTGCAAAAGTCTGCAGAGCTTTTATTTATGTTCCATCATCTGCATTCTAATTATTGTCACATAAAAAATTATTCCTTTTTTAACTGCAGCTGTAGATGATGCCTAGATTTAGCTACTGGGTCTTAGAGTGGTTGCCCCCACCTTAAAGGATGTTTATCTTTCACAAGATTCTAAACTCTTCAAGAACTGGGATTATGCCTTATTATCTTTGTCTTCCCAAATAAATTTGCCTTATTTATCTTTGTCTCAATGTCTCACATATACTAAGAGCTTAATAAATGTTCAACTGAACCAAATTATATACCTTCTAAAGCAAGTGGATAATATTACTGGAATGTTTTCAGTGTCTTTTCAGAAAATATTTTAAACAGTTTGAAATAGTTAATGCAAATGTGTAGTTACATTTACTATTTGCAACATACATTAAATTAATGTACAGCCTTATGTAAGATTTCTTTAACATGTCCCCCAAGATTTGTTTTCTGAATCCTTTTTTAAACCTATGTAATATTATGAATAAAAATTAGGTTTTGAAATATTTTATTTACTTGAGGAGGGGAGCTCTATTTTCTTCACTTGAATTGTTGCTAAGGAACTCCTGGTAGAAAGCTTCTTTTGAAAAATAACTGTAGCTTGCATACCAGGAGGTTTTTTGCAGAACCTAGCGAGACTTTCTGTTCAAGTCTACTTGTTAATAAATTTTCCAATGCACTAAAAAAAGTGACCAGCTCAAAAAATTTTCAGCATCCCTTACCATGTTTACTTTTATATTTTGTAGAAGAGCTGATTGTATAAATTTGGGTCCATCTTAGAGAATTAAAAGTTAGTTTATATTTTCATTGAACATTACACTTCATCAGTGGAATCTGATATCTATTAATCTAGCTTAATTTTAGCTTGCATTTTATTTTGCCTGAGTCATGTTATAGGGTGACTTTGATTTTGGAATGAGATCTTCTCCTTCCTATTTAATGTTACAATTCAATGTACCTTCTTACTTAATTGAGGACTTCCCTGGTGGCTCAGATGGTAAAGCGTCTGTCTACAATGCAGGAGACCTGGGTTCGAGCCCTGGGTTGGGAAGATCCCCTGGAGAAGGAAATGGCAATCCACTCCAGTACTATTGCCTGGAAAATCCCATGGACAGAGGAGCCTTGTAGGCTACAGTCTATGGGGCCGCAAAGAGGTGGACACGACTGAGCGACTTCACTTCACTTCTTACTTAATGACAACATAGTCTATACTTTTCATCTAACCTCATTGTATGGTGTGTCCTGCATGCCCGAATCTTCTTTCATTGCCCCTTCTTCTTTAATGTTTGGTGTAATACTCAGAAAAGCTGGCCAGCCCATAGAGAACATGCCTTAAGAAAACAAAGGAAAATACAACATTATTATGTGAGCCAAATCCTGCTTGGATTAGATAGTGACTTTGTGTTACATGATGTTACATGTGGTGGTTACAACACTCATACATCAATGAGATAGTTAGATTATGACTGTTGATAAATACTCTGCCAGGCAACCAGTTTTCCCTTTTTCATAATTTTTGTATTGTTCTCCGCTGACCTGCTTTCTCTAAGGAGCTATTATGGGATTATGGACAGAACACAGGCTTGTGGATTGATGTACTTCAATGTTCTGGTTTAATTAGCTTTTTGGAGTCTGTATCCCTTGTTTGTTAAATCAGAGCCATTAATATCTAATCTCAAGGATGCTGAAAGGATTCAAAGCATTAGTATCTGAGAAAACACCCCGTTATCATCACTACCTTCTAAAGACAATACACAGTACTCACTAACTTCCACTCTTTGGCATTATTTAGAAAACTTCTCAAGATTTCTTAGCTTCATGGGCACCAAGACTAAGAAACATGGAACTCTGCAGATGCATATGAAAATAGTTGATAATAAGTAATGTGTCCAGACAGGGGTCAGATCAGAACGTTAAAGGAATATGAGAAGTTAAGAGCACAGTCTGGAGTGACAGACCAGCCCTTGAACATGGCCCCTTCACAACCTAACCAGGGAGATCTGGGGCAGATTGCCTAACTTCTTTAGGTCCTATCACCTGTAAACAGGCAGGGATAACAGCATCTAACACATAGACTCCTTATTGGCAATTAATTGAGATACTTCCACAGCCTAGAACTTACTGCAGTTGCCTACCTTGGAGCAAGTGGATTTTAAGTTATAATTCATACTTTTGTGTATATTTACATTTTTAATAATCAGGTCATTGGCTATGTGACTAAATTATCACCCCAAAACATGCTAGAAATGATAATGATTATTGCAATTGAATCTTTGTATTAAAAATTCTACTTTCCAACTTTTTATTAGCATTTTTCTTTGGTAATTAAACATATTAAAATATATGAGGCTTGAATAGAGCAGGAAAAGCCATGACATGGTACTTCCTGGATGATGATGGTTGTTAGTACAACTGAAGAAGCTGCATTTTCTGGAGTCACCTAGATTCACCTCTATGGTTCTTCTTCAATAGCCACAGAGAATCGATTCCAGGACCCCCAGCAGATATTAAACTCCACAAATGCTGGTGGTCCAATGGTTAAGACTCTGCACTCCCAATGCAAGGGGCCCTGGTTCGATTCTTGGTCGGGGAACTAGATTCCCACATGCCACAGCTAAAAGTCTGCATGCCGCAACTAAAGATTGCACACACCACAACTGAGACCCAACACCACCAAATAAATGTTGGGCTTCCCAGATGGCTCAAACGGTAAAGAATCTGCTTGCAATGCAAGAGACCTGGGCTTGATCCCTGGGTCAGGAAGATCCCCTGGAGAAGGGAATGGCTACCCACTCCAGTATTCTTGCCTGGAGAATCCCATGGATGGAGAAGCCTAGCAAAGATTCGGACATGACTGAGGGACTAACGCTTCCTTCNGGAAGATCCCCTGGAGAAGGGAATGGCTACCCACTCCAGTATTCTTGCCTGGAGAATCCCATGGATGGAGAAGCCTAGCAAAGATTCGGACATGACTGAGGGACTAACGCTTCCTTCTCACAAATGCTCAAGTCCTTTATTTTAAACGACATAGTAGGATGAGCCCTCTGTATGTGTGGATTCTCACTGATGGAGTGGCTGGTTGAATCTGCAGATCTGGAATTCCCACATACAGAGGGCCAACTGTCTTCTTATCATGTGTGCACTGCAGTGAAGGGACAGTTTACTTCTCTGACTTAGAAACCTCACAACATAGAAACACATTCAAGACTTCAGATACATGCCAATGAGCTTCAGGTGTATGGCAATGAATACAGATTGCTAATGCATCATTGTCAGAATCAATGTATACTTAAATAAACTGAAACATGTAAATTATAGCTATAGTCCCGATAGTGTGTGTACATGCTCAGTTGCTCAGTCGTGTCCGACTTTGTGGCCCCATTGACTGTAGTCTGCTAGGTTTCTCTGTCCATTGAATTTTTCAGGCAAGAATACTGGAGTGAGTTGCCACTTCCTACTTCAGGGGATCTTTCCAACTCAAGATTCACACCTGCGTCTCCTGTATTGGCAGGCGGATTCTTTACCACAGAGCCACCTGGGAAGCCCATGGTCCTGTATATATACTATATTTATATGTCCCTTTTCTGCACTCCTTATTTTGAATAAACAGTTATATGACATTTCAACAGTAAAATGTATTTCTCTTGCAATTTTAAACAATTCATCCATTTCAGAATAGAATCCCAAAGACAGTCTAGCATGCAAATTGATAACAAAACATGGCCATAATATTACATAAGATGCACTTCTTTTTGCTGAGAACTCTTGAGGTCCCTAAACTTCATAAAGTTTGATGATGGAACTTCTGAATGGTAAGAACTTTGGGTTTTGACAGAGTAAGTTATGTAGGTCCAAGACAGTTTTTGCTTTTGGGAATACATTTAAAAGTTTCATTGGAGTGAAACTGAATCAGGACTTGTTTTCCTCTGTATCGAGCCCTGAGGATAAAGGAGCCCAGTTAAATCACTCACTTCCTCCACTGGGAGTTGTTAGTAATGGGTTGCTATCACAAGGGTGGACATCCTCCGGGAGCAGGGATGGTACGCAAATCTTTTCCATTTTCCAGTAACCTATGGCAGTGCAAGATGAAGTTAGGACATTGTTACAAGTTTATGTTAATCCAAGCTTATGAAACTATGAATTGCTAACCAGTGGAGCCTTCTCATTTGGAACTAAGAAGTGGACCAGTTAGCCTGGCTGTGCATAAAATAAACATGATGATGGGATGGAAAGAAAGGTAAAACTTAAGAGTACAGCGTCATTAGAAATATCTGTGAAAATTAACACTGCTAAAACACTGAGATTAATCAAATTTAAAACTAATAAATACATTGTATGTATTAGTTTATTTATCAGGTTTTGACATGTTGATTTCTCCCCACACTTGGTCATCTTACCCCTTCTTTTCAGGTATTCTGCGATGAGGGCAGCTATATGGATGTAACACATGGCCGCCTGTAAGAGAAAAGCAAATAGTGTGAGAGGAAGATTTTACCATCTATCTCATACTAAAGGTTTTACCAGCAGTCTAATTCAGACTAGTCCTCCAAGGAGGGTCTGTATTCCAAATCAGAATATGCAGAGAAATCCTTTTCATGGTAGAACCGAAAGTAAGAATCAATTAGATTTCCAAAAAGTACACCCTCAAGAATAAAAAGCATATTTGGGTTTTTGTTTCTTTGTTTGTTTGCTTTTCTTGATTTAGTTTACAGGTGGGTGAATGAGCTGACCTGAAGAACTTTTATACAGAATTATCTTCCTGCATTAATATCTATGTTTCTCCCCTTTCTCTAAATAGCATCTGGATATAAACTGGAAGTGAAATAAGCTGTCTTCTTACTTTTTTTTTTTAACCTCCAGCATGGCCCCCCTTAGAATTTCTGTCATCTTTAAATGGTAGCCTCAAGAGGCGGCAGTTCATGAAATCAATGTATCGCGTATGCTTTCTTCAGATTATTTGAGTGACATTTTATTGCCCTTTAAAATCTCTTGCAAAGCCCTAGAACGTTGCTGAACACACACTAGATGCTGAGCGGCTGAAGAATCCAAATGACTTCAGCATTTCCTTTCGAAGTTTGGTGCAGAACTTCTCCACATTTAAGGTGGTCCAAGGGAATTGGAGTTGCTCATCTTTGTCCTCACCAAACTGCTATCCAGTGAGGCCTCTGCTCAGATCTACATCCATCCCAGAGTCCTGCATTTAGAAGAACTCAGGTTTCCTGGGCAAGCTCATCTCTTCCCAAAGTGGGCAAAATTTTGGGAACAAAGCAGAACTTTCCCTCTGAGTGTCTGGAACTGCCCCACATGGGTGCTGTGAGTTGTTGCCCGCAAATCCACCAGTGTTTAAACAGACATAGAAAGGTTAGCTTTTGATTTCTAACTGTCACACAGTGGCCTCTCATCAGCGTGGCCCTGAGAACTGTGAACCTTTCTATTGCTAGTTCGATGAGATGCACATGAGGAGAGAGTACTCGAAACTGCCTTTACTCACCATGATGGTAAGTTTCCCCATTTCACTCTAATTCCAGGGAAGAAGTTCTAACACACACAACAGTAACTTATATAACTTTTAATTTCCAGATACCCTTACAATCGTCCTCCCTAGCCTCAGGCTTTAGCATTTCGTCTCCACTGCACATCCTACAACTGCAGCTGGTCCCCCTAGATTCTGGCTTTTATTTGATATCATTTATATGGAGTCAGGTATCCTTGAATCTTACATGCAAATGTATTGCACATCACATATTCGGTTGGCCAAAAAGTTCACTTGGGGTCTTCCATCTACTCTTAGAGAGAAATTTGAATGAACGTTTTGGTCAATCCAATAAAATCAGGTTATATTGACATTAGTTGGGGAATATGGTAACTTTTTATATTCCTGATGTAAATGACAACCCAATGGTCCTGATTAAGAGGACTATGCTGACAAAGAAGGACCGAGTCTTTGCTGATCACCTCAGATAAGTCTCCGTTTCTTGCATGAATTTTGGCCATGCTTTCTAGCCAGGTCCTCCGCAGCTCAGGAGTGCTGGCGTAGGAGTTTGCCAGGCTGTACTGGAGATCCACCAGCATCTCTGGATCCTTCTCATGCTCCTTCATCTGAGCCGTGGCCATCAAAACAGTCCTTATTCGTTTAGTCAGGTCTTTCACCTCGGCTGGGAAATTGCTGTTCTTTGGAAAACAGAGAGCCTGGGTCATTATCTGTTTAGATTTCACAAGTTAACTCACTTCAAGTTATGCTTTTAGCTATGGCCTGGCATCATGGTCTGGTGCATTCTATACACTGTTCACAAATATGTAAATTCCCTGTGGATAAATTCTGTGTATTGTGATTGTGGTTGTGCACATTTGAAGATGAGTCACAGGAGAGTCCACTTTGTCCTATCTTCTTCTAGGGATAGCATCCTAACTGTCCTTTGACATCGTCTAGCATCCTCTCTGGCTCTGGTTCGTGTGATTTGCAACTGTCTGCTTCCTTCCTTTGGACTGCAAGGAGATCAAACCAGTCACTCCTAAAGGAAATCAACCCTGAATATTCATTGGAAGGACTGATGCTGAAGCTAAAGCTCCATACTTTGGCCACCTGATGGGAAGTGCCGACTCGTTGGAAAAGACCCTGATGCTGGGAAGGATTGAAGGCAAAAGCAGATGAGGATAGCAGAGGATGANGGAGATCAAACCAGTCACTCCTAAAGGAAATCAACCCTGAATATTCATTGGAAGGACTGATGCTGAAGCTAAAGCTCCATACTTTGGCCACCTGATGGGAAGTGCCGACTCGTTGGAAAAGACCCTGATGCTGGGAAGGATTGAAGGCAAAAGCAGATGAGGATAGCAGAGGATGAGATGGTTAGACAGCATCACTGACTCAATGGACATGAATTTGAGCAAACGCTGGGAGACAGTGAAGGACAGAGGTGTCCTGCAGTCCATGGGGTTGCAAAGGGTCAGACACAACTTAGTGACTGAAAAATAACACCACTTCCTTCCCAGGTACCAGGGCTGGACATGATACTGGCCTGGCCAATCAATCATATTCTTTGATACCCCAGGTCATAGTGATTGGTTTAAGGACTGGGCATATGATACAAGGTTGGATCAAAGAGACTCAGTCTAGGGACTTTAATTTCCCACTCACAGATTACTACCAGTGTCCTCAGAATTTCTGAGAGAGTAAGCTCATGGGGACAGCCTATCTGCAAATGAAGTAAACAAAGAAGAAAATTGAACTGAGAGACAGAGAGGCAAAAAAGTAGATAGGGGAAAGAGATCTGAAAACATTATTTTAATCCCTGGGTTCACTCATGCCTGTCACCAGGCTCTACCCCAGGACTTTTCAGTATAATGATTGAAGGAGATGTTCCTACAAAGTTCTAAAAGAAAAGTAAAATTAATTTGACCAAGAATAGGATTATGAGAGAATCACTGTGCTTTATATATACGCACATATATATATATGCATATATATGTGTTTGATATATGTGGTTAGTTTTATTGTCCCATATCATTCAGCCCCATAGCTTGGTAATATCACTTAACAGAGTACATGCTCAAAGTGGAAGCAAACTCAATGTCAGGACTCAAAATGTCAATAAACAAAATGCAGAATTTGTGTTTTTTTGTGACTTTGACATCTCATAAAAAGAATCCAACAAATATATATATATGCATATATATGTGTTTGATATATGTGGTTAGTTTTATTGTCCCATATCATTCAGCCCCATAGCTTGGTAATATCACTTAACAGAGTACATGCTCAAAGTGGAAGCAAACTCAATGTCAGGACTCAAAATGTCAATAAACAAAATGCAGAATTTGTGTTTTTTTGTGACTTTGACATCTCATAAAAAGAATCCAACAGCTTAGTTTATTCTCAATTCCTTAAAAAAAAAGTCCACAATGCATTTCTTACTTTCATTTGCTTGTCTCCATTAGCAAAATTATTGGTAATAGCAAGGGAATGCTGAAAACGAGAGCCTCCAATGCCAGCATCAGCTATTAACTGGCTTACGGCCTTGATGAGCTGAAAGAGAAAAGAAAAATGGAACCTCAAAAGTAAGTAACTCCAAAATAGTAGGTGTAAAGAAAACCATTGAGATGGGTGGATATATCATGAATTTATCCCTGTAGGCCCAATGAGTGTGCTCAGAATCTGGTGGAATTTGGCATCCTAGAAATAGTCATGGTTTCTCAAGTTGTGTATTCTATTATCAGTGGTCTGCAACCTTTTCGGCCCCAGGGACCAGTTTTGTGGAAGACAGGGGCAGGGGGGATGGTTTTGGGATGATTCAAGCACGCTACATCTATTGTGCACTTTATTTCTATTATTATTACATTGTGATACATAATGAAGTAACTATATAGCTCACCATAATCCAGAATCAGTGAGGGCCCTGAACTTGTTTTCCTGAGCTCAGGTAGTAAGGGGAGCGATGGGGAGTGATTGTAAATACAGATGTAGCTTCACTCGCTTGCTTTCCCCTCAATTTCTGCTTTGTGGCCCAGTTCCTAACAGGCCATCAACCAAACTGGGGGTGGGGACCTCTGTTCCACATGATTTTATTTATTCCCTGGCAGAAAAAAGGAAAAGTACAAGTGGAATTATGGACTTTGCTAATTTCCGCGCTAATTTCTGTCCAGCTGCCCTCTGTCTGTGAATCAGAACTGAGTGTGATGAGCATCCTTAAAGAGGAATCTGAGGAGGGAATGGGGATCTGGTCGCCCTGGAAACAGGAAGCTTGTATCAGTGCTGAAACAGACGAGTGGTTTTAACAACATGAATGAAAACTGGCAGCACTTACTTGTAAGTGCGACCGTACAATTGACTTCTGCTTGTTAAATTCAAAATTCTTCCTCATGAAGAAGTAAAGGAGCGCTGACGCCTCCGTCTGAGTTGACCGCGACCTGTGGTTACAGCACTTGAGGACTTCACAGCAGAACGGTCCGCACAGGTCAGCAGGCCCTTGGAAAAACGCTGAAGGAAACTGTGGAGACAGCAGTGCTGGTGAAACGAGCAAATTCCTTCATTTCGCTCTGTTTGTTCTCATATTTGAAAACTCCTTAGAACAAAATTTTTTTTTTTCTTTTAAACCTAGACCTTTTCTACCATTTGTAGGTGGAAGAGGATATAATTTTATTTACCAAAGTCTACTGGAGAAGGCAATGGCACCCCACTCCAGTACTCTTGCCTGGAAAATCCCATGGACAGAGGAGCCTGGTGGGCTGCAGTCCATGGGGTCGCTAAGAGTTGACCACAACTGAGTGACTTCCCTTCCACTTTTCACTTTCCCGCATTGGAGAAGGAAATGGCAACCCACTCCAGTGTTCTTGCCTGGAGAATCCCAGGGATGGGGGAGCCTGGTGGGCTGCCATCTCTGGGGTCACACAGAGTCGGACACGACTGAAGCGACTTAGCAGCAGCAGCAGCAGCAGCAGGCTGCTGTATCGGGGCTTTCATGGTAGCTCGGTGGTAAAGAATCCACCTGCCAATGCAGAAGATGCAGGTTCTATCTCTGGGTCAGGAAGATCCCCTGGAGGAGGAAATGGCAACCCACTTCCTGGGAACTCTTGCCTGGGAAATCCCATGGCCAAGGAGCCTGGCAGGGTCCATGGGGTCACAAAAGAGTCGGACATGACTGAGTGGCTAAGTAACGTGTTGTAAGTGTCCTCTGCATCAATGTGGGATGATTGCTCAAAGCTACAGATTGAGAGCTTTGAGACAGTTTCTGTTCACTCCACATTGTAAAACCACAGGCCCTCAAAGGGGGCTCTTCTGAAGTGGAACAATTTAACATCACAGTTGATGGTGTACATTTTACCTACCTCTCTGTCACAGACACCGAGAACCCAAATAATTGGAAGCCAAATGCCAATTTTATTCCCTTTTTATATCCAGCAGAGAGGCCATCAAGGCTGTGAATTATTCTGAGACCATGACTCAAAACAGTCCAGTAAAACCAAATAAATCAGCATAGAATCAAACAAACCTTCTTTCCGCTCTACTGAGAGACGTAAGGATTAATGCTTGTTTACTGTCAGTAATGGGCGTCCCTGGTGGCTCAGATGGTAAAGAATCTGCATGCAATGCAGAAGACCTGGGTTCAATCCCTGGGTCGGGAGGATCACCCAGAGAAGGGCTTGGCAACCCACTACACTATTCTTGCCTGAAGAATTTCATGGATGGGGGAGCCTGGCCGGCTACAATCCATGGGGTCACAAAGAGTCAGACACACTGAGTGACTAACACTTTCAGTGTCAGTAATAAACACTTCACTGAGCTCTCCAAGGAACCTGGACTCTTACCTTGCACACAAACAGCCTCAAGGAGGCAAACACGTGCTTCAGTGCAGTAGCTGATTGGTTGACTTGGAAAAAGAGCATGTAGGTGTCAAAGACCCTTTTCATCATTGAATTCTGACATTCAGATTGTTGGAGTTGTCTCTGGAAATTCAACACAGCACTTAATTAGGATGAGTGAAAGGATACCTGTATTCTTTCAAAAAATATTTTCTCTGAACTGGCTATGAGATGGTTAGATAGAATCACCAATTCAATGGACATGAACTTGGGCAAACTTCAGGAGATAGTGAGGTACAGGCAGGCTTGGTATGCTGTAGTTCATGGGGTCACAAAGAGTTGGACAAGACTGAGTGACTGAAGAGGAACTAAAAAGCCTCTTGATGAAAGTGAAAGAGGAGAGTGAAAAAGTTGGCTTAAAGCTCAACATTCAGAAAACTAAGATCATGGCATCTGGTCCCATCACTTCATGGGAAATAGACAGGGAAACAGTGGAAACAGTGCCAGACTATTTTTTGGGCTCCAAAATCACTGAAGATGGTGATTGCAACCTTGAAATTAAAAGACGTTTACTCCTTGAGGAGAGTGAAAAAGTTGGCTTAAAGCTCAACATTCAGAAAACTAAGATCATGGCATCTGGTCCCATCACTTCATGGGAAATAGACAGGGAAACAGTGGAAACAGTGCCAGACTATTTTTTGGGCTCCAAAATCACTGAAGATGGTGATTGCAACCTTGAAATTAAAAGACGTTTACTCCTTGGAAGGAAAGTTATGACCAACCTAGACAGCATATTCAAAGGCAGAGACATTACTTTGTCAACAAAGGTCTGTCTAATCAAGGCTGTGGTTTTACCAGTAGTCATGTACGGATGTGAGAGTTGGATTATAAAGAAAGTTGAGCGCTGGAGAATTAATGCTTTTGAACTGTGGTATTGGAGAAGACTCTTGAGAGTCCCTTGGACTGCAAGGAGATCCAACCAGTCCATTCTAAAGGAGATCAGTCCTGGGTGTTCATTGGAAGGACTAATGTTGAAGCTGAAACTCCAGTACTTTGGCCATCTGATGCGAAGAGCTGACTCATTGGAAAAGACACTGATGCTGGGAAAGATTGAAGGCAGGAGGAGAAGGGGACGACAGAGGATAAGATGGTTGGATGGCATCACCAACTCAATGGACATGAGTTTGGGTGGACTCCGGGAGTTGGTGATGGACAGGGAGGCATGGCGTGCTGTGGTTCATGGGGTCACAAAGAGTCAGACACCACTGAGCGACTGAACTGAACTGAACTGATGAATTCTGAATCTCATGTTTAAGATGCTTTCCACTCACAGGTTGATTTATGGAAGGTTAATGGGTTTCATTAAATGTCTTAAAAACATGGTCTTGACTTCACATGACTTTTCCATCTTTGGTTTTATCATGTTGCAGAAGATGCTGTGGTCACACTCACCTGGTGGACCTGAGTGAAGAGGGCCAGCAGGTCTAGAATAGTCAGGCAAACCTCTGTAGCGATGTTGGCCTCTGTGTCCACGTGGTGCACAATGTCTATTTCATTAGAGTTGCCTATAAAGTCCAAGGTAGAAAATGCATAAAGGTCTGAGACAAGTCTTTGTACCCTATTAAAAACTTTCTTCTATTACAACATAGTCATATACAACATATATACAATATGTACAATGTAGATACAATATACAACCTATGTATAGACATATAATCTTCACTGGTGTTTTGATGAGTAATTTAGTAAATCAAAATACTTTCATTTATTCAATTTCTTTATCGGCTGAAGCAAGAACACTAGACAGAGTTTTTAGTGGATGCTATAGACTGAAGGTGTGTTTCCCCCAAAATTCATATCGTTGTTGCTGTTGAGTCATTAAGTCATGTCTGACTCTTGGCAACCCCATGGACTGTGGCACATCAGACTTCCCCACCCTTCACTATCTCCCAGAGTGTGCTCAAACTCATGTCCCTTGAGTCAGAACAGTATGAAAAAGCAAATTCATAGATCAAAGCCCTAATCCACAATATGATGGTATGTGGAGGTGGAGTCTTTGAAAAGTAATTAGGTTATGAGAATGGAGCCCTCATGATTGGGATTAACGCCCTTTTAAAAAGAGATACCAGAGGGATCATCTCTATCTCCACCATGTGAGGACACAGCAAGAAGGTAGCCATTTGGAAGGCAGGTTTCTACCAGACATCAAATCTGCTGGCACCTTGATCTTGGATCTCCTACCCTCTAGAACTAGGAGAAGTAAATATTTTTTGTTTAAGCTACACAGTCTGATGTATCTTGTTTTAGTAGCTTGAACCAATGAAGATAGTGTGTGTGCCCTTTTCATTGGTCAGGTATGGAATTTCTAAAGAATCAGAGTAGTCTGTTCTTTATTTCCCACTTCTTTTCCATTGGTTCAGCCGTCAGTATAGTCATATTTCCTCCATATTTAGTCTGGGTCAAGTTTATGCTCCAGGTTAATAGATCAAATGTAGAGTCTGAGTGGATGATCTGCACAAATGACCTCTTCAGAAAGGTACTAAATGTATTTACAGGTTAAGGCAAATACTGTCAAATAGCTCACTTTGGTCATGTGTCCATAATCAAGAACTCTTACATGATATGAAAACACTGGATCTCGTTTTTTACCTCATTCACACCTAGAATGTGTGCAACCCTGGATTCAAGATGGCACACTTGCTGCTTCTAGGACACAGGCAACTTTTTCCTCTTCCCAGAGTGGATAATAATCAGGTTGAGAGAGGCCACCATAACTCTCACAATGCCAGGGTCACTTGGTTCCCCAGTGAGGGATCTGACCCATGCCCCATGCAGTGGGAGCACAGAATCTTTACCACTGGCCCAATAGGGAAGTCCCAGGACACTACGTTTTTAAACTACTCCCTGCTGATTCTCTCTCTCAGGAACATTCCCAGGGCTACAGCAAGCCTGAAAACCAGTGGTCTGAGGGGCACAGCAACATTCCCTACATTCTGAAACATAACGAATTTGTTTCCTGCACATGTCTAGAGGAAAACGATAACCATCTTGTTGCTATTATTTCTGGTTTACTTACTGGTCATGGTATTGTCTAACATCTGGAGGAGTTTGGGGTTAGAAAGTGCATTTTTGCCTCGAATTATTGGTAAAGTTTGTGATCTGTGCTGCTTCTGTCCTTCATGACTGGAAGTGGTGTGCATCCTGGAAATGAAATGAGAAAAATGGTTAAAGTCATAGGGATATGAAAACCAAATGTTTGTTCAAATTCTCTTGATTGTGTCATATTAACATTTTTTTGTGAAAAATTAGACTTTTTATGAAAAACCATTAATTATGGGGTGACACGATGACAGAAACTTTAAAAGTACTTCTGCAGAAATTTTATTTAAGCCAAAAAAGGATTCAGAATGATAATAGATACTAAAGGATAATGGGTTTCCCAGGTGGTGCTAGTAGTAAAGAATTCATCTGCCAAAATAATAGATACAGAATTACATTCTGCACAATCATATTCATTATTACTTAATGAAATCATGGGATTCCATAGATGTTACGTTGGCTATTGGTTGCTCAGAAAGGCATAGTGATAAACATTTATAAAGTACAATACTACATAATTCAATTGGTATCAATTATTTTTAGGGGTAAAATATAAAAAAGTAAAATTTGGTCTGAAACAACTCTTTGACGCTTACTTCTTAGTATTTGGAGGGAGAGATACTGAAGAGTCAAGCCTCAAAAAGAAGCAATGGTTTTCTCTTTGTCTTACTTCTCAAGTGCTCTGAGTGGATCGGGGCCCAGGAAATCTGACTTTGGTTTTCAGTAGCCAAGAGAGTCTGGGTCATTTCAGCAGCTATAGGGAATAAAGGGTTTGGGGCTGTATGGCTTAAACTTTGGGACTGAATTACTTCTAGTCTCCTTCTGTCTGTAACTCCTGGAGGAAAAGCCATGGTTTTGGGGAAGGGATTTTGGGAAAAAATCAGGAGGTGTTCAGGGAGGACCCTGAAATCTAACTTACCAGACAGCCTCTAAACCGCAGTGACCTCAGCTGGGTTATGATCGTCATTAAAGTCATTGTTTATGGTCCTCTCTCCTACTACCAATTGCCAAAACATGCCCATTACATTTTTTATTTGTTTTCTCATAAGGGGGCCACTCAAGTGGTCCCCATGGATAAAGAGGTAAAATTTGTTCAATGATTTATTAGCCATTAACTACTTCCATATTACTTTCTAAAATTCTTTCTAAAATACAGCCATTTTCATATTGTATATTATCATGATACCCCTGGGAAGAATAAATCAAGCTGGAGAAAACTTTAGCAAAGAATTTGGATTGACTAGACCCAGAGGAGCTTTAAGGTAGCATTTCAGGCTAATGTTTTCTGTAGGGTAGTTTATGAGGGGTGACCCTGGGTTTTTTATGCTAGTCAAATCAGTCTGATGATTAAAAAAACTAACATGAGCTTATGGGGCCAGAAATGCTTCCTTATTGCCTTTGACCCTTAAAAAAAAAATTTAAGAATATGGCTGCTGCTGCTGCTGCTGCTAAGTCACTTCAGTCGTGTCCGACTCTGTGTGACCCCATAGACGGCAGCCCACCGGGCTGCCCCGTCCCTGGGATTCTCCAGGCAAGAATACTGGAGTGGGTTGCCATTTCCTTCTCCAATGCATGAAAGAGAAAAGTGAAAGTGAAGTCGCTTAGTCGTGTCCGACTGTTAGTGACCCCATGGACTGCAGCCCACCAGGCTACTCCGTCCATTGGATTTTCCAGGCAAGAGTACTGGGGTGGGGTGCCATTGCCTTCCCCGAAGAATATGGTTAAATTATCAAAATTACTGAAAGGAAAGGGGAGATACGACCTCACAGTTTACTTTGTCACCAAGACATTAGCAAACATGAAAATAGTCATTGATTNAGAGAAAAGTGAAAGTGAAGTCGCTTAGTCGTGTCCGACTGTTAGTGACCCCATGGACTGCAGCCCACCAGGCTACTCCGTCCATTGGATTTTCCAGGCAAGAGTACTGGGGTGGGGTGCCATTGCCTTCCCCGAAGAATATGGTTAAATTATCAAAATTACTGAAAGGAAAGGGGAGATACGACCTCACAGTTTACTTTGTCACCAAGACATTAGCAAACATGAAAATAGTCATTGATTGGAATTATATCTTTCCAGGCTTAAAAAAATTAAGATACTCATTGACCCTATGCAAGAATCCACCAGCCAATGAGAGACACCGGAGACCACGTTCAATCTGGGAAGATCCCCTGGAAAAGGAAATGGTAACCTATGCCAGTATTCTTGCCTGGGAAATCCCATGGACAGAGGAACCTGGCAGGCTACCGTCCCTGGGGTCACAGAGTCGGACATGACTGAGTACACACAAGAACAACACAAGGCATTGTACAGTTGGTCACATAAATAAGGCGCAATTCTTGCTTCTTAGGTCTTTACAAGTTCGTGGGGCAGATAGGGAAGTACTTACAAGGTTTCTTAGAAACATACTGAGTTATTTGAAATCTGTGTCTGGTTTGAAATATACATATAAGTAAGTAAGTAAAGTCGCTCAGTCGTGTCCGACTCTTTGCAGCCCCACGGACGGTAGCTTACCAGGCTCCTCTGTCTATGGAATTTTCCAGGCGAAAATACTGGAGTGGGTTGCCATTTCCTTCTCCAGGAGATCTTCCTGACCCAGGGATCAAACCCAGGTCTCCGGCATTGCAGGTAGATGCTTTACCTAGTCTGAGCCACCAGGGAATATTTCACATGTATGAAATATACATATATATATATACATGTACATGTGTGTGTGTACATAGTGTGTGTATCCACACCATATATATATATATATATATATATACGCATGTGTGTGTGCTAAATTGCTTCAGTCATGCCTCACTCTGTGACCCTATGGACTGTAGCCCACCAGGCTCCCCTGTCCATGGGATTCTCCAGGCAGGAATACTGGAGTGGGCTGCCATGTCCTCCTC
>SJYX01008152.1:124341-135066 GCA_006410675.1 Oreotragus oreotragus | reverse complement strand
CTGCTGCTGCTAAGTCACTTCAGTCGTGTCCGACTCTGTGTGACCCCATAGACGGCAGCCCACCGGGCTGCCCCGTCCCTGGGATTCTCCAGGCAAGAATACTGGAGTGGGTTGCCATTTCCTTCTCCAATGCATGAAAGAGAAAAGTGAAAGTGAAGTCGCTTAGTCGTGTCCGACTGTTAGTGACCCCATGGACTGCAGCCCACCAGGCTACTCCGTCCATTGGATTTTCCAGGCAAGAGTACTGGGGTGGGGTGCCATTGCCTTCCCCGAAGAATATGGTTAAATTATCAAAATTACTGAAAGGAAAGGGGAGATACGACCTCACAGTTTACTTTGTCACCAAGACATTAGCAAACATGAAAATAGTCATTGATTGGAATTATATCTTTCCAGGCTTAAAAAAATTAAGATACTCATTGACCCTATGCAAGAATCCACCAGCCAATGAGAGACACCGGAGACCACGTTCAATCTGGGAAGATCCCCTGGAAAAGGAAATGGTAACCTATGCCAGTATTCTTGCCTGGGAAATCCCATGGACAGAGGAACCTGGCAGGCTACCGTCCCTGGGGTCACAGAGTCGGACATGACTGAGTACACACAAGAACAACACAAGGCATTGTACAGTTGGTCACATAAATAAGGCGCAATTCTTGCTTCTTAGGTCTTTACAAGTTCGTGGGGCAGATAGGGAAGTACTTACAAGGTTTCTTCTTAGAAACATACTGAGTTATTTGAAATCTGTGTCTGGTTTGAAATATACATATAAGTAAGTAAGTAAAGTCAATCAGTCGTGTCCGACTCTTTGCAACCCCACGGATGGTAGCTTACCAGGCTCCTCTGTCTATGGAATTTTCCAGGCAAGAGTACTGGAGTGGGTTGCCATTTCCTTCTCCAGGAGATCTTCCTGACCCAGGGATCAAACCCAGGATTCCGGCATTGCAGGTAGATGCTTTACCTAGTCTGAGCCACCAGGGAATATTTCACATGTATGAAATATACATATATATATATACATGTACATGTGTGTGTGTACATAGTGTGTGTATCCACACCATATATATATATATATATATATATACGCATGTGTGTGTGCTAAATTGCTTCAGTCATGCCTCACTCTGTGACCCTATGGACTGTAGCCCACCAGGCTCCCCTGTCCATGGGATTCTCCAGGCAGGAATACTGGAGTGGGCTGCCATGTCCTCCTCCAGGCAATCTTCTCAGGGATTTAACCTGCGTCTCCTTTGGCTCCAGCATTGCCGGTGGATTCTTGACCACTGAACCACCGGAGAAGCCCAATACACACACACGCACATACATATCCATGTATACTCACAATATAATTTTAAATATCAAGCAAATGTGACAGTACCATTGTGACAAAAGGCCAGAAGTCTGGCAGGATGGATTAGATCCTTTGAGAGTTCCATTGTTCTGGGTGGACTGCACGAATTTAAAGGCAGCAGCAATTTTTCTGCAAGGAAAACTGGTTTTAATCTTAGCTCAGTGTTTGCAACTGATATATAAATAAAATAAATTGCATGTGTTGGGGCAGGGGGTGGGGTAACTTCTATATTACAGTGTAATATAAAGCGTAACTTCTATAAAAAATGCAACTGACAAAGAGATTACTGGACAATGAAATCTTTCATATGTTATGAGAAAAACCACATTTTCTTCTGGAAATGGGAAATTGAGGGTTTAGGGAATGTGCTGGCAGGGGGGCACTGCTGTCTCTTATGGGAAAGGATGTTGCTGCTGCTGCTGCTGCTAAGTCGCTTCAATTGTGTCCGACTCATGGGAAAGGATGAGAGCACAGTTATTCCAGATTAACTTTTTTTTTTTAGTATACTGGAAGTATTTTCTTAAATAGGCATCTTCTAAGTTACATTCATATGAAGACAAATTGGTTGAAAAGCTACATGAAATGTGGTTTCCTTTCAGAAATGTGTGTTTTGTGCTTTTTCTTCGGACAACATTAACTATTCTTGGATCTACTATGGGTATAGTGTAATCATAAAACATGCTTTGCTTAATGTGAGGTCAATCTTAAAATCTTATTTGCATTTTAAGATTTCTAACATACACATATATGATTCTTTTCAAAAGATCAGACTAATCTTTTGGAATTTAAAATGATTACCTTATTATGTTCCGTTTCCCTAGATATCTGAAATTTTGAAGACAGACGCTAGGGAGGAAAAAAAAAGAGTCACATTCTAATTATTCATACCTTTTAATCTATACAAAGTGTTCATCCAAGGACATTAAAAGAAAAATACAGTTTTCTTTAGGTAGTTTATGCATTATTGATAGATTATTCACCATATGATGCTTAGAATGAAAAATGGTATACTAAAATCATTTGAAGGTTCTAGAAAAAAAGTCTTAAGTAATCAATTCTGAAACTTACTCCAAGATGCTGAAGAAGTCAGACACCTCTGGACTGGGGGCTCTTTGCCAGTAGGCAATCAGAGTCTCTGAAAGGAAACACCAACTAGCATGAGACTCTTTGAAAATCAAAGTTTTTTCCTTTTTTTAAAAAAATTAATTTTAAAGAGCTCTCTTTACCCTCTGAAATTGTTTTCATAATGTGCAGAAAGCACATGAGAAGACTCCTGGTTTCTGCTTGATCTAACTTGTCAAATCGAAGAGTTGAGCCTATCAAAGACAAGGGTCTTGGGATCTAGGGATGAAAGAAACAACAAGGATTGAGGAGGAGGAGACAGCTGACTGGTAATGCGCTTGGTAAATTGGGGAGGGAAGTCGTACCTTTTCACAGGTGTCAGTCTTCTCGCTGCTCTTCTCAGTGGTACTGGGGTTGGAGTCAAGACTTGCTAACGAAGCTCGGGAATCAGCATGGGTTACTGTAGAAATAGCTATTGATGAAAATGCTGTAAACACAAGCCACAGCACACAGACGGTAATGAGATGCATGGGCGTGCACATACACACACAGAGCTAAAACGAGCCGAAGAGGCGCTGGCCACTCAGGTATCGTGAGAGGCTGACACAATACAGCCTGGGATTGGCATGAGAGATACGCAACTTTAAAAATATTATTTTAACAGCCATGCCAGTAGGAAGGATTTAAGAACATTTAGACCATTATAACTGGAAATAAAGCGTGCTCCTTTGACTTCTTACAAAGCTTTTCAAAGAACGTTTCTGTTTTAAAATGCTTAATAAAAGTTCTTCAGGATGCTTTGGAGGAAGCAGCTTTCGATTTTTGACAGTTTGTAAGAAATTAAGATGACGTTTCCAAAATAGTTCTTAAAAATAATCTTTGAAATGGAAGGGCTATTATATTTTAAAAGGCTATAGGCAATGAAAACATCAAGACTGTTTCCAGAATGAAACAATTTGATGACATCAGAGTAGACTGCTTCTTAATCCAAGCAGAAATGAACGCTAAGTAGAAGAGGAAGTTGTTGGATGACATTCAGAGAAACATGTAACAAGCTTCTTTAGCTATATAAATGCAGAATACTTTGCCTCATACATTATGTACAATGAATGAGTGGGTAAAAAGCACAGTGATGTACAATGTAAACACAGATGAGTGTTAAACACCATTGTCTGGAAGGTCTGAAGTACCTGCTATAGAATTTAAAACATCTTTAGAAAATGATGTGTCTGCAGAGTTGGCATGTTTCATAGCTGACTGGGTGTGGAATCCTCCATTGGTACTGAGGTCATCTCTAGACCCCTGTATTCAAAGCACAAAAGAGATTAGTGGGAATGAACATATTTCAACATCATAAACCTACAACTGTTTTTTCTTCATTACATTTTCAGTTAGATGATAAGAGATTTGATTTTTAATATTTTTGCAAAATCTTCTGCCAAAGTGGGCAATGAAAGGGAATACTGTCAAACCATAATCTTAGTCGCAATTTGATTTCTTGTGTGATTTTTAAATTTTTAAGCAATGTAGTGGAAACTCTTTCAGAAATAGATTAAATCAGTGGTCCCCAATCTTTTTGGCACCTTTTGATTTTGTGGAAGAAAGTTTTTCCACAGACTCTGGGAGGAAGGATGGTTTGGAGATGATCCAAACACATTGCATTTGTTGTGCATTTTATTTCTATTATTATTACATCAGCTCCACTTCAGATCATCAGGTATTAGATCCCAGAAGTTGGGGACCCCTGGACTAAATGACTATAATGGTTATTGATAAGTTCACCAATTAAAAAAATTTTAATTGAACTATAATTGATGTACAATATTATATAAGTATAGAACATAGGGACTCACAGTTTTAAAGGTTACACTCCATTTACAGTTATAATAAAATACTGGCTACATTCCCCATGCTGTACAATATATCCTTAAAGCTTATAAAATTATAATCATTTTACATATAACACTTTGTACCTCTTAACCCCTATTCTTATGGCTCTTCCCTCTCCCTACGGATAATCACTAGTTTATTGTCTATATCTGTGAGTCTGCTTCTTTTTCTGTCATATTCTCTAGTTTGTTGTATTTTTTAGATTCCACCTATAAGTGGTGTCATAAATTCATTGATTAGATTATCACTATTATCATGGACTTTCAAATGTATATTATTATTATTAAAAACTAGATGTGAGGTACTTATAATGTGCCAGTCTCTATGGTGCATGTTTTCTATTACACATTTAATCCTCCTAAGAACCCTGTGATAGAGGTATTCTGTTCCATTTTATAAATGAGGAAAAAGTTGAACAACTTATTGAAGGTTACATAGATAGTAACTGATATTGGTCCAAGGTCAAAAAAAATTCCAGACATAGTTCTTAACTTCTGGACACTGTATAAACACCTCAAAACACCTATATTAATGCATATATATGGAATCTAGAAAAATGGTACAGATGAACCTATTTGCAGGGCAGGAACAGAGATGCAGATGTAGAGAATGGATGTGCGGACACAGGAGGGATGGGGAAGGAGAGGGTGAAAAGAACTGAGAAAGTACCATCCAAGCCGCAAGGAAAGCCCCATATGTCCATTCCCATGTGCAACACAGATAGCTAGATAGCTGCTGTACATATAACACAGGCAGCTGAGCCCCGTGCTCTGTGATGACCTGGGGTGGGCGAAATGAAGGGCTTGGGTGGGAGGGAGGTCTAACAGGGAGGGAATATACGTATGCATATGGCTGATATACTTCACTGTACAGAGGAAAGTAACACAACTGTGTAAAGCAGTTATACTGCAATAAAAAATAGATAAAAAACCAAAAGCAAACAACTCCCCCTCCCCCACCAAAAAACTACCTAGCAAGAAGCACTGTTCTGTTTAATCCTTAGTTTGCTCACATTTAGGGGAAAATGGTTATCGAGGCCAAAAATATAAAAGGCAAACTCTTTATTAAAATAGACACTTGGAATATTATGCAAACTTACCTGATTCGATGTATTGACGGTAAAAGGATATAGGTCCTTCAGGTAAATCCTTGGCATATTGTCCAGAAGCATGCCATAGAGGGGCATGTATAAACTGGCTATCTGGGCCTGCTTTTCCTAGGTAGAAAAGGAGTCAAAAGAAATATTCATGTAAAAATCGATAGACTTGTAGGTTTGATAGGCACTTAATGCAGCGAACCATTAAATGGTGCTTAGGGAAGGGAGAAAGAAAGACCACTTACTGGTTCTCTGTATCGATCATCGAATGAATGCTTAGCCATTAGATTTTTTAGGACAGCTAAAGCCAAGTGCCTGATGTCTTGATCTTCTTGCAGAGCAAAGCCAACTTCTCGGAGCAGAATTCCGATTAAGAAGTGTTTACGGCAAAATTCATTCGTGACTGAATATTCAGGCATATCTTTGTGAGGAAGGTAAAGAGATCATGTTACTGAAAAGTCAAATGATCACTTTACAATCAAGAGAAGGGGAACAAACAACTATAAACCCCTCTTGCTACTAGGAGGGATTCAGCAATGCAGTCTTGTATGAAAAATGTGAAGAGGGGCATTCAGTAAATACTGTTTATTCTTATCCAAAACAGAGCATGCGTGCATGCTGAGTCATTTCAGTCATGTTCAACTCTTTTGTGATCCCATGGACCATAGCCTGCCAGGCTCCTCTGTCCATGGGATTTTCCCAGTAAGAATACTGGCGTGGGGTGCCGTTTCTTACTCTGGTGCTCTTTCCGACCCAGGACTACATGTTAGGAATAACGAACTGTTAGAACACTCCAAATCGTGTCTGACCAGAAGTAAAGTAAACACATTGATTTTTTCCAGTTTGTGAAAATACTGCTGAAGGCAGAAGTTCAGGGAATGTGGAAGCTCAGGAAACTTAATATCAAAGGGCTTAGGTTAATAAATTTTTCCATGAAATACTGAGTAACAGTGAGGAGCCAGAAATAAAACAAAACTTGCAAATTGCCCATTTATACCTAGAAAAAAATTTGCCTAGACTATTTCAAGTTATGAACTTTTCTGGGGTAAAAATAAACTGATATGATTCTAATGATCTCAATTTTGAGAGAAGGGTTAGAACCAGGCTGTGGCTAATTGATAGAAATATCATATAAAGACAGTTGCATTGAATAAGCATGTTATTACATATGATTGGGAATTTCATGTATGGTTACACTCTAAGGAAATTTCTGATGCTTTGGGAAACTAAAAAGAGTTCAGACTCTGGAGAATAGGGTATGAAAGAATTCAAACTAAGGAAGCATTTATTATTTGTGATAAAAGAAAAGCTCACTCAACTTTTTGCCTATTTTGATTAGATGATATTTGATATTTTTATATATTTGATTATATATTTGATTAGATGATATGACTATTAGCATCTAGAAACTGGAAATATGAAGTGTCTATACTCATCAATATTATTGGAATACAAAGTGGTTATTGATGCTGAGATAGTGTAATAGAAAATAAAAATCATTTACCTGATGCATGTAATTCTTGTATTGATTCTGAAGGTGTCAAAGGATCTGAATTTAATATAAATAAACAAAAAGTTCAGCTATATACATACTCAGATAAGCACCATATTCATTAACTATGTATAATTTATACTGAAAAATTAAAATATATTGTCTTAAAATACAAGTGAATCCCTTCATAAAGCTTTGCTTTTCAAGACAAGGCTTCGGTTGTTTACTTCTTTTCTTAAGAAAGAATGTCATGAACAGAATTATTTTAATTCTTAGCCTTCTTCTTGGGCACCGTTTTTTTCCTTCTATCAGAAATCTGCTTGCTATGAAACATGTTTTTATGTTTGCTGCTGCTGCTGCCAAGTCACATCAGTCGTGTCTGACCCTCTGTGACCCCAGAGACGGCAGCCCACCAGGCTCCCCCATCCCTGGGATTCTCCAGGCAAGAACACTGGAGTGGGCTGCCACTGTCTCTTATACACATCTAGATGTGTATAAGAGACAGGACTGCTTGCTATGAAACATGTTTTTATGTTTGCTGCTGCTGCTGCCAAGTCACATCAGTCGTGTCTGACCCTCTGTGACCCCAGAGACGGCAGCCCACCAGGCTCCCCCATCCCTGGGATTCTCCAGGCAAGAACACTGGAGTGGGCTGCCATTTCCTTCTCCAATGCATGAAAGTGAAAAGTGAAAGTGAAGTCACTCAGTCGTGTTTGACTCCCAGCGACCCCATGGACTGCAGCCTTCCAGGCTCCTCCGTCCATGTTTACTATTGATAATATCAGATCTGCAAAGAGACTACCAGGTCTCTGAGCTACTGATAAATAGTAAACAATCCCTTTTACTTATTGATAAATAGTAAACTATCCCTTCTCCAGGGTGAATTCCTGACCCAGGGATTGAACTGGGATTTTCTGCATTGCAGGTGGATTCTTTACTAGCTGAGCTACTTGGGAAGTTAACAGTAAACAGAGAATCCAAATGACTAAAACAGATTTTGATCCCTTGACTGTCTTAACCAGCCTGCCTAATGCAGAGATAACTTGGCACTAGTTACAAGGTTAATATTCTTTGATTTACAAGCACCAATTGTATGGCTTTGTTGGCCTTCTCTTTGACGAAAAAGAAAACATAAAAATTGAGAAATACAGTGCGGTACTCTTTACCACATGCTATCCTTTTTTGCATTTTAACCTGATTACCTGGGTCTAATGCCCATCTGACAATTTCAGACAAAACGAAGACTGAGGAAACAGGGATACAAACAAAGAAGCTAAGACGAACAAATAGATGTGTTCCCTTTGTAGGAACTGATAAAAATCTGGGACTTATTACCTGGAATGTTTGCTGATCTTATGGGGAGACACAGTGGAATAAAGTGTTCATGCTGACATACTTCTTGGAGAAAATCAAATTTATATTGGCATAAGGTCTAAAAAAGAGGCAAAAGAATGACTATTATTCACACACTAAGAAAGATAATAGAAAATCTGCACTTGAATCTTATCTCTAAAAAGGAAGTGGAGTTACTTTTGTGTGACCACTGGGTCATTGTTAAGTTTAAAGGATTTTGTCCCCTCTGAAGTGGTAAATGTAGTCAGGCACCCTATTTTCGGAGATTGGTCAAGGCCTGTTCAGGAAGTGATTTCATTTGCAACCTACCTTGAGCTTCTATGTGATACAATCTTACTGAGTTCTATTTTTTCATTTCTTTTAGCATATAGCAAAATACATTTATTCTGAGAAAAACAGTGCCTCACCATATGTACTAAGATGTACAACTACACTCAGCTTCAAGAGGAGACCACTCCAAATCAACTTCTAAGATCCAGTGCTAAGGAAGACAACGGTGTCGATAACCTAAACTTAGAGTAAATCTCTCTCCATCTGCCACTTATTCTGAGAGTACATCATTCCACCCCTTCCCTGCCCTTGCAAACAGGTCTGTCATCTCAATGTTTTGAGTAGGACAGTGATAAATGAGGTGCAGACATGATCCAAAACAACTTAATACAACCGCATAAATAGGAACAATTAGCAACTCCATAACCATTCTATTTTCATTGTCATGCAAACTAAGTAATCAATTTTTAAGACTCAGCTTGTGTTCATTGTATTCACTAAAAACATCTAACAAAATAAAAATATATTTCATTTGCTCAGATATTTTAGAATCATAATTTGTAACAACTTTAGTCAGTAATTTAGAATACTGACATCTCAAACAAGGGTAGTATTTGACTTAATCCTTCGTACATCAAAGTGAAAAGGAATATAATTAAATTACACGGTAATCACTCTTCATTGAGTATGTCCCATTTGGTCTTTGATAAGATATATAATTTAGGGTCACTGAAATCATACCTAAAAGGATATTCTGCAAATTTCATGCATAATTGGAGCACTAATGAAGGACATTCTTTCAAGAAATATTTACAGAAAAAACCTGGATTTTCAAAACGGAATGACATATAATCATGCAGTTCTCCTAGCTAAATCTCCACAGCTAAAAAATAACATTCAGGCTCCTAAGCCTAACATGAAATGCTCCAAGAAGATCATTATTATTTTTTTAAATTTAAATTTATTTATTATAATTGGAGGCTAATTACTTTACAATGAACACGTGTACACTTGTGGCAGATTCATGTTGATGTATGGCAAGAAGATCATTATTTACTTTTGGAATTTCTTTGTTTATTTCTATAAACATAAATATATTTCTATATTCATAAATATATTTCTATATTCTTTCCCAATACCTAGATGACTTCTCTTGGGGACCTATTTTCCTCCCGATGGGGAAAGGTTAATGGGGAACTGTTAATTCAGGTGTCTTCTCTTTCACATGACCCAAAGCAGACCGGTTACATGCTTCCTCTCTGGAGTGTAAATCTTTTTAAAAATTTTTTTACTGTAGTATAGTTGATTTATAACGTTGTGTTAGTTTCATATGTAGAGCAAAGTGGGTCAGTTACTATATATATATACATATTCATTCTTGTTAAGATTCTTTTCCCAAGTAGGTTATTACAGAATATTAACTAGAGTTCCCCGCACTATACAGTAGGTCCTTATTAGATATCTATTGTATATATTGCAATCTGTATATGTTCATCCCAATCTCCTACTTATCACATCCTCCCACATTTCCTCTTTGGTAACGATAAATTAAAGTGAGTCCATTTCTGTTTTTTAAATAAGTTCATTTGTATTTTAAAAAAATTAGATTTCACATATAAGTTGTATCATGTGGTATTTGTCTTTCCCTGTCTGACTTACTTCACTTAGATAATCTTGAAGTCCACCTACATCGCTGCAAATGACCTTATTTCATTTTTTATGACCAAGTAATATTCCACTGTACACATGTAAGCAGAGGGTTAAGAGGGAGAAAATGGTCCCATTTCATTATTTAAGGAGCAGTAGACCTTGGCCCCAGGTTCATCCTTTCTGATTACTCTTTTGCCCTGGAAGTGCTTTGGTCTCTGCTCTTTTCCAAGCCTAGTTCTCCCAATATCCTTCCAATAAATTCCCTTTTGCTCAAACTGGAGTAAGTTTCTGTTGGTTGCAACACAAAGAACCTTAAAGATTAATGATACAAGTTTCAGAGTCTAGCCCATTTCCAGTCTTATGTCCCTCTGGCATATGCCATATTATATAGCTTCAGTTCAGTTCAGTCGCTCAGTCGTGTCCGACTCTTTGCGACCCCATGAATCGCAGCATGCCAGGCCTTCCTGTCCATCACCATCTCCCAGAGTTCACTCAGACTCACATCCATCGAGTCCGTGATGCCATCCAGCCATCTCATCCTCTGTCGTCCCCTTCTCCTCC
>SJYX01008152.1:14182-122740 GCA_006410675.1 Oreotragus oreotragus | reverse complement strand
AAGAGGCAGGTTAGGTGGTCTGGTATTCCCATCTCTTTCAGAATTTTCCACAGTTTATTGTGATCCACACAATAACACTAAACTTTGGCATAGTCAATAAAGCACACTAAACTTTGGCATAGTCAATAAAGCAGAAATAGATGTTTTTTCTGGAACTTTCTTGCTTTTTCCATGATCCAGCGGATGTTGGCAATTTGATCTCTGGTTCCTCTGCCTTTTCTAAAACCAGCTTGAACATCAGAAGTTCATGGTTCACGTATTGCTGAAGCCTGGCTTGGAGAATTTTGAGCATTACTTTACTAGCATGTGAGATGAGTGCAACTGTGTGGTAGTTAGAGCATTCTCTGGCATTGCCTTTCTTTGGGATTGGAATGAAAACTGACCTTTTCCAGTCCTGTGGCCACTGCTGAGTTTTCCAAATTTGCTGGCATATTGAGTGCTGCACTCTCACAGAATCATCTTTTAGAATTTGAAACAGCTCAACGGGAATTCCATCACCTCCACTAGCTTTGTTCATAGCAATGCTTTCCAAGGCCCACTTGACTTCACATTCCAGGCTGACTATAGCTTAGTGGTTCTCAAACTTGAAAGAACACAGAAATCACCTGAAGGTGATAGGAATCTTGCTGCATTCCACATTTCTGGGCCCCACCCGCAGTAGCTCAGCTCTGAGATCACTGGTCTAGGATCCACACTCTGGGAACCACTGCTCCCTAGATATTAGTACCATTCCCTGTCTCCCGACACAGAGTCACTATTTATGTAAGGTGATCAACTTGCCCAAGACTGAAAATTTCCAGAGAAGCAGAACTTGCTAAAACCAAGGCAGTCCTGGGCAAACCTGAGGAAGAACTGCAGCCAGAATCACTCCTCTCACAGCCCGCAGGAAATAGAAATGAAATGGAAACACTTTAACTCCACGCCCATTTGTCCTCCATGAAGGGAGGACTTGGGAGACTTGCTGAGATGATGAGCCATTTTAAAAGCCTGCCTTTCATTGCATAGATACAAATAATGGATAGGTTATTGTTTTAGACAGATTATACACAGAGACCAGTGTATTTATTTGTAATGCAAGAGTTTAGAAAGCCATCACTCCTGAACATGGTGCTTACCTTGGGATCACCAGAGGAGAACATGCTGATGTAATTGTTAACCATCTTAAACACAAAACCCCGGTCCATAAATGTAAAGCAGCGCTAAAAAAAAAAAAAATTTTTTTTTGAATTCAGATGTTTTTATTTTAAGGATCATTAAAGATGTTAGAAAAGATGATTAAAAATATTGAAGCAAACTAACATTTCACTAAATGTGTTATATAATAAATGTTTGAACAATATCTACAATATGCTTAAGCATTCACACACATATGGCAGCTAATTAAAATACCAGATATAGGACACACACCACAAAGTTACAAATCCATATTTATCATTTTTCATAAAACATCTCTTGGAGCTTTGCAATGAAATATTGCAAAGCCCTTTCCTTTTAATATAGAAAATTTTAGCTTTTACTTGTCTATTTTTTAACCACTTTGCTACATTTTATTATCGTTTTTTTAATATTTTTTTCCACAGTTCCTTAGGTGAAGATCATTTACTGTACAACATCAGGTAGGAACAGGGGCAGCAGAGACAGGTCAGGGAAACCTTCTGCAATCTCACTGGCCTCTTTCAATAGCTTTTCTTTTCAGCCAAGGCAGCTTGAATTTGAAGAGTGAAGGTAAGAGAGCCTGAGATTTTTATCAGTGAGCTGCTCACTGTCTGTCTTACTCTGTCTGTACACTCTTGTAACTGTAATAAGGAGAGTCTTCCCCCTTGGCTCAGATGGTAAAGCATCTGTCTACAATGCGGGAGACCCGGGTTCAATCCCTGGGTCTGGAAGTTCCCCTGGAGAAGGAAAGGGCAATCCACTCCAGTACTATTGCCTGGAAAATCCCATGGACAGAGGAGCCAGGTAGGCTACAGTCCATGGGGTCACAAAGAGTCGGACATGACTGAGCAACTTCACTTCACTAAGTAGTAAGTAGCTTTAGAGGAGTCAGGCAAACATTGCAAGTCAGCTCAGCATCTGCTCTCTATCCCAAAGACTAATGGCCGTGTAACCAGTAACCAAGCTACGGGGGCCAGTTCTTGCACTGGAAAAGTGTGAAGTGGGCATGGACTATGCTTCCTGATGCACCATCTTGGGCACTATAGTAGATTAGCTTATGGAGGTCATCACTGCACACGTGCTTCATTCTACCCATCCACAAGTGTGCGAGTATGTGTATCATGTGGGAAAATCTCTCGGCTGCTGTATCACTCAGTATAGAAGGCTTCTTTCTCATCCAGAGTCCAGTAGGGTCCATTGTAATGGTTTTGCTTTCTTAATCTCTGTTTTACAAACAAATCTCTTTTCTCAGAAAGGACTGGACATAAAATCTTGTTATAGGCAGTACGCGTGTGTGCATGCTAAGTTGTTTCAGTTGTGTCCACCTCTGCAACTCGATGGACTGTAGCCTGCCAGGCTCCTCTGTCCACAGGATTCTCTAGGCAAGAATACTGGAGTGGGTTGCCATGCCCTTGTCCACCTCCTCCAGGGGATCTTCCCGACCCAGGGATGGAACCCACGTCTCTTATGTCTCCTGAATTGGCAGGCGCGTTCTTTGCCACTAGTGCCACCTGAAAAACCCTATAGGTAGTATACCAAGTGGAAGATTTCCCACTGGAATATGCCCATGTATAAACATGAGTTATTTTCTCTAATAATGTTTCCAGTCGATTGGTCAATCATATGTTTGTTTTGTTTCCCTTTCCATTTTTCTATGTTTTATTCTGATTTTTTTATGTACCTATTCATTACATACTACATCATTTATATTTTCATTTTCAGTATGAATTTAAGTTCTTTCAATCATCTCTCTTTAGTAAAAAAGTAAATGGCTCCCTGGTCCTCCTATCTCCCAATAGAATAGTGAGGAAAGGTAACACCAGAGCATAATCACAGGTGCAGAAGATGTAGAGGAGGGGAGGAAGAGGGCTTTGAGGTCCTCTGCACTATGCAGGCTCTCAGCACGTGGGTCAGGTCCTCTAAGGTTCTCCATCTGTAGAATGAAGTCCCAACTGGTGGCCCTTGGAATATTCCTAATGTGGAGCTCTCTCCCCAGAGACCTCTGCTATTGCTGTCTCCTTCTTGCTGGGAAGAAGCTTGGGTCTCACTTTGCATACAGGAAGACCATCTAGTATAACTGTGGGTTCTAGAAACTTCTCAAGAAAGGGCACGAGAACAGAAGCACTTTGGTGAAGTCACAGGGCACCTTGATTAGACCTTGGTGAAGTCACAGGGCACCTTGATTAGACCTTGGTAAAGTCACAGGGCACCTTGATTAGACCTTGGTGAAGTCACAGGGCACCTTGGAGGAATCTGTGAGTCCTGTCATTGAAAGGTTGCAGTTTCCAGAGGCTCCTGTAGCTAATCTGTGAGCTTTCAAAGGAGACCAAACTCTACCACCCATGGATGGGGAAAATGAAGAGGAGTGTGCCTACCCTGGGGGTCTAGGAAAACTCAGAGTTTCTTGAGATATAAGACCTATGTGGTGAATTTGTCATCCTCCTTTCAAGGGTCAGTGAGGGATAAGGGGGGCAGGTTGTTTCTAAGATACAAAGTCAGTAGAATGAGACTTTTTCCTGAAGAGAGCCCTCCTGCGGGTCGAGCTTCATCAGATGTGTCTCTCCTGTCATCGGCACCCTGTTTCTGGCCCATTCCAGCATCTTCTTAACCTCAAAAGCAGAGGATCTTTCACTCATTGTGAAGGCATGGAGGGGCCTCCCTGCTTTTGTTTTAAAATAATTTATATTAACCTTCCATATTAGCAGAAAACGATTTATAGCAGGCTTCGGCAAACTATGTTCCATGAGCCAAAACTGGCCCACTTTGTTGGTTTTTGTCAATAATGTTTTACTGGGACACGGCTGTACCCATTTATTTATTTATTTATTTATTTATTTCTTTATTTTTTTTTAATTACTTGGGTTTCCCTGGAGGTTCAGATGGTAGAGTCTGCCAGCAATGCAGGAGACCGGGTTCAATCCCTGGGTCAGGAAGGTACCCTGGAGAACGAAATGGCAACCCGTTCCAGTATTCTTGCCTGGAGAATCCCAAAGATGGAGGAGCCTGGCAGGCTACACTCCACTGAGTTGCAAAGAGTTGGACATGACTGAGTGACTGACACAGAATGGTCTATGATTGTTTCTAGCTGAGTTGAGTTCTTGCCACAGAGACTGTACGGTCTGCAAAACTAAAAATATTTAACATTTGACCCTTTACAGAAAAAATCTGCAGATTGTTGATATAAAGAATAACATATCAGACTTTTTCTCAGTTTGGCTTAATAAAGGAAAATATTATAAATTAAACATGCAAAGATACATTGTAATAAAAAATTATTTATTTTGTTTCATCAACTGTGAGAAGCAATAAGAATTTTATTCTATAGCTTGTTTAGCGATCAGTTATGAACTCAAATTACAAAACACGCAATCTGATACCCTTTTCCTTTTATATTTTACAAAACTACTTGGTCCATCTTTTTCTTTCTCATCTGGATACTTTACTAGGTATTAACTTATGTACCACCACAGCAACTTTTTCATAGATGGAATTTATAGAAGACATTTATTTATTCCAGAAACACAGAACATTTAAGTGAAAGACAGTAAGTATAAAGACTTTCCCTTTCATAGACTTGCTTATCCATCTTTTTTAATTATATTTAGACAGAAGTATCACAGATGTTTCTTTAAAATATTTTGCTACCAAAATCTGTCTTTTATATTAGATGATTGCCAAATGGTTTCCAAAAGCAAACTGAAATAAAGTAGAGAATAATTAGAAGAGTGGGTAAAAAGACATGGCTGTCTAAGAAGGAAAATTAAAATCAGAATGAACTTTCCTTTGCTACCTCCTTGGTATTATATTTGCAAGAGAAGAGTATCTAGACAGCTACTCTCAGGTAAATTAGAGTTGTGACCCAGATTGGCAGTGGAAAGAAAAATCACAGAAGCTACATATGTAGACATGGATGCATTTGCATCCTGTCTATCTCTAGGAGAGAACAGTCAGAGAAATGGACAAGGTTTCTGGCCTAAGTGCTACAAAAACATTATTTTCCCATGATGTAAGATAAAAGAGGACAATTTCTTACCTAGGACACTTTCATGTGGTCACCCCAGAGGTACCACATTCTCCATTTTTGGAAAACAATCTTGGTACAACCGTGGTGTTACGATACTTCAATTGTTAAATTCTGATGACAACTAATTTACAGTAATTGATTACTAATGTAGAATTCAACAACCAAAAGAGATGAAAGTCATTTGAAACCTAAGTTAAGTGAATAACTATTTTCTGGGAATATAAAAGTTTTATAATGCCACCAGTGGGGCAGTGTTGAGCAGCTGAACACTAAGTTCATCATTATGCCAAATGACTACATTCAATTTAACATCAAAAAATCATGTCATCTTATTTTCTCTTTTCCTCTCTGCATTCAAATGATTCATATAATAAATTTTACAAACATTTTTAAAAGAGCTTTCTGGGTCAAATAAATTCCATCAAAATGATAATCTGAAAACAATGCTTGTACAATGGTTTTTTATAATGTACAATATACTAAGTTAATGTTTCCATTTATGAACTTCACAAAAGTACTGCTTTCAGTTTGCAGTTCATGGATCTGCATATCTTATAGACTACATTTGTTTATCTATTGTCAATCCATGCTTTTTACCTACAGCCTTCCCAGACCACTGGTGTCACCATTAGCTGTATACTTTGTGTCTCTTTTCACCTTGGACATTCCTGTTAGACATTACTTTATGTACCAACAGAAGCTACTTTTGCATAAATGAGGTCCAAGGAAAGCATATTTTTTTTTCTAATAAGTATAGGACATTTAAGCCAAAGAGGGTAGATAAGGGGTCTTTTCCCTTTAAGAGACTTGCTTATGCAACTTTTTTTCTTTTTGCAATTTAGGGAAGAATATTCTGCAGATGTTTCTTAAATGCAGTGTGCTTACAAANAATAAGTATAGGACATTTAAGCCAAAGAGGGTAGATAAGGGGTCTTTTCCCTTTAAGAGACTTGCTTATGCAACTTTTTTTCTTTTTGCAATTTAGGGAAGAATATTCTGCAGATGTTTCTTAAATGCAGTGTGCTTACAAATTGGACAAAATGTCATTTTCTCCAAATTTTCTTTTTCATCAAGCACTTCAAATAAACTACTAGCATAGTAACAAACTTTATTCTCATAGGTCTTAAAATGTGGTAGAAAATTACAATAAATTTTTTTTCTGTTTTACTCTCTTCCTCCTTAACCCTGACCATCTCTTTCTCTTTCTTGAACCAAGAAAAAAGAAAAAATAAGATATAAAACAGTGAAGAAGAAACTTCAAGAGGTAAACATGCGTAGTACATAATTTGAAAAAGCATTTAACACACCAAAAAAGAAATTAGCCTGAATTAAAATTCACAAATGACAACTTCAGCTAATTTTCCATCTATCTCCATAGTCTCTTTGTAACTAGTATTTACTGATAAGTTCCCACAACTATCCAGTATGTCTTGGTGTCTACTACAAAAAAACAAGAAAAGTGCCTTCATCAAGGTCACCAATAGTCAGCAGTTGGGCAAAAGAAGGAACAGAAGAAAAATATTATCTTTCTGATTGGATGCATTATCTGTTGAGTGATACACCCTCATTCTACATTAGCTATTTTTGGACTAAGCTCATTTTTCTTCCTAATTTAATATAAAGAAATATTGCTATATGTATGCATATATATATATATTTCATTTTATGCTGCTCAATACTTTAACTGATCATTTTCCTTTTATGTAGCTAATTTATATTTTCATCATGTAAAAAAGAGCCTGGAAGTAAAACAACAAAAATGCTCAGTGCCCCCACATTTTTCCAAAGTGGCTATTTGGCATCACTGTGAGAGCTGTAGCCATGCCAAAATATCACTTCAAGGAGAGAAAAGTCCGAGACAAAATGTTGCCTCAGGACAAGTTCTCCTTTAAAAATCTCATTTTTCTCTTTAAAAATATTTAGAAGTCCTACATTTGGCAATATTCAAGCAGATACTTTTCTCTAACCTTGATTTTTGTTCTATAGGACTCCAAATTGGAAAAAAAAATCAGAAAGTATTCCAAGCAAGAAAGACATACAGATGAAAGCATTCATCTAATCATGGTAGTCTTGACTTTTCATCATAAATGAACCTGTGACTTAATTAACACATAGAGTATCTCATAGCCACTATCACACAGACTTGAATAGAATCATGACTTTGTATAATGTACCTTAAGAAATCTGGCAACGCTGTGATTTGCCCTTCTTGTTTCTTCAAGTGCGTCTTTGTTTTTCCAAATCATGTGGTCAGCGAGGCTCATGACAAGATTGTCCAATTCATTTTGAAAAGATTCGGGAAATCTTTGAGGCCGAGAAAGCTAAGGAAAGAATGGATCATTTCTTTACAGTGAGACCTGTGAAATACTAAGTCTGGAAAACATAACCTGTAAGACTTACTTCATTCTATTTATTATCAAACGAAAAGTCTTTTTGGAAACTTGAAAGCAATAATGAAATCAGAAGCCATTTCAATTTCAAGGTCATGATTTCCACTTTACAGTGAATTTTTTTTCAATAAAGCTTTCACTTTTTCATTATAAATTATAACATATATGAATTGCAAACTATTCAGACAACATAGAAATGTAACATTTTTTATAACCTCTTAATACCCATTCTTGCCTTTTCAGGAAATAACTACTATGAATGGTTTAATGACTATTATTCTAGATTTTCTTTGATCCACAGTTCTATAATTTAAATATCAATTATTTTGAGTTTTAAAATTATTAATAAGAATCCTCCAATAAACAACTATAAGAAGTCAATGAATGAATAACTGAATGAGAACAGATATTATTAGTTTGAAATGTCCTCTAAGTTGTGAGTACCAGCTGAGCTTTTTTATAAAAGTTATTTCAGTTTTACAAGAGACATAACT
This sequence comes from Oreotragus oreotragus, assembly GCA_006410675.1. NCBI lineage: Eukaryota > Metazoa > Chordata > Mammalia > Artiodactyla > Bovidae > Oreotragus > Oreotragus oreotragus. Next base: position 114,677 of record SJYX01008152.1, on the reverse strand, counting down.
GACATACAAAATTATAACATATTTAAAGCATACACTCTAGTGTTTTCATGCACATAATAAATTGTGAAAGAATCCCCACCCCTTATCTGGTTAATTAAGCCATCCATTAGCTCACATACATATTTTGGGGGAAAGAACATTTAAGTTCTACTCTCTCAGCAAATTTCAATTATACAATACAGAGCTATCAACTATAATCACCATGTTCTCCATTAGATGCTGAAACGTTATCCATCTTATAGATAGATGGAAGTCTGTACCGGCTGGTCTTAACTCAGTGGTATTAGCATAGGCCCATGACAGTTGTCAGTGAGATTTCACTGTCAAAACGCTTTTGCCATAAGATAAAAAATGGTTTGGCTGTGAGATTACTCAACATAAACTGAGTAAAACTCTATAGGCCCCCGAAGAGTGCCCTCAGGTACAGAAATCTACCCCTCCTATTTTAACTCGGAAAATTTCAGGCAGCTGAGTTTTCCCATTTCTGTCACTGCTTTGTGAATTTATACAATTTCTTTCCACAAGATAGGTAAGATTCATTCACCTTTACAAGATGGCTTTAAAATTAGACTTGCAATTTCACTTGCAATAGGCAGAAACATACAATTGAGAGTGTGACTAACTTTTATTTTCTTAAATTCTAAGCACTCAACCTTCCATGATGCAAGAATAAAAACCATGGAGGCTAAAAGTAGAGAAACTGCATAACATAAACACTGATTACAGAATGCTGCAGTTGGCTTCATTATAAACTGGCTTTTTTCAAGCCATTTTTACCAGGAAATGACTGTCACTTAAAGAATCTCATGGTTACTCTCTGTGTATACTCAAAGTTTACTATTGAAATAAAATTAAATTGACAACAAATAAACCTAATGGATTTAACTGCATGCATCATTTTTCATTCTGCTCCATATACCTTGAGAAATAAGGGTAAATGAGTCACCTGTGAAAGCAACGATCAGGTTTTAGATAATCAAAGCACAATTGTCATTTTCCTCTTTTCACTGTGTTAGTCCTCTAAGAGACATTAAACACATCAGTGCCAAAATTTTCTTCACAGGGATATATGCATTAACAGCCTGCACCTTGATAATTCCTCTGTTCTTCCTCTCTGCCCTTTTTTTGTCTTCCTTTCAAATTCCCCTTGAAGCCTACTCCCACTCTTAACCCCAAGACACGCTGATTGGTATACACAGGTAACATTTTTATTTTTTAATTTTTTTGGTTGTGCCACATGGTTTGTTGGATCCTAGTCAGGGATCGAACCCTGTCCCCAGGAGTGAAAGTGCCAAGTCCTAACCACTAGACCACCAGGGGATTCCCAATCAGTAATAGTTTAAATTCTTCTCCAGAAGTCTATCCCAAGGGCTTGAGAGGGGAGAACTGCTGAGCTGGGGATGGTGGGCTTTCTGTCTCAGGAAGAGGAGGAAGGCAGTGAGGTGGCAGTCGGAGCCACAGCTGCAAGCTGGAACCTGCTGGAAAACCTGGGCTATGATTCGGCAGAGGTCACAAGGACCAGATGCAGAATGCAGGGGCTGAGTTTCAGGCATTTGGGAGTTGTGTTAGGAATAAGGGGCTGACGGAAAACAAAACATGCAGCTAATACAAGCAACCTTTCACTACTAGAGCTCAGTGTTGAGACGGCCTTCGGCATTTTCTAGTAAACAGGAATTGACGAGGATAAGAAAGCAGGGGTGCCAGGGAGGTGCTATTTGCCTCTTAGAGTACCAGACTGGAGGATATGACTTCCTCAAATCTTCCTGATAGTGAAAAATTTTTTTTAATAACAAAGAAAGCCATTCACTTCACAATTAAAAAAAATAAAAAAAGAAAATGCAAATAGCTTGCGAGATGCTTATTGGGAATGTTTTTAAGTCAATTGATGGCATCTGGTCTCCTAATGTGATAAATAGAGATGGTTAGAACATCAGATGGTCATTGCCCTTGGAAGAAACGGGGTGTGGTGGCTGCTCCTGAAGAGGGTCAGGAAAAGGGAGCTGGGCTCAGTGAATGTGAACCGCTGTCCATGAGAAGTCCTCCTTTCTTAGGTTGTTCATAGCATGTTTGTGATCTATCGATTTGAGCAGATATATACTAGTGGGAACTGAAAGATTTTAGTCCAGTCTGTTCTTTTTACAGATGGGAAAGCAGGCTGTGAGCTGTTCAGTGTCTTTTTTTATCATCTAACATGTTAATGGCAGAGCAAGGGTTATAATGCTGAGGTGTCCTGATATAGCTTAATAACAGAAAGACAGGAATCATCCTTATCTTCATGTTAGATTTTCTCTTGCTCCCAGGTGGGAGGCTGTTATCTCTGGGAGTAGAAGAGCAGACACAGCTGAAAAGCAAACATAGGGCTTAAGAATTCAGAGTTCTGGAATAGTAGAGATGATTAGATGTGTAGCCAGGGCAGGTCTCTTATGCTATGTCAAGACCATGTTTGGAAAGACCTGAGGGCTGGAGGTGTGGATGGACAACCCAAGGATGGTGGCTCTGCAGAGTCCCCTGAATCCTCAGTGCCCCGTTCCTCTCCACTAAGAGGCAGCACTTCTGGCACGTGGGAAGACACTGCAGAAGCCTGCAAGGCAACAGGCAGACCCTCTGGGAGCTGTCCTTCCTCCTCTCCTGAAGCTCCGGCCATTAACTGGGGTTAAACCCCAGCTTAACTCAGCTGTGGACTTGCTCAGCCTAATAAGGTAAGGAAGAGTGTATACCCCAAGCAGTTAATAAGATTTGGCTAGCATGTGCCAGGTATGGTTTCCCAGGTGGTGGTAGTGGTAAGGAACTCGCCTGCCAATGCAGGAGAAGCAAGAGATTCGGGTTTGATCCCTGGGTCAGGAAGCCACTCCAGTATTCTTGCCTGGAAAATTCCATGGGGAGAGGAGACTGGTGGGCTACAGTTCATGGGGCCGCAAAGAGTTGGACATGACTGAGCAACTCAGAACAGCACGGCATGTACTAGCAAGGGCCGTGTGGGAGTACCACTGAGACAGTGTTGCGGGTGTTTGATCAACATGGCCAGGATGAAAGAGCGGACAAGCTCAAATTCACTGAGTTGAGGGCACTTTGTCAGGACGTGGGCTTAAACAAGAACTCAGGGGATGGACCACCCACTGTTAGGTGGCTCTCAAGAGTCCTGGAGATGGCTCATTTTAAGCAGGATGAAAATACCTGTGTTGCCCTGGCAGATGATAGAGGAAGGGATAAACAGGCAGAGGGAGGTGGACACATAAGAATGGAAATGTGAGCCCAGAAGACCACTGTGCACTGAAGCTATGCACTGACATCCCTAAGACCTTCAGTGGTATCTCCCCTCTGGGGCGGGAGAGACAAGTACAGTGTTGGTTCACTAACAGCCATGAGGATGAGGGTCAGCTATATACGGAGGTCATGTGATTGCACCAATCTCCAGGAACCAGTGGCTGTGATGATCAAGGCAAATGGCAAGTCTGGAGAGCAGCCAGTGGGGCTTGACTCCAGGAAGCTGTAGGGCTGGTTAATGATGTGTGGAATCCCTAGGGACAAGACAGGCAGCAGGCAACAATGGCATTGCTTCATATCCACCAATAAGACCAGAATGGACCATCAGAAGACAAGGATCTCTGTTCCAACAAATAGCCATGACTCTTCCATCTTCCTGGACCTGAGTCAGTTCTCAAATATGGTACACGCTGGCTGAAGAGGAGGTAGGGTCCCTAAAGAAAATGCCCGGCAGCTTGAGTAAGTGTCTAATGTAATGATTCTAAAGTCCTTCTCCAAAGGACTCTGTAGGATTTTCTTAGGTGATTACACTTGAGGCACACTCAAACATTTGAAGCACTAGTGGACACAGGATCTGAATTGATATTTATATCTGGAGACCAAAATACCATCATGTCCACCCGTTTAGAGTAGAAACTCACAGGATTAATAAAGTAGTCCTAAGTTCTCTTAGCAGCAGGTCCACTGGGTTCAAAGATCTGACCAATTGTCATTTATCTGGTCTAAATGTATAATTTGTATTGACACAATTGGCATTTGGAGTAAACACACACTGGATGCTTGGCCAAGGGTAACTTGGCCTCTGTCTTCCTGGACCTGAGTCAGTTCTCAAATCTGATACACACTCACTGAAAAGGAGACAGGGTCCCTAAAGAAAGTGTCCTGCAGCTTAGTAAGTGTCTAATATAATGATTCTGAAGACTTTCTTCAAAGGGCTCTATAGGTTTTGGCCTGGGACACTGCCCCTCCCCAACCAAGAGTATAAAGGAAGACAATAATTGCTATTCACCACTATCCCCACCCCATGCAATTCTGTTCTGATTTAGTCTTCCAGTGAAGGAAGCACAGTGTCTGAGGTTTCTGCCTGGTCTTACCCACAAAGAGAACAGAGAGAAGTACGTGCAGAACTCAGGGAATCCACTTGGGTGGTTCTTGATCCTCCTTACCCAACTGTAACTACAAATAGTCCAAGTAGAGTAGAGTTTATTTTCCAAAGGCTGAGACCACTCTGGACCCCTTTGGAATGAGCATTTGGGCCACAATACAGGTAAGTGACTGAGACCTTCAGAGCTGCTTGCTGAGGGTGAGGGGAATCTAGAATGGATGGCAGAGGAGGGAGGCGATGAGAAGAACCATGTAAGGTCCTCAGGCCATAGTAACAGATTACAGTTAATCAAATCCCACTAGCCTCCATTTTTCAGGAAGAGAGGCCAAGGGAAGCTACACAGGGGCAGAATCAGAGACATTTGCAAAATGTAGTGTAATCTGTGGACAGTGGACCACAGGTGGCAGTCAAGGATGTGCACAGCTCAGATATTCCTTTGAGACAAAAATCTCTGTGATGAAAGAAACAGTTGTGGAGTTTTAGAGATGCACTCAAGAGACCATGCCAAGATCACCAAGGTCACATTCTCCCTGGCTGCTCCAAGCTTGCAGAGGTATCAGAGTCAGATCATCTGCCCAATTCAGGACTTTCCTCATGAACACTCTTTGCTCTCAGACAGCCCATTGGTCCAGCTAAAACCATCTCACTGCGAGGTTCTTTCCAGTCAGTCCTCCTCCCTTTGCCATTTCCTTTCACAGGCATCAGACTTCCCTAGTCCTTTTGCCTGTCCTTTTATCCTTTATAACTTTTTGCATTTCTAACTTTGTCCTTCCATATGCTTCTGAAAGACATGTACTGACACAATAATCACGTCTCCCGCATAGAAAGCAATGAGCCCTGGTGGTCCAGTGGCTAAGACTTTGCCTTGCAAGGCAAGGCGTGTGGGTTAGATCCCTGACTGGGGACTAAGGGATTTTCCTGATGGCTCAGACAGTAAAGAATCTGCCTGCAATGCAGGAGATCCAGGTTCAATCCCTGGGTCAAGAAGATCCCCTGGAGAAGGGAATGGCTACCCACTCCAGTATGTTTGCCTGGAGAATTCCATGGACACAGGAGTCTGGCAGGCTACACTCCATGGGGTCAAAAAGAGTTGGACATGACTGACTAATACCCTCACTCTCTGGGCGAGACTAAGATCTCACATGCCTTGCTAGCAAAAAAACAAAACATAAAACAGAAGTAATATTGTAACAAATTCCATAAAGACTTTAAAAATGGCCCACATAAAAAAATTCTTAAAGCAGTGAGCATAAATCAGTAAGGTTTATAAAACAAATAAAAATGGAACTAATAAGATACTATTATCATTAAGAGAACATTCATGAGCATAATTGTTGGATGCTATTTTATTACATATAATCTTACCTGAATTTTATTTGTGTCAATCAAGTGCTGTGCCATGGATTTTAGGATAATTGCAAAGAAGAACCAGGAATGCTGTTAGGAAAAGAAAAGACAACCAGAAATTTATTTTCTTACAGCAAAGTAATGATAATTCTGTTCTTTATGACATGCAATACTATAAAATCTTTATCTTAGAATGTTTTCTTTGAAATTAAATGCATCAGAGCAATAACATAGTCTCTATTTTGTTAGGATCATCCTTAGCAAAGTTCTAATGGGAAATGTAAATGCCAGATATTTCTGTTTCCCAGGCATCTCAAAGACTGTATAACACAAGATTCTGGCTTATTTGACATGGCTGATTTGACAGTTGTCTTAGGAAATTCTTATCCATGGGGTGTTCTACCTGTTTTCCTTAAACAAAACTAAATGTTGTAGCAGGCCCACCCCTCACATCACCACGGGTAGAGGCAAGAGCAAAAATGGAAGCTGTATGTGTGAGCATTTACAAGCTAACAGAGTTAAATAAAGCATGCTGGCTCTTCCTACCTTGAGAAACACAACTTCATGACAGTTTGGAATGCTGTACCTGAATGTGGGAGCATAGGCCGAGCACGACCCTGGCCCACCCCTTCCTCTCACCCGGGGCTCCGTCCTGCCCTGAGGGGCCTGGTGTGACTGTCCAGCCTGCAAGCCCAAGTGCTGCCCACAAACCAGTTCCTCTCTCCCCCCAAACACTGCTCCTGCCTTAGGTCTGGGGCTACACTCGGGCAACAAGGGTTTCCCTCTTTAGTATGGCCTTATAAAGAGGTGTAAGCAGGCCCAGGAATAAACCTACGAGCTCTAAAGGTGGGGGCTCCCAGGAATCCTTATAGTTCCAGGCAGCATTCCTTTGGACTACCCTCGCACTTTGTCTCATGAGAAGGGGTGCACTTGGAGAAGGCCAAAGAATATCCAGGGCTTCCCAGGTGGTGCTGGTGGTGAAGAACTTGCCCGCCAATCCAGGAGACACAAGACATGTGGGTTTCATCCCTGGGCTGGGAAGATCCTCTGGAGAAGGAAATGGTACCCCACTCCAATATTCTTGCCTGGAAAACTCCATGGGCAGACGACCCAGGTGGGCTACAGTCCATGGGGTCACAAGGGGTCAGAACAACTGAGCACTCACAGCAGCAAAGAATACCCAAGTCTGCTAGGTTGGCAGCCTTCTCCAGCGACCCTGTCCCCACCCTCACCCCGTTACAGTCTATTCTCTACGCAGTCATCTGAGAGATCCTTTGAACCAAGGTCAGCTCAAGTCACTTCTCCCGTCAAAGGCCTCTCATGGCTCCCAGGTTCTCAGAGCCCTTGCAGTGGCCCACAGGCCTTACGCTACGTGCCTAACCTCCTGGTGCCTCCCTGACTTCATCTTGCCTCCTCTCTTTGCTTACGTGGCCCCAGCCACACTGGCCTTCCTGCCATCCTCTAGGCATGTCCACCAGGTGTGCTGCTGCCTTACGACATCATACAAGTCTTCCCCTCAATCTTTATTTTCTTTCATTGGAATACAGTTGACTTAACAATATTATGTAAGTTTCAGGTGTACAACATAATGATTCAATATTTTTATGGAGTGCACTCCTCATAAGGTTATTGTAAAATACTGGCAATATACCCTGTGCTCTTCACTACATTGTTGTAGTTTATTTTATGCCTAGCAGTTTGTACCTCTTAATCCCCTTCACATATTCTGCCCCTCCCCGCACTCCTCGCCCCTCAGATAACCATTAGTTCATTCTCTGTATCACTAAGTCTGTTTCTGTTTTGTTATACTCACTTCTTTGCTTTAGTTTTTAGATTCCACATATAAGTGAACTAAATTTTGCTATTTGTGACATCATGGATGGACCTGGAGGGCATTACATGCTTAGTGAAATAAGTCAAAGAATGACAAATACTGTTCTGTTTTCCCCTCTCCCTTTAATGTTCTACCCTAAACGTCTCCAGCTCTCTCACCTCCTTCACATTTTCTGCTGAGGTCTTTCCTTCTCCACAAGCGCTTTCCTGACCATTCTATTTAAAACTGTAAACCTCACTCTGCCCTCAGTGCGCCCCATGCCCTTACCTGCTTGATATTTTCTTTTCCCATGCTACTTCTCACCGCTGAACATGCAATTTTTTCCCAACATTTTTTAAAACCTCACAAGACTTTATTATTTTTTTTCTTTAGGCCACACCACCTGGCATGTGGGATCTTCTTTATTGATTTTTTAATTTTAAAATTAATTTTTTATTTTAAAAGAAAAAAATTAGAATTACTTTACAATGTTGTGTTAATTTCTGCTGTGCAACATGAATCAGCTGTATGTAGACATACATCCTCTCCCTCTTAAGCTTCCCTTTCCCCTCTCCCCTCTAGGTCATCACAGAGCATCAAGCTGAGCTTCCTGTGTCACACAGCAGCTTCCCACTAGCTAGCTGTTTCAGACATGGTAGTGTATATATGTCAATGTGACTCTTGCAGTTCATCTTAACCTCTCCTTCCCACATGTGGGATCTTAATTTCCTGACCAGGGATTGAACCTGAGCCTCCTGCATTGGCAACGTGGAGTCTTAACCACTGGACAGCCAGGGAAGTCCCTGACATGCAATTTAATTAACTTTGCTATTATGCGGGTCATTTCCTATTTTTTAATCTTGCAGTACTGTGTAAACTTCCCAAAGGCAGAGATCTTTATTCTATTCTCTAAATGCATATCAAGTGCCAAGGGTGGTGAGGATGGTGTTTGTTGCATGGAAGGCATTGGAACATATTTGCTGGATAAATTGAATGAATATGCTCATACAGCTAATTTAAATTTAAACAACAAACCACTTGACCTAGACAAATTTGATTTTAGTGAAATGCTGATGCTTATTGATCCAGCCTCAGCCCTCTCTAGCTACTTACTCATCAATCATCTATCTGTCAAGTCATGATAGATAATTAATTTAGCAGGGGACTACATTCACAAGTCCATAATAACTTACAGTTATATCTTCATAAGCTTCTCACCATCTTTTATGTTACTACAGATGCATGTGTTGCAACTTTTTGGGGAAAAAGAGTAGCTATTTCTCTGCCTCCTCTCTGCTGTCAGTCTATTCATTAATATATCATTAATCCTTTTGTTGGTATTTTTCCTCTTATTGTGCCTAAAAACTCCGTAAACTTTATTTCGGGTACACTTAGAACTTTTGAATGTTATAGGTCATTCTTAAGAGTCATTCATTTTGCCTTTAGGCCAAAGGACCTGAGTCCATTCTACTTTTAAAGATGATCTGTTCTCTTAATATTGGAGGAGGGCATGGCAACCCACTCCAGTATTCTTGCCTGGGGAATCCCATGGACAGAGGAGCCTGGTGGGCTGCAGTCTATGGGATCACATGCTACTGTTCCAACATGAAGCTTATACCAGAAACCATAAGAGAAATGATCTATAAAANGCATGGCAACCCACTCCAGTATTCTTGCCTGGGGAATCCCATGGACAGAGGAGCCTGGTGGGCTGCAGTCTATGGGATCACATGCTACTGTTCCAACATGAAGCTTATACCAGAAACCATAAGAGAAATGATCTATAAAAATCAATGACTCCTGTCACCTTCAGAGTTGAGTGTAAGCCATCCCAATGAAAGCCGTCTTTAAATTCTTTACCTTCAGGACATGCTTGACTGTTGTAGAGTCATTTGATTGCAAAAGACCAGTCATATTTTTAACCAGTTCTTCATGTATAGTTCTCTCCTTGTATGCCGTAGTCTTGAACACAAACTGAAGAAAATCCAAACAGTGAAAAAAAAGTTAAATACTTAAAAACAAAGGGTCAAAAATTATGTTCCATGAATAACTCATGTCTCAAAATTATCTGCTCATGCCAGATTTTGTCATGAAGTAAATGAAGGCCCAATGATAAGTGTAATACACACCTGCTCCTACTGAGGGCTTTGTACAGGTAGAGCCTTGCTCACCTAAGCTCTCCTTGACACATTCTTAGTAGAAATCAAAAAGCAGATCAGAGAGCAGTTTAGCGGGTTCAAGGAAACATGGAGGGCTTTGACCCACCTACTTAGGGCACATTTCCCCTTCTCCTTCCTTCCACTGGCAACAGGTGGGTGGCATGGTAGCATTTCTTCATCCTGAAAGGGTAGAGTACCCACTCAAATAGCCAAGTGGGGAAACTGGTGCCTTCCAGAGGCCAGTAGGAGAGGTGCCCACAAGTCCAGGGTCCACTACCATCTCATGCTGAGACACGGTAACCGAGAGGTTCATAAACATTGGCCATCAGTAAGATAGCAAAGGATGCTGGCTTTTTCCTTAAAAGACTGGTTCTCGGCACAGTGAGTGCATGTCATGGTTTAGTCTTCCATATTTCTTCATATATTTTAAGTATCAATTCATGCACATATATTTAAAATACAAAATGCTGATGCTTTACTTATGAGTTGGGTTTGCCTCAAGGAAGGTCATTTCTTTATAATATTCACAGTTTGGACTTCACTATAGTCAAGGGTGAAGACAGACAAGAAACAAAACAGAGACACTTTGCATTTGGTTCTATAGTAATTTCTTTGACTTCATAGCACATTGATGCCTAAATCTCCTTGAGGCGTCGGACTTCTCCAAGCTCATCCCAAAGGAGAAAAATAAGGCTAAGAGATGCATGAAACTAGCTAAAATCAAGAGTAGTACAATTTTCCCCTCATGGATTATGACTCCTCTGAGGGTAATGCAATCAAGTATCTAATCTCATGCACAGTAATTTAGCTCCAAGGGCATTTTGACTAGCTCTGAAATTTTTTAAAATTTTGGCTAAACCATGTCAATCCCATGAATTGCTATAAACGATAGTATCTAATTAGATCAAGTTTAGACATACATCTTTGAAAAAGACATGGTGGGTGTATGTGTGCATTTTGGATATCGCAGATGTAGTGAGTTAGCAGCATTTAGCACCACTGAACTTGAAATGGTGTTTAGCATATTTCTGAATAAGTATGAACTATATCAACTATCACATCTTGCAAGGACATCAAAGCAGGTATTGACCCCAGTTTTCATTAAACTCTTAGGTGTGGAGCTTAATATTATTGTATATGTTAGAGAATAATTTTTTCCATTAAGGGTGAAAAAAAAATCAGACTCCTTGGTCAAGGTCAGACTGTCAGCCACGTATTATAGCAGGAGTCAAATCACAGAGTCAGATAGCTGGATGTTCATCTTGTCCACCCATATCACTTCACAGAGAGGAAACGTGAGGTTCAGACAGGCTGATCACTCCGAGTTAACAATCTAACCCTAACTAGAATCTAGTTTTCCATTTTCTACTTTAGTGCTTTTTCCAGAATAAATTTTAGTTGGCTATATGTATTTGTCTGTATTTGTTTTAGACATATTAAATTATGTTATGAAACATCTTTAGGAATTGTCATCAGCTTGAAAAACCATGTAGGTGTATTTCTAGATTTAAAACACTGACAGAATGTGGTCCACTGGAGAAAACACTTCAAAGCAAACTCAGTAAGTATCCTCCTACATCACAAAATCAAATGGTCTCATCAGGATTTTTTAAATATCCTGGTTAAAAATAAAGACTGCTCCAGGAAGCACTGCCAGGACACCACTCCAAGAGCGTTACAGATCCCTTCTATGAGCTGATATAAGGCTCTCATCAGGAACTAGCCTTGGGTGTCACAAAAATAGTCACATCAGTGGGTACTAAACGCAATTTTTGGTAATCCTACTGGAACAAGGTAAATAATACGGGTGTTGAAAAGAAGATGACATTGTATGATAGAGATTGGGAAATTTTTTTTCCTTGCATGCCCTCTGGAGCTTGAAATGGAAAATTGGGGTAAGTTGAGAGAATGAAAATCCTATAGATGATTCTGTTGAATAGTAAAGTCATCAATACCCTATAAAAGGAAGCTATGCCTCTGTCTTACAGAGCAAACTAAAAAGGCATTTGTAGGTGGAACTGGCTTTTGGCAATTGAATTGTAGATCTTATTGGGTAAAATCATACCATAGGGAAATTATTGTGAAATTACTCTTTTTGGCATATAAGGGCACACACTCATACTTAGATATTTGGGAAGACATTTAACTTTTCTGACAGATGAAAAACATGTTAATATGAAACTGTAATGGGAGTAATTCCTCACTGATAATATCTCAGAGGGGTTCACTCCAGAATAAAATTTTTAGTTATTTCTTGCTGTCACAAAATTTTAGCACAAAAGACTCCAAATTATTCTCTGGTTGCCTTTTTAGACATCTAAACTACATGGGTATATGTCTACCTTTATATATTCATGGAATAAGTTCTTTTAATTAAAAAGCTCTATGTCTCTTAAAAGAGATAATCTATATATAAAAATTGAAATTTAGGTCCTTTATATATATAAAGGAATATAAGATACTCTTATTTATCTCTGGATGGGTTTTTTCTTTTTCTTCAAGAAGATGACCTTTAGGCTGGAACTATAATGTGCAAACATCATCACAAGTTCACTGGCATAAATTCACAGGCCAACTGAAAATGAGAATATAAACATGTCCAAGTGAACATCTGACGAAGGCCATTGGAGGAAGCAGTGCACACTGATGGGATGGGCTAGTGGTTCATGCCGGAAGAGAAAGGACTTAACATACCAGAAGCAGGTACAAATATACAGTAACTGGGAAAATGAAATAATGCCTGAGAAAACAATAAAAAGAGCTAAGAAAACATTACAGAAGAAACACAGCACATTCAACAAACCAACAGGAGGCGTCTTCCTTAAATTTACAGAGGAATTTCATGTATTTCTAATGTTGATTTCAAAAGAACATACTTTCGTTTTCTCCTCCTCTTCTTTCTTTGCTTTTTCTCCCCATATAAATATTCATTTGCACATGTATGCATTATTTATATATTGAAATAATACATTAAGCCCATTAATGCAAAAAGAAGGAGTTCTAAGTCACTAAAGGGAAAGTTCAGTATGACTGGGGTGGACACCATTCAGCTAAAGAGGGGAACTTCCCACTTATTGCAGACAGGAAATGAGACAAGCCACACAGCACAAGGGGATACAACCAACGCCCAAGTGGCAATTTCATACCTTAATGTAGGACTGGACAGAGTGGTCCAGTTGTTCCTCATGGCACTTGGCCACGATGTCGGTCAGAACCCTGGAAGAGCAAAGCTGTTGAGTGGCCTTTCTGGAGAAGGCAGGAAAATACCACTTGGTTTGTCACTGAAGTGCTTGGTAAGCTGGGCACTTAATCGTTACTGAATGAATGAATGAACCAATTTCAAACTCAGTACCGGGTGTTCAGTATCTATAACATCCATTAGCCATTTCCAACCTTGAAATCTCTAAACACGAAGATAAAAGTAATGTCTTATGGCATTCCAGAATGCTGTGACTAATTTTTTTTTTAAAATGAACTTTGGTGAAGGTGAAGTCGCTCAGTCGTGTCCGACTCTTTGCAGCCCCATGGACTGTAGCCCATCAGGCTCCTCCGTCCATGGGATTCTCCAGGCAAGAATACTAGAGTGGGTTGCCATTTCCTTCTCCAGGGGATCTTCCCGACCCAGGGACTGAACCCAGGTCTCCCGCATTGGGGGCAGATGTTTTAACCTCTGAGCCACCGGGGAAGTCCTAAATGAACTTTAGGAATACATGATTCAATAATTAACTGAAAATCCTATCTCTAGAAAGAGAAGACTGTAATTTGCTAAAGTCACCAGACAGATTAGCAATGTTGAAAGAATGTAGTGAAGGCAAATTTAAAGTGAGAACAGTGAAAGAAAAATTGAACATAAAAAGAAAAATGAGATTTAGTGGGAAAAAAATGGTACAGCTACTCTGGAAAATAATTCGGCATGTTCTTAAAGCCAGCACATATGAGACTTCCCCAGTGGCTCAGTGGCTAACGCTCTGAGCTCCGAATGCAGAGGGCCTGAGTTCAATCCCTGGGCAGGGAATTAGATCCCGCATACCACAACTAAGAGTATGCATGCCACAACTAAACATCCTGCATGCCACAACAAAGACCAAAGATCCTGTGTGTCACAACCAAGACTCAATAAATGCATAAATATGAAAGAAAACCCCAGTGCATACAACTACCATATGACCTAGCAATTGTTCTTTTCAGAGAAACGGAAACTTATGTTCACCCCAAATCTACCAAACACTGGAAACAATCTAGCTATCCTTCAACGGGTGAGTTTTAAACACAATATGATATGGAATACTACTCACATAAAAAGGAGAGGACTATCGGTTGGTGTAACAATCTGGATGAATCTCCAGAGAGTTATGCTGAGTGAATAAAGCCAATTCCTAAAGGTTACACACTGTCATATGATATAATTTCACATTTGTGTGTGTGCATGCTCAGTTGTGTCCAACTCTTTGCAATCTTATGGGCTGTAGCCCATCAGGCTTCTCTGCCCATGGGATTCTCCAGGCGAGAATACTGGAGTGGGTTGCCATATCCTCCGCCAGAGGATCTTCCCTACCCAGGGATTGAACCTGTGTCTCCTGTGTCTCCTGCACTGGCAGGCAGATTCTTTACCACTGTGCCACCTGGGAAGCTCTCATAAAGCCATATAACTTATACGTAAATTTAAAATAGACTATATAATAAATTTATCAACATATAAATACATGGAATATATAATATAAAAATATATGTACTCATATTACATATAAAATTTCAATATAACATATATAAAATTCTTAAAGTAACAAAATTTTAGAGATGGAGAAAAGAGTAGCAGTTGCCAGGAATAAGGGGTGGGGACCGAGATGAGAAAGAAGTAGGTGTGTCAATAAAAGGGCAACATGAGGGATCTTCCTGGGAAGGGCGATGTTCTGTCTCCTGCTTCTTTCAATGTCAATATTCTGGGATTGATACTGTCCTATAGTTTTGCTAGATGTCACCATTGGGAACATCTGACGAGAACATGAGCTCTCTTTTGTATTACTTCTTACAACTGCAAGTGCCTGTATAACTCAAAATAAAAAAGTATAATTAAAAAGCACAAAGGAAAAGTTAAAAAAGAGGTCTAAAACTCCACTTGGATGATAATAATAGATGATTAGAAGGTAAGAACTCAAGAGTGAGACATACTTAACTTTGAGATATGTGTTCAAACAAAATGCAAGCGTACACAGTTATGTAGCCACTCAGTTATAATTAGAGTTGCCTGTCACCCCAGCTTATAAAATCTCTTCTCCCAAGGCTGTGCTATGAATACCTGGTCACAGTGGTGCTTATTTCATCTTCTTCATTCTGTACCAGAATCTTGAAGAGCTGATTCAAGATTATAGGCAGAAAACTCATGATTGCATGAATCTTTTCCACATTCAGTAAGTTCTGTTAAATTGGCAGGACAGAAAAAAAAAAAAAAAGGTCATTGATTAAATTTAAAGCAGATTCGACTGATGTTCATCAGGACTTGAATATGAATACAGTAGTTCACCTTTGTTTGGCTTTATTTTTCATGGCATTTCTCATGACATATAGGCATGAGGGTAAATGTTGCAAAGACTTTACATCTAATTAACTAATTTAGAGTGAATTGACTCTGATTTTCAATCATTTTTATTTTGGAGAAACTGATCTTTGCTTACTCTTCCATTATACAGACAACTTTTAGGAACTGTGAAATAAAATCATTTCCTCTTGGAAATGATAAGGTGTTTAAAAATCTTCCAGAATAATTACCCTGAAGCTTGCTACTCAATGCAAAATGTAAAGGTCTGTTTTGCCTATTTCCATCCTGGAGACCACTGCAGCTATTTGCATGTCATGTTACCTTACAGGAGCGGATGAAATTCGAGGTAGGTGACTGAGACATATCTTTCTCCCTTTTTTGGCATTGTCGGAAAAATGCATTCACATGTGGATCCTGAAACAGCAAAAAAAAAGTATTGATTTTTTTGATGACACATAAGCTGTGTAATAA
The DNA here is from genome assembly GCA_006410675.1 of Oreotragus oreotragus. NCBI lineage: Eukaryota > Metazoa > Chordata > Mammalia > Artiodactyla > Bovidae > Oreotragus > Oreotragus oreotragus. The sequence continues at coordinate 98,982 of SJYX01008152.1, read as the reverse complement.
TCATGGTGACTGGGGAGGTGAGTCCTTCTGTAGAGCAGATGACTTGATGTGAGGTGCTTTACCAAGGAGGCAGAGGGACAGACCTCTCATTTCCGGAGCTGTTCTGGCATGCTGAGGGCTTGACCTGAATGACAAAGTCTGCCCTCCTTCCTATTTCCTTCTCAGAGATTTGTTTCCTTCTGAGCCGCATGACAATAGCCAGAGAATGCCTTCTCTCGGCTCTGTTCCTTCTCCTTTCCTCCCTCTTTTTATCTTTCTTAAACTGCCTACTATCATCTTCCTGTTCCTGCTTCTTCCACAGACTTCTATCATTTATTCTTACTATTCTTTAATATACACGAGAATGGGTACAGTTTAATATGTGCAGGGATACTTTCAGACTTAAAGTGTCAGCGTTAATAAAAAATTAAGAAGTCCACCTGCCATCGTGAAATAAAAGTTGACTCCTGTCCTTTGTTAGCGGCAGAATTGTGTCCCCTCCAAAATCCATGTGTTGAAGTCCCAACTCCCAGTACCTCAGGTTGTAACCATATTTAAAAATAAGGCTGCTAAAGAGGTAATTATGGTAGTTAGCATGGTCCTAATCCTAAATATGACTGATGTCTTTACAGAAGAGCAAACTTGGATATTCACACACACAGAGGAAAGCCAAGGAGGGAGGCTTTGGAAGCAGACAGCACTCTGACACCTTGATCTCAGACGACCAGCCTCTACAACTGTGAGAAAATATATTTCTGTTTAAGCAACCCTGTCTGTGGTATTTTCTAATGGCAGCTGGAGCAAACCGATCTGTCCTTTAATGTTGTTTCCTGAGGCAAGTGTCACATTGGAAATGCTGGGGGTCAAAGTTACATAGTCAGGAAGTGGGATACAGACTCCCTGGTGTCTCAGGTGGTAAAGAATCTGCCTGCAATGTAGGAGACCCAGGTTCAATTCCTGGATCAGGAAGATCCCCTGGAGAAGGCAATGGCAACCCACACAGTATCCTTGCCTGGAGAATTCCACGGACAGAGGAGCCTGGCAGACTACAGTCTGTGGGGTCGCAAAGAGTCAGACATGACTGAGAAACTAGCACTCTGACTTTTCACACTCTTCTGGGTGTTTCTCTGGCATTTGTCAGCTCTAGAGGGGCATTGGTGGTTTGAGTCAGTGTGTGTGTGTGTCTAAGTAATATTTTCAGTTTCATGTTATTTATTCAAGAATTACTTAGTGAAAGCTATTCGTCAGATCCTCAGCTGGCACAGAAGACAGAGCTCTGGGCAAGGAAAACCCACACCCTTCCTCTGGTCCCTCCATCATGCCCCTGAGATGGATATGACACCATGGTTTCCACACATACCTATTTTCTCACAATCAGACAAGTGCTTCAAAGGAAACCAGGGCGTCAGACGGTATATGACAAGATGATACAGCATGTCTGAGGGGTCAGCAGATAGGGAAGACTTCTTTGAGGAGGTGATATTTGAACCAAGATTTGAAGGATGGATAGGAGCTGAAAGACTGATGAGGGCAGGGGAGGCAGAGAGAGAGAAATAGCTTTCCTGGCTGAGGAGAGGCAGTGTCACAAAATCCCTGTGTCCTGGAGGAATGACACAGTCAGAGGGCACAGTGCATGAAAGGACCTTGGGTTCTTCAAAATCTGACATAAATACGGCTATGGAGGAAGGAAGGTATCTCCCAGGGCGACGAGTGTGTGGGCAGTGGAAGCGGATGTAGAGAAAGGCAAGTAACAGTGAGTCACAGAGAGACCTGAGCTGTTTGGAGGAAAGTAGCTGGAAGCGTGACAAAGAGAAACTCAGGATTCTGAGATACATAAATGCAGGGTTTGGTGGAGAACGATCATCTTGTGGGACTGGACTGGGGCTGATGGCATCAGAGAAAAGATGTATTTAAGGAGTTATGACACAGGACTGGGGAAGAGGACTCAATTTGGCTTGAGGCGCCAGTGGTCATGGAAAGACATTTTGATCCAATATATGCTGGATTATTTCACTTTTCTTGCCAGGATCTGACAAATAGCAACCGAGTATGTGCTAAAGCAGCTTGAAGCAAAAAAACAAAAAACAAAAAAAACCTAAAAACAAAAAAAGAAACAAAACCAAACACACACACACAAACACACACCTACAACAACCAAATGCACGCTGAATTTAAGAAAGGAGCAATACTTACTCTATGTACAGGTAACAGCTTGCTTTGTAGTTTATAATCAGTATAAAAGTTCTCCCACTGTGCTAAAGTAAGCTGCCTTGCACGGAAAGGGGTGAGTTTCATGGTAATATGACAGTGGTAATAGTTCCCTGTGTACAGCATTTTGTAGTTCATGAGACATTTTCACATGCAGTTTCTCATTTTGAGCCTCACTACAATCTTAGCTGGAGATTTTCTTTTATTGTTATCATTTTTCTGATGAGGACATGGGATTGCAGGGGTGAAGTGACTTGTCCAAAGTTACTGTGTCAGAAGTTGACCAAAGTGGCTCTCAGATACAGTTTTGCCGACTTCATGGCCTTTGCTCCATGAGAGGAGCTTGGATAGGCATTGGAAATTAGACTGAGTTTCAAGGGAAAGGTCCACAATTTTAATTTTAAATGTCTCATATTTTTAACACTTGGGTGTTGTCATGGGAAGCAAATCATCTTCCAAGGGAAGTGTCATCTTGATAAATACATTTCTGGAACTTTGGTCTGCAGTTGGATAATATCAGAACAACATGCTCACCTGAGTGTTCACTGTTGATACAACAAATGTCAATACTTTGAAAAGTGGTTTACCACCATCGACCCATTTAATGTCACTCCCAGTGTGCTGCAAAAAAGAGTTTGTTACTGTCACTGCGGCAATTTGAGAGAAAAGAAATATCAATAAATAGGTTATTTAGTTTATGTTAATTTGCCACTTTGATCTATTAGTCTCACACTACTATAGAGATGGAAAATGAGAGATGCAAATATATTTTGCAGTATTAGTAAATGATACCAATGTGATATCAGGGGATCATTTTGAATAGATCATTTCTACTGGCCACAAACAAAACAAGGTATTGAAATATTACAGGTACAGTTGATTCCTAATTCCAATGGATGAATACATTAAAGTGGGATTAATTTAAATAGCTGATGGAAGATAACCTCATGCCATTTAGCCCATGTATCTTTTTTCTTGAGTTATATGCTACCCAGTACCTTCCCATTTGCAGAATCTTGAAAGCTTAAATAATTTGGAGGCAGGCTTGTTGCTACTGGGATATTATACTCTTGAGAAGCTATCTGATCATCTTTCATCAAAGGAAGCCAAGCATATCCAACTGTAAAAAAAGAAAAACAGAGAGAAAACTTTTCAGTACACACCTTCACGGTGAGGAGTAAAAAGAAAGCTATTTATCATTTATGAATACAAAACTTAGTTTAAAAGCTCTAAATAAATCAGCTTTTCAAGTATTTTCCAATTCAAGCCCCAGAGATGACATGTATGGCTATGTCAGATTGCTTCTGGTCAGTACCTGGTGTTTCCAGTGCCTCCTTCTTCTTGGCGTTAGCTTTCGCATTTATGTCACAAGTGACATGATAAAAAGAAAACAGAATATGATGTTTCTCATAAAGTTGTGTTGGGAGCTCAATTTTCACCTGCAATGAAAGAGACAGTAGCCGGGCTGAGACTGAAATCATTTTCCTAGGGTCAGGGCAAGACAAAGCATAGGCATTTTAATCTTTTAAAAAGTCTTTAACTGAAATCTAGGTCCACGTTTAAGTGAACACTAGAAGCACTGATTTAACTCTTAGTACATATCCATCCTGCTAGCTCAAACGTGCCAAGATTACATTTTCACTTCTTTATTGTGGTTCAGCTCAGCCCAGTCACTCAGTTATGTCCGACTCTTTGCGACCCCATGAATCGCAGCACGCCAGGCCTCCCTGTCCATCACCAACTCCCGGAGTTCACTCAGACTCAGGTCCATCGAGTCCGTGATGCCATCTAGCCATCTCATCCTCGGTCGTCCCCTTCTCCTCCTGCCCCCAATCCCTCCCAGCATCAGAGTCTTTTCCAATGAGTCAACTCTTCTCATGAGGTGGCCAAAGTACTGGAGCTTCAGCTTTAGCATCATTCCTTCCAAAGAAATCCCAGGGCTGACCTCCTTCAGAATGGACTGGTTGGATCTCCTTGCAGTCCAAGGGACTCTCAAGAGTCTTCTCCAACACCACAGTTCAAAAGCATCAATTCTTCGGCGCTCAGCTTTCTTCACAGTCCAACTCTCACATCCATACATGACCACAGGAAAGGATGATGATAATTTAGACTACCCAGTGTTTCTCCTTAGGTAATTTATGTCATCATGGGCAAACTCTGGGACATAGTTTTGAGCAAACTCCAGGACATAGTGAAGGACAGGGAGGCCTGGCATGCTGCAGTCCATAGGGTCACAAAGAGTCAGACACAACTGAGTGACTGAACAACAGATTTTGCTATGAATTAAACACACACACATAAACAGACATACACATATGAAAAACACACAAGGAGACATAAGTGTACAATGTAAATAAGGCACAGATTAAGGACTTATCATCAAGGGGCATGAATTAAGTCGTCCTCGCCTCCCAAAGGGTGTGCATGGACCAGTTGCACAAGCATCACTTGGGAGCTGGTTAGATGTGCAGAAACTCAGACACTACTCCAGACACATGGAATCTGAATCTTCACTTTAACAAGATCCCCAGGCGATACTTTTCAGTTTTTAAATCTCTGTCACGTAGGATGTTATTTAATTCCCTCAACAGTCTTGTGAAGCAGGATGGTATGAAGGAAGCAACCAAGGCAAGGGACGTTAGGGGCTTTGAGTCACTTAGGAGGAGAGACTCGTCAGTAATTACTAGGACCTTCCAGGACAAGAACATCTGTCACACTGGAATCCCAGGATCCCAGGAGGCAACCTACATTCAGTTCAATATTAGCAACAAGGTAGCTTCTAGAACATCAAAGCAAGCAATAAGGTGATAGTGAAAGTGATGTGGAAGCTGCTCAGTTGTGTCCAACTCTTTGTGACTCCATGGACTATACAGTCCATGGAATTCTCCAGGCCAGAATACTGGAGTGGGTAGCCTTACCCTTCTCCAGGGGATCTTCCCAAGCCAGGGATTGACCCAGGTCTCCCACATTGCAAGTGGATTCTTTACCAGCTAAGCCACCAGGGAAGCCCAGAGACCCAGGCAATTATCCACCAATTTACTTATTAGACTCTGTGCATCTATATAGCTAGTTCATTTATTTTCACACTGTTCAGGAGGGAATTTATTAATAGATTTTCAGTGTCATCCCCGGGACAGTAGGATCAGCATCACTTAGAAACCTGTCTAAAAATGTGAATTCTCGGGCCCCATCCTAGACATATACAGGGTCCAAAAATCTGGCAGGGCTTGGGGGGAGGGGGGCGGGTTTCAGTAATCTGTTTTTTAACGAGCCTTTTGGGTGATTCTATGCCTGGTAGAGTTTGAGAACTTCTGAATTAGAATGGTTTGCAGCTTACATATACGCGTTACATACCAGCATGCTAACCTGGTAACAAAAGCCAATATGCAGTTCAAAGCATGCAATAACTAACAATGCAGTAGAATGAAATTTTCTTTTTTTAGCCAGAGCACATAGGAATGAAACAGGTGCTTAAGAATTCCAGTTAAACTACATATTAAGGCAAATACTCCTCAGAAGTAAGTACTGCAAATATTCACATTATATTTTTAACAGCATCTTAGAAAAATTGATAGCCATGCTTATAATTAAGGCACTCATTTCTTTTTGCAATAGAAAGAAGAAAATGGTTTTGAATCTGCATGGCATAGTTCACCAAGCTGTTCATTAGATACACGTTCTCCTGTGGAGACGCTCACTGCTTTTACAAGGATTCCAGGAAGCACATGAGAGTGAGAGAGATTAAAAGCCACACTTAACATTAAGAATATCCTTTTTTTTTCCTTTTAATCTTATACGTCGACAGAGAATGCGCCTTTCAGATGGGCTTTGTCAAGGGGTCAATATTGTAGTAAATATTCAGTAATACGGTAATAGACTTTTCTCTTAATTTTTTTTCACCTCTGACCTAAATTTATAGGGAAAAAATTAAGAGCATTAAACGGATGTGGATGAAGAAGATAAGGTTCCTCAGGTCTGTGGTTTCATCAGTGTTCTTTTAGTAAGTTTAAAAATGGTCCGAGTGTAACCAAGGGTTATAAGCAGAATAATAGCCCCCCCATGCCCCCACCCCCCGCCCACAATGTCCCCGGGGCTTCCCAGGTGTGCCAGTGGTAAAGAGCCCGTTTGCCAGTGCATGAGACATAAGAGACACAGATTTGATCTCTGGGTTGGGAAGATCCCTTGGAGGAGGTCATAGCAACCCACTCATTCCAGAATTCTTGTCTGGAGAAGGAGCCTGGTGGGCTACGGTCCATAGGGTTGCAAAGAGTTGGACACCACTGAGCAACGTAGCACGGAAAGATGTCCCCCATGTCCTAATTCCCGGAATACATGAATGTTTCCTTACATGGTAAAAGGGACTTCGCAGGTGCAACTAAGATAAGGGTCTTGAGATGGGGAGATTAAACCAGATTAGTTCAGTGGAGCCAGTGTAATCACAAAAGTCCTTATCAGAGAAGGCAAGAAAGTCAGGGTCATAAGAAATGAGGAGAGAAACAGGTCAGAGTGATGACACTGCTGGAAAGGGTCAAAAGCCAAGGAACGTGGGCATTTCCAGAAACTGGAAAAGCAAGGTAAGGATTCTCTCCAGAGCCTAAAGGAGAAATGGACCCCTGCTGACACCTGATTTCAGCCCTGGGGACCCATTTCAGGGTTTTGACCTGCACAACAAACTGTAAGGTCATCAATGTGTGTTATTTAACTCACTAAACTGAGATAATTTCTTAGAGCAGCAACAGGCAATTAATACAAAAGCTGTGATATTTTTAATCCCACACATCATACTGACAGGTTTCATGAGTTCAGATCTTAGGTTAATGGTTAGAAATTAAATTTAATTATTGGAACTTGTTTTTCTGAAGCTATTTATACTACCAGCTGACACGTGTATAGTAACTTAACCATTAACCCAACGAAGTTTTTTTGTTGTTGTTATTGTTCTTTTTTTTTTTTTTTTTTCGCCATGCTGCACTGCTTATGGGATCTTAGCTCCCCAGTGAAGGGCTGAACCCAGGCTCCTGGCAGTGGAGGTGCAGAGTCCTAACCCCTGGACCACCAGGGAAGTCCCCCAGTGAGTGTTTTAGATGTGTTATAGCAGAATGGTGAAGCTTCAGGCTCTGCAGCCACGTGGCCTGGCCTATATCTTGACTGTCACTTCATAGTTACATGCCCTAGGCTGAGTTGCCTCCCTGACCCCCAGTTTCCTTATGTGTAAAGTAGGAAGGCTTGAAGGTTCATTTTATGTGTCAACTTGACTGGGCCATGGGATGCCCAGATAGCTGGTTAAATATGATTTCTGGGCGTGTCTATGAGGCTGTTTCTGGAAAAGATCAGCATTTGAATTTGGACTGAGCAAAGTGGATGGCCCTCCCCACGGGGGTGACCATCATCCCATTGAGGTCCAGTATAGAACAAGAGGGCTGGGGAAGGTGGAACTCCCTCCCTGCCTGACTGCTTGACCTGGAACACTGATCTCCTCCTGCTCTTGGTGCTGCTGGTTCTCAGGCCTTCAAACCTGACCTGGAATCTACAATAGGCACTCTGGTTCTCAGGCTTTTGAACTACACCAAAAGGCTTTCTGCTAAAGCTGAAACTCCAGTACTTTGGCCACCTCATGCGAAGAGTTGACTCACTGGAAAAGACTCTGATGCTGGGAGGGATTGGGGGCAGGAGGAGAAGGGGACGATTGAGGATGAGATGGCTGGATGGCATCACCGATTCGATGGATGTGAGTCTGAGTGAACTCCGGGAGTTGGTGATGGACAGGGAGGCCTGGCGTGCTGCGATTCATGGGGTCGCAAAGAGTCGGACACGACTGAGCGACTGAACCGAAAGGCTTTCTTGGGTTTCCAGCTGGAGATGATGGATTATGGGACTTTTAAGCCTCCTGTATTAAATTATATCCATCTATCTATCCTCCTATTGGCTCTGGTTCTCTGGAGAAAGCTGAGTGGATGAAGGGAGATGGTGCTTACTTGGAGGCCAGTCTAGTGCCTGGNCATATATCAAGTGCTTAATAAAAGTCAGCTTCTTCCTACGGAAAAGACTGGGAGAATGTGAAAATAGAAATGTAGTCAACAGAACAGAGGTTATGGGATGTTGATGAAAACATCACTAGCTTTACCCTTCTGCTCAATATAGGACATTTCTAAGGGTCTAATCCCTTCTAGAAATGCTAAAAATAAAAACTAAAATACTTAAAATTTTTTTTAAATTGAAGTCTAGGAAAACCTCTGAAGTTTAGAAAAAGAGGACTTTCTTAAGAGACTCATGAAAACAGAATCACTACTGGCTGGCTGATCTTAGGCAAAATACTCAACCTCTCCAGATTCAGTTGTTTCACTTGGGCTAGATGACCTAGCAGGCCCTCTGAACTCTAACATCCACTCTAGAAACAGATTACTTATGGGATGAGTGGAGGGGTGGGATGTTCCAGCATAACTGTGTGCCCTTAGGTGCATGGGGGACTTCCTTGGTGGCTCAGACTGTAAAGAATCTGCTTGCAATGAGGGAGACCCAGGTTTCATCCCTGGTTGAGAAGATCCACTGGAGGAGAGCAAGGCAACCCATTCCAGTATACTTGCCTGGAGAATCCCCCTGGACAGAGAAGCCTGGTGGGCTACAGTCCATCGGGTCGCGAAGAGTCAGACATGACCGAGAGACTAACACTGTGACGTTCTTTCTCTTAGGTGCATGAGGTCAACATATTTGGGAAGGGAAGCTGGGCTGGAGAAATCTATGGCTTTGGGCTCTGGCCATCCAAGCCCACTAACACTCTTAATCCTCCAGCCCAAAGTGTTTTCTTGTAAAGCCGTCAGGAAAGTACATCTCCCTGTAGCTGGCACTGATGCAGCCGCCCAATCTCCCCAAGCCTGGCCGTAAAGTGGGTTTGGGTTCCAAGCCGTGTGTGCGAATATAACACAAATATTTATCCTGCCCATAAAACACTGTGACAAGCTGCCCAGCGGAGCTGGGCCCCGTGGTCTTGTAAGGTGAAGACTGGCTACAGCAGGCGGCTCACGCCCTGGGGAGCCCAGTTCCGAATGGACCCAGCTGTGAGGAGCATTTGCTACAGCTGCAAAGAGCAGATTCTATTACAAGGCTGTGGCAGTCTTCTTGCTGACTCCTTTTCAAAGAGCTAAATCAATATCAGGCCAACCAGGAGATTTCCAGGGATATAAACCATGGGGCCATGTAGGCGCAGGGAGGCTTCTGCCCTGTGATCAGCAGAGCGGAGCCCTCTGGGAGGACCCTTATCTGCGCTGAAGCCCACGCTCACCATGCTGGTAAAAAAAGCAGAAATGTGAGACGGTTCTCCCCTACTTTGATTACCACTTCCATGTAACATGGATGCTCAAGAGAACTCTGGCTCACGGTGGTTGGGGTGGGATGAGGGAGGTGCTGTGGGTGTGAGTGGTGAAGGACGAGGCAGGGGCTTCCTGGCACACACACCTTGGAGATGACCCTGCCCAGGGCTAAGGGAAGGGGCCTGCTCCCTCTTCTCTGACAGGGTCTGCCGCTCAGGGTAGGATTCTCTACCGATCGCTGTGGACACCTTTCCAGAGGGTGGTCTACTCAGCAGTGATGCTGTCTCTTATACANTTATAAGCAGAATAATAGCCCCCCCATGCCCCCACCCCCCGCCCACAATGTCCCCGGGGCTTCCCAGGTGTGCCAGTGGTAAAGAGCCCGTTTGCCAGTGCATGAGACATAAGAGACACAGATTTGATCTCTGGGTTGGGAAGATCCCTTGGAGGAGGTCATAGCAACCCACTCATTCCAGAATTCTTGTCTGGAGAAGGAGCCTGGTGGGCTACGGTCCATAGGGTTGCAAAGAGTTGGACACCACTGAGCAACGTAGCACGGAAAGATGTCCCCCATGTCCTAATTCCCGGAATACATGAATGTTTCCTTACATGGTAAAAGGGACTTCGCAGGTGCAACTAAGATAAGGGTCTTGAGATGGGGAGATTAAACCAGATTAGTTCAGTGGAGCCAGTGTAATCACAAAAGTCCTTATCAGAGAAGGCAAGAAAGTCAGGGTCATAAGAAATGAGGAGAGAAACAGGTCAGAGTGATGACACTGCTGGAAAGGGTCAAAAGCCAAGGAACGTGGGCATTTCCAGAAACTGGAAAAGCAAGGTAAGGATTCTCTCCAGAGCCCAAAGGAGAAATGGACCCCTGCTGACACCTGATTTCAGCCCTGGGGACCCATTTCAGGGTTTTGACCTGCACAACAAACTGTAAGGTCATCAATGTGTGTTATTTAACTCACTAAACTGAGATAATTTCTTAGAGCAGCAACAGGCAATTAATACAAAAGCTGTGATATTTTTAATCCCACACATCATACTGACAGGTTTCATGAGTTCAGATCTTAGGTTAATGGTTAGAAATTAAATTTAATTATTGGAACTTGTTTTTCTGAAGCTATTTATACTACCAGCTGACACGTGTATAGTAACTTAACCATTAACCCAACGAAGTTTTTTTGTTGTTGTTATTGTTCTTGTTTTTTTTTTTTTTTCGCCATGCTGCACTGCTTATGGGATCTTAGCTCCCCAGTGAAGGGCTGAACCCAGGCTCCTGGCAGTGGAGGTGCAGAGTCCTAACCCCTGGACCACCAGGGAAGTCCCCCAGTGAGTGTTTTAGATGTGATATAGCAGAATGGTGAAGCTTCAGGCTCTGCAGCCACGTGGCCTGGCCTATATCTTGACTGTCACTTCATAGTTACATGCCCTAGGCTGAGTTGCCTCCCTGACCCCCAGTTTCCTTATGTGTAAAGTAGGAAGGCTTGAAGGTTCATTTTATGTGTCAACTTGACTGGGCCATGGGATGCCCAGATAGCTGGTTAAATATGATTTCTGGGCGTGTCTATGAGGCTGTTTCTGGAAAAGATCAGCATTTGAATTTGGACTGAGCAAAGTGGATGGCCCTCCCCACGGGGGTGACCATCATCCCATTGAGGTCCAGTATAGAACAAGAGGGCTGGGGAAGGTGGAACTCCCTCCCTGCCTGACTGCTTGACCTGGAACACTGATCTCCTCCTGCTCTTGGTGCTGCTGGTTCTCAGGCCTTCAAACCTGACCTGGAATCTACAATAGGCACTCTGGTTCTCAGGCTTTTGAACTACACCAAAAGGCTTTCTGCTAAAGCTGAAACTCCAGTACTTTGGCCACCTCATGCGAAGAGTTGACTCACTGGAAAAGACTCTGATGCTGGGAGGGATTGGGGGCAGGAGGAGAAGGGGACGATTGAGGATGAGATGGCTGGATGGCATCACCGATTCGATGGATGTGAGTCTGAGTGAACTCCGGGAGTTGGTGATGGACAGGGAGGCCTGGCGTGCTGCGATTCATGGGGTCGCAAAGAGTCGGACACGACTGAGCGACTGAACCGAAAGGCTTTCTTGGGTTTCCAGCTGGAGATGATGGATTATGGGACTTTTAAGCCTCCTGTATTAAATTATATCCATCTATCTATCCTCCTATTGGCTCTGGTTCTCTGGAGAAAGCTGAGTGGATGAAGGGAGATGGTGCTTACTTGGAGGCCAGTCTAGTGCCTGGCACATAGTAAGAGTCTTAAGAACTGGCAAAGCAGGTCCTGAGGGGAAGGGGTCCAAGCTCCTTCAATTACTATGAAGGTTATAAGCAACAGTGCTGGCTCATACTCTAGCCTTTTTTGTTTTGTTCCTTAAGACATCAAATGCTGCTGCTGCTGCTGCTGCCAAGTTGCTTCAGTCATGTCCGACTCTGTGCGACCCCATAGACGGCAGCCCACCAGGCTCCCCCGTCCCTGGGATTCTCCAGGCAAGAACACTGGAGTGGGTTGCCATTTCCTTCTCCAATGCATCAAAGTGAAAAGTGAAAGTGAAGTCGCTCAGTCGTGTCCGGCTCTTAGCGACCCCATGGACTGCAGCCCACCAGGCTCCTCTGTCCATGGGATTTTCCAGGTAAGAGTACTGGAGTAGGGTGCCGTCACTTTCTCCAGAAATGCTGCTATTAATTGGTAGGAACTATCTAACATGATCTTTGTTATAGTAGCCAATGAAATAAGAGAAAAAATTCATCTAATTGGAGAGGAATGATATAATAAATATTTCACTTTTTAAAAAGACAATCATATGCTGAAATACATGAATTTTCAACATAGTCTTGGGGCAACTGTCAGTGAATGTAGTTTTGGAAGCTTGGTTATCTAAACACCTGCTAAGGAACATCTTGAGTCAGAGGTGTAGTCAAGAGAGAGCATTTATCATCATGTATTATCTCACCCACTCACACATCTTTTAAGGAGGTGCTGAGGGCAGGGAAGTCTTGACCCTTACCTCATCCGAGAAATCTGGATTCTGGGAATGGTGCAGAACTGCAGTGTAGGCAGCTGAGGTGAAGAGGGGCCCTCCAGGTTTTCCATAAATACACTGTTTAAAAAATCATGAGTTGAATAATTATGAGGGTCTGAAATTAACCCTGAGCACAGAAAGGCCACAATTTTTTTCTGTTCCCCATTCTGGAACAAAAATAAAATTTGTGATAACCTTCCAGGCTTAGCTGACATATAATTAACCTTGAACTTCTTTGATCTGCTGTCCTGTATTTATTCTACAACGGGGCACTGTTGAAGAAAATATGAAGGCTTTAATTCACTCTGTAGATATTACATCAAAACCGAATATCTGAGTCAGTTCACTACCTAACTTTTGGTTACTGGAGATAAGAGATTGTTCACTTCTGATTCCTGCAGCCCATGGTATCCAACTCTGATCTAGAGTTTAAGGTCATCAGTCCTGGGTGACCACAAGGCTTGGTTTGACCCCAGTACTTGACATGCCAGCCCCCAACCAAGAATGCTGGAATCCTAGGGCTGGTTCCAGGCTCTACCATATTGTATTTTTCTTCTATCCCAGGTCCTAATCAGGCCAGCTGGTGGGGATATGGTATTTTCTGATCATAAAAGTCCCTTTAGCCCAAGGTTCAGAGTCCCTCTACTGACGTTAGCTGTGTCTCTGAGTAATGCTCTAGAATGCAGTGAAACAGAGGTCACACATACCTGCAAGTGCTTTTCCTTTTTAAGAATTTTCCCCATAAGCAATGTTCTAACAGGCCTGGTGTGTTTGCCATCTGCTCACTGCTATTGTTGCCTCAGAATTTCATTTCATTTTAGTTTTTCTCTCCTGCTGCTAATGCTGTTGTGGAACTTGGACGCTGAGGAGGCTGAGAGTACCTTAGGACAATTTTAAAGAACTCTTTCTCTCTACTCTGCGTGATTCATTCAATCACTCAAACTGCTTACTGTTCTTCTGAATAATGCTACCACCCTTCTGAGTTTGGAGAATACAACTGGTCCCTGACAGAGTGCTTTAAGAGATGATCTCAGATAATTGTGGGGGTTAGCTAGAAATGAGTTTTGTCCTTTACTATCTCTTTCCTCTGATTCATTGAAACTGGGAAGATCTGGCTGCAATCCCACTAAAAAGAATTTTCCACTCTATTTTTATAGGTTACTTTATGTTGTTTGAAGTTCCTAAAATAAAAAGAGCAAACATCAAATACGAACTCTGAAAAAAGCCATCTAGTTGCAGTTTTATAGGTTCAAACAGCCCAGTTCATACAAACCTCATGGTTTTATTGATCTTGTTAAATCATGTGATCAACAGCAGGGATCAGCTTCCCAGGGCCATTTCCCAGGCCCTCAGGCAGATGGCCACATGCACCTTCCATAAAAGTGAGCATCCCATGGGGCACCTGCATTAGCCATCAGGCCAGTAGGAGCAGCCCTTCTGCACAGACCACGTGAAGGCCAGCTGGGATGTGGCATTTGAAATCAAGTACGGTGAATTCATGAGATGTAGGCTAATCTCTGAAAAGGGCAAAGACTTCCAGCGGGGAATCTTTGCATTGATTTCACACTAGAATGCCTTCCTTTTTTCCAAATCATGAAAAGCTAAGTGGAGCCATGAGACTGGCATTTCTAATAGATCTAGTTAATGGTGGCTATTCAATCAGCTACACGTTAGGAAACTTAAAATAAATGTACTAACTGCTCCTCTTTCAAGCACACTAAAATAAAAGCTTCTTGGTGGTGAGGGAACCAGGGCACCTGCCTCCCCCGTTACGCTGTGCTCCCCCTGGGGCTTGGCTCACCTTCAAGGGCCTGGCATCTTCCTCATCAGAATTTTTGAATTCAATGCACACGGTTATATTTCGTGCCTGAAATTACAGCAGAGGAAATGGACATTGTAATTTCCTGTTAGATAACATCACAAAACAATTCAAGTGCCTAAAATAAGTAGCTTCTAATTAAATCTGAAAAATGTAGACTAGCCAACATTTTCTTGTGATATTATTCATAGTGCTCAGAAATAGAAGAAGGATTTGGAGAGATTATTTAAAAGGGAATAAAAGACTCATATTGAAAGTACAGGTACGCTATTTTCAGAGTCCTTCTTAATAAACTAAAAATAGAGTCTAGAACAAAATTAATTAGGGCTGATTTCAGAAAGGATTATTCATATACTATAAAATGTGTATCCTTTAAACACTTTTAAGGTAAAACTCATCACTGCCTCTCATTAAACATTTTCTTCAAATAGTTTTCTATCCAAAGGTGTTGGCCCATAGTAATTTGTATTTGAACTTTCAAGAAGCCATCTTAATATGGTCTAAATAGGGTAGCGAGAGAGGATGATATTTCAGAAACATATCATACCTTGTTGAAACATTTCTGGCTATCATACTTGAGGTGCTTGGGGTAAATATAAATCTGATTTTTGTATACTCTGTAAGGACGGCAATACTTTGTTGAGTCATAAATAAATTCTTCCACTTCCACTGTGGGTTCTGGTTTTGCCGTCACATTGAAAGGCTTGACAGGAATAAAGGACGATGTTACACAGTCTTTAAAAATCAGAAATAAAAGTTTGTCATTGAATATGATCATAAGTGAACAAGACTTAATCTATTTAAAAGTGAATCTATTCAAAATAGAAATTCCATACTTATATACCAATTTATGTTAAATTATGCTGGCATGAAAAATTTTTAGGAGGCAAGCATGATAGATAATTAGTGATATATTTAACATCAAAACTAATGTCTCAAAAAACTGGCAAATCTTTTGGATTTATAATCATTTTCTTTTTGTAGTAAGCTTCATAGAAAAAGTAAATTTTAGCTAGAGATCCTCGGAGCATATTAACCAGGTCGGGTTGGACCCCTGGGTTGGGAAGATCCTCTGGAGAAGGGAATGGCAACCCACTCCAGTATTTTTGCCCAGAAAATCCCATAGACAGGAGNTTATATAAACTTATCATTAAATACATTACATTAAACACCAAGGTAATAAGTACTAAAATTTCATCACTTAGTAATTGTTTTACCACATGGTGAGATGACCCATGATCTTGAGGTTATTTACATCTAACTGTGGGGTGGAAATGTCATATAATGGTGTGCACATTTCTTCCCAACTCATGTTGCTGAAGCCTCATTGGTAGCTTGAAATCAGCAATGGTAGGAGAAGTTACACCATAGAATTTTGCTATCAGTACAAATCAGTTTTTTCCTGCCAGAGGGTCAGGGGTAGACATTTATCAGCACACTACTAAGAATAAATGTCATAAGGTGTGAGGCATCTGTGAAATAATTTAATCTCACAGTATGGCACTGGGTATTCCAGATGCCCTCTAAATGCTATAATGATTACTTTCTTGCTAAACACCAATAACATGGGTTTCATGACAATATGGCCTTCCGTTTTGCCCATTCCTTTCTGCTGTGTTACAACTTTTCATGTTTTAATACATTTGGGAAAAAGTAAAGAGAAAAAGTATACTTATTTTCTACTTAGTGGCTATAGGAGTTTTGATCATGAAGTTTGAAAAAGGGAGAGTCTTCCCATGTAAGGAGTGGTCTTGTAGAATCACATAAAAAGTAATATTGGCTCAATTCTACCATTATTTTGCTTTCAAAGGTGTATATTTTTTCCAGAACAAAAAAAGACATTGGGCAAACTTCCCTTCTAGTTAAATAGAACTATATTATTTATTGAAGATAAAGAAAATATTAATCATGTTTCATAGTAGTATATTATTTTAGTTCTGGATAAACTAATTGATAAGAAATTATTGATTCTGAGACGGGAGAGGCAGACAGCTAATATCTGGTGAAGAGGCAGAGGGTACAAGCATCCTGAGTGTGTCAGAGGACTAACAGTTTTAGTTCAGTCATGGATCATGAAAGAGCTTAACATCATCACATCATCATATTTCTGTCTGTTCCTTGGTATGCTTACTCTTAGAACCCAGTCACCATGCCACGAGGAAGCTGTAGCATCTGATGGAGAGGCTCCCACGGAAAAGAACCAAGGTCTCCACCCCACAGTTCCAGCCAGGCTCCCAGCCAACAGCCAGTACCAAATGCACTCATCAAATGCACTATCTCAAAAATGGGTTCTTTAGCTCTATTTGGTCTCTTCCAGTTGATGCCATATATAGAAGAGACAAAGTCTCCTCACCTAGCCAGGCTCAAATTATGGACTCAAGACTAAAAATGATGCTGTTTTAAGCTACTAAATTTGGGGGTGATTTGTTACATAGCTATCAATCACTGATACAGTTTAATGTTTCACTCTCCTATATTTTTCTGGCAAATTGACTCTTAGGGTGTCAGCTGGGCATATGTGAGGTCATCTGCAAAGCATTTGTTTTTGAAGGAGATTGGTATTGAAGGAGATTGGTATTTGAAGAATCTGGTAATCAATTATTATTTTTGCAGAAATGATAAATGAACAGTAGCAATGTAATTGATTCATGTTAATTTCAAGAGTATCCCCCAAGTCCTACCTTTTATAATCTGACACTAGTCTGTCTCTTATACACATCTAGATGTGTATAAGAGACAGTCTCTGGCTCTTTCAGAGAGAATATTTTAGCTTTCTTTTTTGCTATTTTTCTTTTCCCTAGGTAATAACATCTACGTCTCACACATCAGGTAGAGGAAATGGCTTAGTTTATCTTCTGGTTTTTCACCCCAATCAATATAAAAGTGATTTGGAGCCATGGGTTATGCGAGAATGCTCTTTTTTTTTTTTTTCCATATTACAGTGACTTGTGGAAAAATCATAAGAATGAAAAACTTAATAGTGCTCATGGTAATTTAAATATCCTGTGATAATGATCCTTTTCCTGTTTGTAGCTCTTTTTAGAATGCCTTTACTCATTATTTGCACCACCGAGAAAGTCACTAAAAAGCGTAATAAGGAGAAAAACAATCTCACCACTTATAAATCAATTCTGAAGATCTTATTTATAAATTAATAAAATTGCTTCTGAAATTTAAATTTTAACTAACATAAATGAACCATATTCTGAGAAAGATACATGCTCTCTGTGTAATAAGGGTCTAGAAACATTCCAGCTATAACTACTGCATGGCCCTGGGTAGCTACACACGGTGTCTGGAGTAGCCCTTCAGCAGCACAGTGTGGCATTGCCCAATATGGGTTGCTGCTGCTGCTGCTAAGTCACTTCAGTTGTGTCCGACTCTGTGTGACCCCATAGATGGCAGCCCACCAGGCTCCCCCATCCCTGGGATTCTCCAGGCAAGAATACTGGAGTGGGTTGCCATTTCCTTCTCCAATGCATGAAAGAGAAAAGTGAAAGTGAAGTCGCTCAGTCTGTCTAACTGTTATCGACCCCATGGACTGCAGCCTACCAGGCTACTCCATCCATTGGATTTAGGTTTATCAATACCTCTGAAACTGACTTTTGTCATTTGCAACCCTTCAGTGTTTGAGGATTAAGTGATATAGTGTAATATCCTGCTAGGTGTATGGTGAATATTAGGTTACCCTGAATACAGCTCCTATCTTATAATACATATGCTGTTGCTAAGTCGCTTCAGTCGTGTCTGACTCTGTGCGACCCCACAGACAGCAGCCCACCAGGCTCCCCCGTCCTTGAGATTCTCCAGGCAAGAACACTGGAGAGGGTTGCCACTGCCTTCTCCCTGTAATACGTATAAATCTGTCCTAATGGAGAAAGAAGTCCCAAATTTTTATACGATAATGAATTAGTTATCCCAAACCTTAAGAAAAAAATCCCAAACAAATCTTTGTAACAAACTATCTATCCAATGAACCAACCAACCAATCAACCAACCAAAAAGCCACTGAATACTCAAACTGTACAAAGAAACCATGACATCATCATCGTACTTGGATGCTCCAAAGGAATGTTGTCGACGGCAATATCCAGGCTTCCGGGAATGGTCTGCGTTTTGCTTATTCTGTCATTTCTGTGAAAGTATGCCAGCATAGACACACACACACACACACACACACAAACACGCAACGAGTTAATTCTAGTTGTCAAGGAGAAAAATACCAAAAACCGTCAACTGTAATTCTGAGCTTTGATAAGAATAAACAGTGGAACCTTAAATAATCTGTGAATAATTTCATTTAGCTAGTTGAAAACTAAAATGTATGTGACTTTGCAAATAAAAATTAAAAATCAGGGAAGGATCTAGTTATAGATATTCTAAAGAATATTTTAAACTTGTTTGTACCACTTCAGATAACCATTTATTTAGCCAAATAAGTACAATGTAAATTATTAGTTTTGGTAAATGGTAGATAGCTTTGTTAACAAAAGATACTAGCATTTGAATTGATTTAAATGATTCACTTTCATGGGGAATTTTAACAATTTTTGAGAGCAAGGCTGCTTTTTGCCACCACTGCTTTTTCCCTCTTCACCAACAATCTAGGAGGAAAAGGGACCTTTCCTTGACCCTGGTTCTTCTTCTTCCACCTTTGCAAGTGTATGTAGATTCTTCTTCACCACCTAACCCTGTTCCCACATTCATTCTAATTTATGAGTCCTTGAATTTCTTTCTCTTACTCTTTCCTAAAACCTTCTCCCCTATTTTCCTTTATAGTAAGGTAGAAGTTGTTGATCACAATTTCAAATGTTACCGCTCTCAGGAAATCTACTTTGAGAGGCAGAATAATTATAATGGTGGGTCAAGTCAGCTCTTTCCAGCTTGTGAGAGGTGATGGTTAAACTTTCAGCTATTTTGCCTGCCAACTGCAAAACACTGCTGCTGCTGCTAAGTCACTTCAGTCGTGTCCGACTCTGTGTGACCCCGTAGACGGCAGCCCACCAGGCTCCCCCATCCCTGGGATTCTCCAGGCAAGAATACTGGAGTGGGTTGCCATTTCCTTCTCCAATGCATGAAAGAGAAAAGTGAAAGTGAAGTCACTCAGTCTGTCCGACTGTTAGCGACCCCATGGACTTGTCTCTTATACACATCTAGATGTGTATAAGAGACAGGAGTAGCCTGGTGGGCTGCAGTCCATGGGGTCGCTAACAGTCGGACAGACTGAGTGACTTCACTTTCACTTTTCTCTTTCATGCATTGGAGAAGGAAATGGCAACCCACTCCAGTATTCTNTGAAAGTGAAGTCACTCAGTCTGTCCGACTGTTAGCGACCCCATGGACTGCAGCCCACCAGGCTACTCTGTCCATTGGATTTTCCAGGCAAGAGTACTGGGGTGGGGTGCCATTGCCTTCCCCGACTGCAAAACACAGCCATTATTAAAAATAAAATTATATAAACTTATCATTAAATACATTACATTAAACACCAAGGTAATAAGTACTAAAATTTCATCACTTAGTAATTGTTTTACCACATGGTGAGATGACCCATGATCTTGAGGTTATTTACATCTAACTGTGGGGTGGAAATGTCATATAATGGTGTGCACATTTCTTCCCAACTCATGTTGCTGAAGCCTCATTGGTAGCTTGAAATCAGCAATGGTAGGAGAAGTTACACCATAGAATTTTGCTATCAGTACAAATCAGTTTTTTCCTGCCAGAGGGTCAGGGGTAGACATTTATCAGCACACTACTAAGAATAAATGTCATAAGGTGTGAGGCATCTGTGAAATAATTTAATCTCACAGTATGGCACTGGGTATTCCAGATGCCCTCTAAATGCTATAATGATTACTTTCTTGCTAAACACCAATAACATGGGTTTCATGACAATATGGCCTTCCGTTTTGCCCATTCCTTTCTGCTGTGTTACAACTTTTCATGTTTTAATACATTTGGGAAAAAGTAAAGAGAAAAAGTATACTTATTTTCTACTTAGTGGCTATAGGAGTTTTGATCATGAAGTTTGAAAAAGGGAGAGTCTTCCCATGTAAGGAGTGGTCTTGTAGAATCACATAAAAAGTAATATTGGCTCAATTCTACCATTATTTTGCTTTCAAAGGTGTATATTTTTTCCAGAACAAAAAAAGACATTGGGCAAACTTCCCTTCTAGTTAAATAGAACTATATTATTTATTGAAGATAAAGAAAATATTAATCATGTTTCATAGTAGTATATTATTTTAGTTCTGGATAAACTAATTGATAAGAAATTATTGATTCTGAGACGGGAGAGGCAGACAGCTAATATCTGGTGAAGAGGCAGAGGGTACAAGCATCCTGAGTGTGTCAGAGGACTAACAGTTTTAGTTCAGTCATGGATCATGAAAGAGCTTAACATCATCACATCATCATATTTCTGTCTGTTCCTTGGTATGCTTACTCTTAGAACCCAGTCACCATGCCACGAGGAAGCTGTAGCATCTGATGGAGAGGCTCCCACGGAAAAGAACCAAGGTCTCCACCCCACAGTTCCAGCCAGGCTCCCAGCCAACAGCCAGTACCAAATGCACTCATCAAATGCACTATCTCAAAAATGGGTTCTTTAGCTCTATTTGGTCTCTTCCAGTTGATGCCATATATAGAAGAGACAAAGTCTCCTCACCTAGCCATGCTCAAATTATGGACTCAAGACTAAAAATGATGCTGTTTTAAGCTACTAAATTTGGGGGTGATTTGTTACATAGCTATCAATCACTGATACAGTTTAATGTTTCACTCTCCTATATTTTTCTGGCAAATTGCCTCTTAGGGTGTCAGCTGGGCATATGTGAGGTCATCTGCAAAGCATTTGTTTTTGAAGGAGATTGGTATTGAAGGAGATTGGTATTTGAAGAATCTGGTAATCAATTATTATTTTTGCAGAAATGATAAATGAACAGTAGCAATGTAACTGATTCATGTTAATTTCAAGAGTATCCCCCAAGTCCTACCTTTTGTAATCTGACACTAGTTTAAGGAGGTCCTCAGTTGAAATCTTGTTGCTTTCTTGTCTATACAGTGGTGAAAATCTTGAGTCTCTGTCCATATTGCACTGGTTGTCCTTAAATACTGGTCTGGAAGAAAACAATATTTATTCAGTTTGCTATCTGGCATGGGAGGGAGGTAAGAATTCTACTACTGAACCACAATGCTCCCCTTTTGGTATTTGGATATCATTTACCAAGATGTATTTTTAAGTTGACTAAAGTGATTCAACTTCCCACTTAAAATGGAAGAAGCTCCAAGGAACTTATATAGTAAAGAGACAAGAAAACTTCTTTAACAAAAATTTCATTTGTATACTGTATTTGTTATCTTGAATTTCTTATTTTCAACCTAGTTATCTAAAGTGACAGCAGCTCATATTAATTACAAGTACATTTATTTATGATTTAGTAATGTATCAAAGCCATAGAGTATTACGAGTGTGGAGAGGAACAGGAACACAGGTTGTTACTTTTTTATTATTTCTTGGGCAAGTTAGGGTCATGCTGGGTTGGGTGGTGCCATTAGAATTTACGAGTAGAGGAAATGGGGTAAGGTAGTGTATATGGGTGGAGAGAGGCAGAATCTTTAACATTTTCATGGAGATAAAGGTGTCCATGTCCTAAAGTTTAGGACAGAGACAAAGATAAAATCAAAAACACCCGAGTAAGCCTTTTGTACCAAACAAAGAGAGTACCATGAACATGGACAATTTATTTCCTCCCTTGATCCATTTCAATGGGATTATATAGATTTATTTAAAATACATAAATTTTTTTCATCCCAATAATATAGTAATGTGAGGCAACATTTCTTGAAAAGCAAGTATACATAGCATCAGTTCAGTTCAGTCGCTCAGTCATGTCCAGCTCTTTGCGACTACAGGAATCGCAGCACGCCAGGCCTCCCTGTCCATCACCAACTCCCAGAGTTCACTCAAAATCACGTCTATCGAGTCAGTGATGCCATCCAGCCATCTCATCCTCTGTCGTCCCCTTCTCCTCCTGCCCCCAATCCCTTCCAGCATCAGAGTCTTTTCCAATGAGTCAACTCTTCGCATGAGGTGGCCAAAGTATTGGAGTTTCAGCTTTAGCATCAGTCCTTCCAAAGAACACCCAGGACTGATCTCCTTTAGAATGTACTGGTTGGATCTCCTTGCTGTCCAAGGGACTCTCAAGAGGCTTCTCCAACACCCCAGTTCAAAAGCGTCAATTCTTTGGCGCTCAGCTTTCTTCACAGTCTAACTCTCACATCCATACATGACCACAGGAAAAACCATAGCCTTGACTAGACAGAACTTTGTTGGCAAAGTAATGTCTCTGCTTTTGAATATGCTATCTAGGTTGGTCATAACTTTTCTTCCAAGGAGTAAGCGTCTTTTAACTTCATGTTTGCAATCACCATCTGCAGTGATTTTGAAGCCCCCTAAATAAAGTCTGACACTGTTTCCCCATCTATTCCCATGAAGTGATGGGACCAGATGCCATGATCTTCGTTTTCTTAATGTTGAGCTTTAGCCAACTTTGTCACTCTCCTCTTTCACTTTCATCAAGAGGCTTTTTAGTTCCTCTTCATGTTCTGCCATAAGGGTGGTGTCATCTGCATATCTGAAGTTATTGATATTTCTCCCGGCAATCTTGATTCCAGCTTGTGCTTCTTCCAGCCCAGCGTTTCTCATGATGTACTCTACATATAAGTTAAATAAGCAGGGTGACTATATACAGCCTTGACAACTCCTTGTTCTATTTGGAACCAGTCTGTTGTTCCATGTCCAGTTCTAACTGTTGCTTCCTGACCTTAGTGCCTTTTTTCTTCCCTATAATTTATCATACTCTGTGCCCATTGAACAAAAATTAAACCTATGTGTAATTGATTTTTCTTTAGTGTTAGAGAAATGCTGAATTTTTATTTCTCCTAACTTAAGAACTGTCAAGAGACCCTTACTACTCTTTAAATGAGCTAAATATTTCAATACATAAGCTGAGAAGGTCATTTAAATGGCTATCTGATCATAGAGATTGAGTTTAGTGTCAGATAATTTAGAAAATGGGCAAAGAAAGGATCAGAATGATATTTTTAGAATACTCAGCCTTTCTCCTTAGTTTCTCTTTCATGTGTGTGAAGTAGCAATTAAGAGAGAAAAAAAGAGAGGTCCTCTATGTAATAACACTGCAGGAGCTATGAATATGAATCAGCTTTGCTGTGTTTAGTTGTGTCTGACTGTTTGAGGCCCTATGGACTGTAGCCTACCAGGCTCCACTGCCCATGGAATTCTCCAGGCAAGAATACTGGAGTGGGTTGCTATTTCCTTCTCCAGAGGATCTTCCTGACCATTTTCTTCCCTATAATTTATCATACTCTGTGCCCATTGAACAAAAATTAAACCTATGTGTAATTGATTTTTCTTTAGTGTTAGAGAAATGCTGAATTTTTATTTCTCCTAACTTAAGAACTGTCAAGAGACCCTTACTACTCTTTAAATGAGCTAAATATTTCAATACATAAGCTGAGAAGGTCATTTAAATGGCTATCTGATCATAGAGATTGAGTTTAGTGTCAGATAATTTAGAAAATGGGCAAAGAAAGGATCAGAATGATATTTTTAGAATACTCAGCCTTTCTCCTTAGTTTCTCTTTCATGTGTGTGAAGTAGCAATTAAGAGAGAAAAAAAGAGAGGTCCTCTATGTAATAACACTGCAGGAGCTATGAATATGAATCAGCTTTGCTGTGTTTAGTTGTGTCTGACTGTTTGAGGCCCTATGGACTGTAGCCTACCAGGCTCCACTGCCCATGGAATTCTCCAGGCAAGAATACTGGAGTGGGTTGCTATTTCCTTCTCCAGAGGATCTTCCTGACCCATGGACTGAACCCCTGTCTCTTGCATATTCTACAATAGCAGGTGGATTCTTTACTATAAGGGCTGGGCCAGGAATTTCTCAGAATGATATTTTTAGGATCCTTGAACATTTCTCCTCAGTTTTTTTCTGTGTAGTAGTAATTGAGAGAAAAAAAGGTCCTCTCTCAAATAACACTGTGGGAGACAACTGAAAATATTTAACTTGAAGATTATTTTCGTTTATATATTATCCAGGACTTTTGTCTGGATGTATGTCATTTTTTTCAACATAGAAGGAAGTTAAATTGAGTATTTTTTTTTTTAAGGTTAACCAGTCACTTGAAATCTGTTGGTAGACTTGAGCTGTATCACTGATTTTGCTCTTATCCATAGCTCTGTTGTGGAGATAGCTCAACTACATTGGAAACATTGTAAAGAACAGAGCGTCACAGAGGAGCACTGATCACAGCACCACACACTCTGTCCCTGCTTGATAAATATGCTAGCTGGCAGGAGAGCAGAGAACTCATTCATTTACACAGATGGTTTCAGGGTGGCTGAGACATCGTGTCCTGTTCCAACTGCCAGAGTTGAGCAATGATTGGTGTGCAATGATCTCAAAGCCTTGACGTGTGGGGTGTGACTGAAAAAAAATGCTGTGTTTAGCCTAAAGGAAAAGAAGCTTAGGTATCCATGAGAGCTTCATTCATAAGCATGAATAGCTGTGATATATAGAAAGAATGAAGAATTGATGTTTTAACTGCGGTGCTGGAGAAGACTCTTGAGAGTTCCTTGGACAGCAGGGAATCAAACCAGTCAATCCTAAAGGAAATCAATCCTGAATATTCATTGGAAGGACTGATGCTGAAGTTGAGGCTCCAATACTTTGGCCACCTGATGTGAAAAGTCGATTCATTGGGAAAAAACCCTGATGCTGGGAAAGGATGAGGGCAGGAGAAGGGAGCAACCAAAGATGAGATGGTTGCATGGCATACTGACTCAATGGACATGAGTTTGAGCAAACTCTGGGAGGGAGTGAAGGACAGGGAAGCCTGGCGTGCCGCAGACCATGGGATTACCAACTGAACAACACAGAACTGAAGCACATTTTTTGTGGCTTTGGAAGACAAAACATACAAGTGACTATCAAGCAGGTTAAAACTGTGTATATATTATATATGTATATATATGTGCATGCTAAGTAGCTTTAGCTGTATCCAGCTCTTTGTTACCATATGGACTATAGCTTGCCAGGCTCCCTTGTCCATGGAGTTTTCCAGGCAAGAATACTTGGAGTGAGTTGCCATTTTCTTCTCCAGGGGATCTTTCCAATTCAGGGATCGAACCTGTGTCTCTTATGTCTCCTACACTGGCAGGGAGGTTCCCACTAGTGCCACCTGGGAAGCCCTGTGTATACATATATACATATACATATATATATATGAAGAATTATCTAATCATTAGAGCTATAAAAAGACAGAACCACTCTGGGACATACTTGAATTTTTGACATTGGAAGGATCTGGACAGAGGTTGGCTAACCACTTGGGGGTGTTGCTTCACTGTCTTTTATAAATGTATAGATAAAAGAATGAAATTTTTGTTTTAGTCTTATTTAATGCCAAAGAAAATCCAGCATTTTAACTCTGGTCCATCTGAAATGTTGCATAGGATAGAGAAAAGGAATCAAAAACAGTCTTGTTCTGCAGAGGAGGAGAAATACCATATGACATCCCTTACTTGTGGAATCTAAAAAGAAATGATACAAATGAACTTACAAAATAGGAAGATTCACAGACTTCAAACTTACGATTGCTGGAGGTGAGGGGAAGTTAGGGACTTTGGGAAGGTCATGTATATACTACTGTCTTTAAAATGAATGCCCAACAAAGATCTATTGTAGAGCACAGGGAACTCTGCTCAATGTTATGTGCCAGCCTGGATAGGAAGGGGGTTTGGGGGAGAATGGATACATGTATATGTATGGTTGAGTCCCTTTGCCATTCACCTGAGACTAACATAATATTGTCAATCAGCTATAGCCCAATACAAAATCGAAAGTTTAAAGTTTGGGAAGAAAAAACAGATTCTTGTCCTGGATTTAGGCCTGCATAACTCTGAGCCTTACATGGGTAGAAAGAGTTTGATTTAACAGAAGGCACGTTTGTAAAGGTTGACTTTCTCCTGAATCAATGAGTGAACAACACTTGATTGTAGCCATCTGAATGTGTTCTCTTTACCTACTCTCAATATAATCTTTTTTACTATAAAATGGCACTGCAGCTGGCGCCAAAAATAAGAACATGCACCAAATTAGCCCTCGATAAAATGTTCACAGTGATGAATATGTGTGTCTTGCAGCTGGTGGGATGATTGCATCTGGGCAGAAATATTATGACTTTATAAGCTTATTGTCAACTTTAGGCTTCTTAGCGGCAATTGATTTTAAGGGCCAAAAGATTTTAGAGTACACTCAGAGCTATATCATGAGACAAGTTGCAATCAAGAAAATCTAATGGAAAGGAAAAGGAGTCAGAGAACTTGCAGTATCAATAGGGTATTCAAATAAGACAGCAGGCTAGCTCATGTCAAAATGACCTGAGTAGCAAGGAGCCCTCCCCTGACTTGATCAACAATTTATCTGAAGCAGTTTCTACACTGTGAAGGGAAAATTAAAATCTTCTTTGGTTGTATCTTGTACTTGTTTTTGTGGTTAGATTTTCTCAAGTGTTCTGTAGCCCGCCAGGTTTCTCTGTCTATGGAATTCTCCAGGCAAGAGTACTGGGGTGGGTTGCCA
Source organism: Oreotragus oreotragus (assembly GCA_006410675.1). NCBI lineage: Eukaryota > Metazoa > Chordata > Mammalia > Artiodactyla > Bovidae > Oreotragus > Oreotragus oreotragus. The sequence continues at coordinate 71,968 of SJYX01008152.1, read as the reverse complement.
TTTCCTTCTCCAGGGGATCTTCCCAATCCAGGGATTGAACCTGGGTCTCCTGCACTGGCAGGCAGATTCTTTACCATATGAGCCACCAGGGAAGCCCCTAAATAACACTTTCCCAAGTGGTCTAAAAGGAAATCTTGAGAACTACACTTCTAACCATTTTTCTCAGTTGCTAGAGAGATTTCTGTAAATGTAAATCTATATTTATACACACACATTGGTGGTGTATTTGATGGCATTTCCTAACCTACGACCAAACCACTGATCAGGCATTCATGTGGCATGAACTTGTGGTTTTGTTGGCTTTCCTGTCTTAGATATAAACACTTCAATAGCTGGTAATATCACCAACCTCCCTAGAAACTTCATCTCTCTTTCCTCCAGCACATCTGACCAGACAACTTCAAATTAGGATTCTTACTGCTTTTCCTAACTGCTCAGTTTCTTTCAATAATGGGCGATTCTTTCACTTCTTTCTCCCACATTATTATTCACTGTCCCAAACTGACCTGAAAAGACTTGCTGGGGGTGGATATGATCTTTATACAGACTTTTATTTAAAAATTTTTTTATTTTAGAATTTTCTTGTCTCGTATTATAATTACAAATGGACATCTCACATGTTCAGGGTCCTTCTGCAACTCTTTTTCTGGAATTATCTGCTTGTGGATTTTGTCTGTTTTAGTTTACTTATTTTTGGCCATGCCAAGCAGCACGTGGGATTTTAGCTCCTTAACCGGGAACTGAACCTTGTCCCCCTGCAGTGGAAGTGCAGAGTCCTAACTGCTGAACTGCCAGGAAAGTCCCCGGACTTTTAATAATCATATTAGATTAGTGACTTCTAATAATGGCTCTCTTATTGATTACATAGTTGTACTTGCTGATCCTTGAAATAGTAAAGTAGGTATTAACACCTCTCTTTTGTATACTCAGGAAAACCTAGGTAAACAGAGACTATAAATTCTTGTCTAAATTCACTTGGCTGGTATATAGAGTTGAGACTTAGAATCCAGCTCTAGCTCTAAAGTATCTATTGATAACAATGCTCAGGACAATTCTCAATACTTAAAAAGAACATGTGTTCACTATTATAATTTTGCTACATTGGAGTATTTCACCTTCAAAAGGACAGCCTGCCTTTGCCCTTCGACTTGCCCAAACTGAGTATCCTGTGGGAAATGACAATACTTATTAACATGAAAAAGTTTGGCTTCTAAATTGTAAATGCTGCTGCTAAGTCGCTCAGTCGTGTCCGACTCTGTGCGACCCCATAGACGGCAGCCCACCAGGCTCCGCCATCCCTGGGAGTCTCTAGGCAAGAACACTGGAGTGGGTTGCCATTTCCTTCTCCAATGCATGAAAGTGAAAAGTGAAAGTGAAGTCGCTCAGTTGTGCCCGACTCTTCGCAGCCCCATGGACTGTAGCCTACCAGGCTTCTCCGTCCATGGGATTTTCCAGGCAAGAGTACTGGAGTGGGGTGCCATTTCCTGCTCCAAAATTATAACTAGTCATCCTTTTTCTTTCTTTCCTGTTTTTAAAATTAATTTTTACTGGGCTATAGTTGCTTTGCAATGTTATGTTAGTTTCTACTGTGCAGCAAAGTGCATCAGCTATATGTACACATGTAGCCCCTCTTTTTTTGATTTCCTGCCCATTTAGTTCACCTCAGAGCACTGAGTAGATTTCCCTGTGCTCTACAGTAGGTTCACATTAGTGATCTACTTTATACATAGTATCAATAATGTCTGTATGTCAATCCCAATCTCCCAATTCATCCCGACCTCCCTTTCCCCTCTTGGTGTCTATACTTTTGTTCTCTGCATCTTAGTTATCCTTTTTCTTGAAGCTTATGAGGAATAAAAAGAATTAAGTTCATTATAAGGGTTCAGCATTCCTAAATAGCATCTTTTTTCATACAGAATGGGGAGAGATATTAAAGGAGATAAAATGATATTTGTGATGTGCTTTATGACAGATGCCTTTGTGCTTATGATTGCACTACTGTTCACAAGGCAGGTGTCAGCTTCATTCTGTAGATGGAGACCCTGAGACTCAGAAAGGAGACTGACTCAAAGTTATTGTCTATAAGTGGCTCCTGGTCTGGACCACATTCGTCTCTTTCTCCTTAGAGGGTTGCCTTAGGGCAAACAAACTCCTACAGACTACATGAGTTTACCTTGATTACTGCTGCCTCAGATTTCCACATTTCTCCTCCTTGTACCTAAGGACTATCTCCAACTTTTAACACCAGTATCAAAGTTATGAAAGATATTGGTGAGTGTACTCTGGTTCTTCACCTCACTGGATACTGTAAGACCTGAAAATGACATAACTAACCAGTTCCCCCTTCCTCCTGTATTTTAAAGTTCTTTGCATTGGGATGTAATCAATATTCAAATGGATACCTAATAGGTGTTCTTTTTTGGTAACACTAATTAATCCTTATTAGTTCATTCAGTTTGTACACTGTTGACCTTTTGCCATGTCTGTGCCAGGCTCTTCTTCCTTTAAGAAATTAAGTATTGATAAAGACACACACAGAGAAGGCATTGGCACCCCACTCCAGTACTCTTGCCTGGAAAATCCCATGGGCGGAGGAGCCTGGTGGGCTGCAGTCCATGGGGTCGCTAAGAGTTGGACACGACTGAGAGACTTCACTTTCACTTTTCACTTTCATGCACTGGAGAAGGAAATGGCAACCCACTCCAGGGTTCTTGCCTGGAGAATCCCAGGGACGGGGGAGCCTGGTGGGCTGCCATCTATGGGGTTGCACAGAGTTGGACATGATTGAAGCGACTTAGCAGCAGCAGCAGCAAAGACACAAGAAGACCGAGAGAGACAATAGTAATTGATGTTTAAAAAGATCTGAAAGGCAATTTTTGTTCTTTATGCAGAGGTTATATACCCAGGTGGGTGAAGTGAAGTGAAGTGAAGTCGCTAGGTCGTGTCCGACTCTTTGTGACCCCATGGACTGTAGCCTACTAGGCTCTTCTGTCCATGGGATTTTCCAGGTAATAGTCCTGGAGTGGATTGCCATTTCCTTCTCCAGGGGATCTTCCCAACCCAGGGATCGAACCCGGGTCTCCTGCATTGTAGACAGACGCTTTACCATCTGAGCCACCAGGGAAGTCCACCCAGGTGGGTGACTCCACCATTATTGTCCACATAACTCAGCATTCTGCTCAGAGAGTCAACTGGTACTGATAAATGTGGCTACACTAATAAGTACCAAAATCAGAGAGTTTCAGGGATTGATCTGATGGCTTCATGTGACCATCCATATATAGACCTGTGTTTTCTGCACAGATGGAAACACGTAGCTACATAAGAAATCACGGTGCTTCCATCTGAATTTTATATAATACAGATGTTATGACCACTGGATACCTGGTCATGCATACAATGCACCCGTGTCATGGTCCCAGTCTATTATGAGCTGACTTGCTAAATTGTAAAACACATGTTTCTAGGGAACTCCAGGTGTTTATTTATGAAGATGAACACATTGGCATTCTTCTAGGTGTTGGCATGTTAAAAATAACAGGTAACACAGACATGTTCAAAACTGAAGCTTTCGATGTAGATTATAAATGCATTTCTATTCTGTTGATTGCAATTGTCAACCTACCTCACTGCCCAAGCAAACGGCATGCGGTATTTCCCCAACTTGCTGCAGAACTGTCTGTTGGATTTTAGTATCTTTTGTGCATACTAAGGAAAAAAATAAATAGAGACATTGTTTAGAACATCACTATAGAAACAGTCCCTGTAAAATGGGAATAAATACTTCTCTGTGTTATCTTACATTGAAAATCAGTGAAATCCTGCTTTACTGGCCCAGAGATTCTACCCTATAAAGAGTGAAACGATGTCGTCTGTGTTCAAATTGTTGCATAAGGTTTTTCTTTCTTTATTTTTTAAACATCCTCTCTTTATTCCTTTTTGACTTCTCAGCCATCCCACGTGGCATGTGGGATCTTAGTTCCCTGACCAGAGATCGAACCAGTGCCCCCTGCTTTGGAAGCGTAGAGTATTAACCGCTGGATCACCAGGGAAGTCTCTCTTTCTTCTTAGTTTAAAAATTTTAAATGCAGAAAACATCTTATCTTGGAACACCAACTTCACCCCCTGCTTTCTTTTTCCTGACATGAGACCTTAAAATATTGAATGGAAAGAGTTATCAAATTCACATTCACAGTTTGTCCTATATTTCTTTTTGTTATGATAGCAGTCAGCACATCTGTTCTGTCAAGAGTCACACGGTAAATATACAGGGGTCTGCAGGCCATGTAGTCTCTCTCTCAGCTTCTTAGCTCTGTCACCACAGCAGGAAAGCAGCCAAAGATAATCTTAAATGAATCAGTGTAAATGTGTTTCAATAAAACTTTATTTACAAAAATAGGTAGCAGGCTGGGTTTTAAAGCACTCTCTCATAAATATGTTAGACATGGTCCTAAACTGTCACACACCCTCACATTCAATTATTACACATTATTTTCCAATATACATCTTTGGGTAGATAATAAAAACTTTTTGTATTTATTTTCTATTAAAATAATAACATTCAATTATTTTTAAAATGCAGTAATTGAAAAGAGAAAGCAGAAACAATGTCCTGTAGTCCCACCATTTAAGGAATTTATGGCATTTCTTTCCTCTTTCTTTCTTCATTTATGTATTATTATAACTTGGTAAACAATTATTTTACTTTTTTACTTAGCTCTGCATAAGCATTGCTGATGTCTTAGTAAACTGTATTTCCTTGTTTCCAGTCAGATTGATCCTAACTTTTCATATTGTTAACACTTTGGTCCTTGGGAGTTAAAATTTTATCCTCATAAATTTATTTTCACCAATAGATTCTCAGTTACAATTACTGTATCGAAAAACAAAAGCTGAGACTATACACTTCAAAAATTTCCAACTGGATACTCATTTCACTAACAACTGACTATTTCAAGACTCATATTTATCAGACTTGATAATCCATCAAGGCAGTGAGAAAGTCAGTTCCTAGGCAGGTTGATAAGTCCAGTGTCCCGGAGGAGGAGAAAGGAGTCTGGGGCTCTGGAGGAGGAGATAGGGGTCTGGAATCCTCAAGAGGAGAAAAGAACAAATGTCTTTTTTTCTCTACATTCCTTAGTCTTAGTCACATAAAACTTTTTTTTTCTTTAAGATGATTATACAACAAACAACTCAGTTTAAATTCTGTACTAAGGATTATATAACAACAATGTATCCTGCTTGAGGACAGTTTCTCCTTCCTGAAAACCTTCTGACTAATCCTGCTACTGCTAAGCCACTTCAGTCATGTCCAACTCTGTGTGACCCCATAGACAGCAGCCCACCAGGCTCTCTCATCCCTGGGATTCTCCAGGCAAGAACACTGGAGTGGGTTGCCATTTCCTTCTCCAATGCATGAAAGTGAAAAGTGAAAGGAAGTCGCTCAGTCGTGTCCAACTCTTCGCAACCCCATGGACCGCAGCCTACCAGGCTCCTCCATCCATGGGATTTTCCAGGCAAGAGTACTGGAGTGGGGTGTTATCGCCTTCTCTTCTTCTCTGACTAATCCTGGTATCTTAAAATGTATATTATGGGAGTGGGTCTGGTAAGATCTTTCTATTGTTAAATTCTAATCCTGTCATCTTAAAATGTAAATTGTGGGAGTGGGTCTGGTAAGTTTTTACAACCCGGAGACATTCTTTTGATTTATTGTAATAACCAATTGAAAAAGTATATAATTCCCTTGCTAAGACTAGCGAGGGGGGCACTCTCTGTTCCCCTTCTCATGCCTATGTCAGAGGCGTTCTCTGTCCCTTTTAATAGTTTAATAAAACTCTGCTACACAAAAGCTCTTGAGTGATCAAACCTGGCCCCTGGTCCAGAAGCTGAATCTTTGGAGATCAGGAATCTGACATTGTCCACCGTAACCTATCAGCAGTGTGATTTTTATTTCTTGAAAGTAACTGAAATCATTTATTAAAAGATCATGCATTACCTTGTTGGAGTCTGGATTTTTAATATAAGGTTCAGCACCACTTGCAATGTTTCCCATCAGTACTTTTTCAATTTTGGCCACGAAAACAATTTCCGAGTGTGGATTGCTTACAGAAAATATAGCCTGTATATAAAGAAAACAAATAAGCATCTAGGAAACCACAATGAAGACATATTCAAAAGTCTACTTTTACAGTACAACTTTAGGGGATTTTGTATTTGGAAAACTGCTCGTATTATGTAATCTATTGGTAAGAACAATGGAAAAAACATCCTCCCTCCTATGAGAGATAAACAGAAATGCAACCTGCTTTGGAAATTTTAGCCATTCTTCTGGAAATCCCTTGATGTGAGGTTCTCCTGATTGTCTGGGAGTGACAGTGTCTATGTTTCCATTTTCCACAGCCACGGACGCCCCTAAGATCATCTGCCTGACAGCAGTGTGGTTTAGATCCACATGGAAATCGGCAGAAATCTTCCTGCTGTCTCTGAGGTCATAAAGTGCCACACTCACAAAAAAAGGCTCAATCTGCAGGAAGAAGAAAGAATCGGTGGTTTTGACATAAAATCATTACACAGACAATAGCCTCTTTAGTATAGTATTTAATAACACAATAGATAAAATACTACTGAGAGAGTCAATTACTAGGCAGGTTGATAAGAAGTCTGGGGTCCCGGAGGAGGAGAAAGAGGTCCGGGGTTCTCAAGGAGGAGATAGGGGTCTAGAATTCTCAAGGAGGAGGAAAGGACAAATGTCTTTTTTTCCTCTACATTCCTTAGTCTTAGTCACATAAAACGTGTTTTTCTTTAAGCCAAGAACTGATAATTACACAACAAACAACTCAGTTTAAACTCTGTAAGAACAATGTATCCTGCTTGAGGACAGTTTCTCCTTTCTGTGAGTGCAGTTCAGTACAGTCCCTCAGTCATGTCCAACTCTTTGCAACCTCATGGACTGCAGTGCGCCAGGCTTCCCTGTCCATCACCAACTTCCAGAGTTTACTCAAACTCATGTCCATTGAGTTAGTGATGCTATCCAACCATCTCATCCTCTGTTGACCCCTTTTCCTCCCGCCTTCAATCTTTCCCAGCATCAGGGTCTTTTCCAATGAGTCAGTTCTTGCCATCAGGTGGCCAAAGCATTGGAGTTTCAGCTTCAGCATCAGTCCTTCCAATGAGCATCCAGGACTGATCTTTAGGATGGACTGTTTGGGTCTCCTTACAGTCCAAGGGACTCTCAAGAGTCTTCTACAACACCACAGTTCAAAAGCATCAATTCTTTGGTGCTCAGCTTTCTTTATAGTCCAACTCTCACATCCATACGTGACTACTGGAAAAACCATAGCTTTGACTAGATGGACCTTTTCTGGCAAAGTAATGTCTCTGCTTTTTAATATGCTGTCTAGGTTGGTCAGAGCTTTTCTTCCAAGGAGCAAGCATCTTTTAATTTCATGGCTGCCGTCACCATCTTCAGTGGTTTTGGAGCCCAAGAAAATAAAGTCTGTCACGTTTTCCCCATCTATTTGCCATGAAGTGATGGGACCAGATGCCATGATCTTAGTTTTCTGAATGTTGAGTTTTAAGCCAAATTTTTCACTCTTCACTTTCACTTTCATCAAGAGGCTCTTTAGTTCTTCTTTGCCTGTCTCTTATACACATCTAGATGTGTATAAGAGACAGCCTTAGTCTTAGTCACATAAAACTTTTTTTTTCCNTCTAGGTTGGTCATAGCTTTTCTTCCAAGGAGTAAGCATCTTTTAATGGCTGCCGTCACCATCTGCAGTGATTTTGGAGCCCAAGAAAATAAAGTCTGTCACTTTTTCCCCATCTATTTGCCATGAAGTGATGGGACCAGATGCCATGATCTTAGTTTTCTGAATGTTGAGTTTTAAGCCAACTTTTTTACTCTTCTCTTTCACTTTCATCAAGAGGCTCTTTAGTTCTTCTTTGCTTTCTGCCATAAGGGTGGTGTCATTTGCATATCTGAGGGTATTGATATTTCTCCTGGCAATTTTGATTCCAGCTTGTGCTTCATCCAGCCCAGCGTTTCTCATGATGTACTCTCCATGTAAGTTAAATAAGCAGGGTGACAATATACAGCCTTGACGTACTCCTTTCCTGATTTGGAACCAGTCTGTTGTTCCATGTCCAGTTCTAACTGTTGCTTCCTCACCTGCATACAGATTTTTCAAGAGGCAGGTCAGGTGGTCTGGTATTCCCATCTCTTTCAGAATTTTCTACAGTTTGCTGTGATCCACACAGTCAAAGGCTTCGGCAGAAATAGATGTTTTTCTGGAACTCTCTTGCTTTTTCGATGATCTAATGGATGTTGGCAATTTGATCTCTGGTTTCTCTGCTTTTTCTAAATCCAACTTGAACATCTGGAAGTTCATAGTTCATGTACTGTTGAAGCCTGGCTTGGAGAATTTTGAGCATGACTTTATTAGCATGTGAGATGAGTGCAATTGTGTGATAGTTTGAGCATTCTTTCTGAAAACCTTCTGACTAATCCTGATATCTTAGAATGTATACATTATGGGAGTGGGTCTGGTAAAATCTTTCTATTTTTAGTTCTAATCCTGTCTTCTTAAAATGTAAATTATGGGAGTGTGTCTAGTAAGATCTTCACAAACTTGAGACATTATTTTGATTTATTGTAATAACTAACTAAAAAAGTTATAAGTGAGGGGGACACTCTCTGTCCACCTTCTGATGTCTATGTCAGAGGCTTTCTCTGTCCCTTTTTCATACTTTAATAAAACTCTGCTACACAAAAGCTCTTGAGTGATCGATCCTGGTCCCTGTTCCTGAAATTAAATCTTTGGAGATCACAAATCTGACACCATTCATTGTAAGCTATCATTACTATTTATATAGCATGAAAGTGAAAGTGAAAGTGAAGTTGCTCAGTCATGTCCAACTCTTTGCCATCCTGTGGACTGTAGCCCACCAGGCTCCTCTGTCCATAGGATTCTCCAGGCAAGGATACTGGAGTGGGTTGCCATTTCCTTCTCCAGGGAATCTTCCCAACCCAGGGATCAAACGCAGGTCTCCCACATTGTAGGCAGACGCTTTAACCTCTGAGCCACCAGGGAAGAACATATATAGCATAATATTTCTATTTATGTTATATGCAATACATAATACTATATATTACATATGTTATATATTCATTAAATATATTTTTCCTTACTTCTTTATTTTAGTTGAGTCATGCATCATATGGGATCTTAGTTTCTTGACCAGGGATCAAACTTGCACCCCCTGCACTGGCAGTTTATTACATATTTTATATATAATATGCAAAATATAATATTTGTATAAAATCATATAATGCACACACACACACATATATATGTATATAGACTCACGGATTGCTATTTTATTCAGTAAATTTCCATCGCTTACTATCATTATTTAGAGTGATACTCAAGTTGTCCTAGATTTGGCTAGAGGTACACCCTTCAGTGTAGCTCCTATGTTTCTATGGCAGGTCTTCATCGTTTTTGGAGTAAGTCTTTCTGTACCCAACAAGGTTTTTCAGATTCATCCTTACTCTTCATGCCCCAGCCACTCCTCCAAAGACCCTTGGTTCCTGTGAGTGAAGGTGACATTTTGAAATCAAGATCTGGGTGCTTGTTAGGCTCACTGTTTCTGGGACACACACACATATACATACATGCACACAATATTCACAGCTACAATTGTAACTGAGCAGGACCCCATGGGGCCTTCCCAGGACAGGCCTTCCCCCATATCCTTTGCTTTAGCATCTCTTGGAAGTACCCAGATAATATTAATAGTTGTTTAGTCACTCAGTTGTGTCCAACTCTTTGTGACCCCATGGATTGTAGCTCGCCAGGTTTCTCTGTCCATGGGATTTCCTAGGAAGCACATTGGAGTAAGTTGCCATTTCCTTCTTCACAGCCTTCTCTGGTGGCTCAGATGGCAAAGCATGTGCCTACAATGCAGGAGACCCGGGTTCAATACCTAGGTCGGGAAGATTCCGCTGGAGAAGGAAATGGCAACCCACTCTAGTACTCTTGCCTGGAAAATCCCATGGATGGGGGAGCCTGGTAGGCTACAGTCCATGAGGTTGCAAAGAGTCGGACATGACTGAATGACTTCACTTTCTTTCTCCAAGGGTCTTCCCGACCCAGAGATCAAACCAGTATCTCCTGCACTGGCAGGTGGATTCAGGATTCTTTTATCATTGAGCCACCTGGGAAGCCCTGCTGCTACTGCTGCTAAGTCGCTTCAGTCGTGTCCGACTCTGTGTGACCCCATAGACGGCAGCCCACCAGGCTTCCCCGTCCCTGAGATTCTCCAGGCAATAACACTGGAGTGGGTTGCCATTTCCTTCTCCAATGCGTGAAAGTGAAAAGTGAAAGTGAAGTCGCTCAGTCATGTCCGACTCGTAGCGACCCCATGGGAAGCCCTAGATAATAGTATTTCATGCAGATTTCCCGAGTTGTTCTGCAGATATGAAGTCCACCCTGCCTCCTCCCCACCTCCCGGCCCCCGGCTAAAAAAAAAGGAAGAACTCCTTGATGACCAGGGGCACATAGCCCCAGGCCTCCTTGAGCCTAAGGATGAATAACATTAACCCCTGTGACAGGACCCTGCTACCTCACCATCAGCCAATCAGAGAACTGTTCACAAGCTGATCACACACTGAGATGCCTGTGTCATCTTCCCTTTAAAAATGTTTTGCTGAAACCTTTTGGAGAGCTAGAGGCTTTTTAGGGCATGAGCCAACCTGTCTCCTTGCATGGCCTTACAACCTTTCTCTGCTCCAAACTCTTATGTTTCAGTTTGTTCAGCCTCATTGTGCTTCAGGCACATGAACTTGTGTTAACAATGATTTCTTTACCACTATCTGTATGTGAATATTTGCAAAGAACTCATGGGTTCATGCTGTAGCTCCATTTCCAATCAAGATCCTCAAAGGTTCTTTCTAAGCTTTCCCTTTTTCATATTTGTAAAGATTTCTTCCAGGAGTGAAAAACCTGACTCATCATTAATTACTTATTTCTTCAATCAGTTTACTTTTGGTTTCAAAGTAACCCATCTCCCAATCATAGTAGCATCTTCTCTAGCTGCCTCCTCTGTACTACCTTGCACAGTGCCCCACTTCCCGACAAGCCCAAGGGCGTGGCACCTCTGAGTCTCCATGTGGCTTTCTCCCCCGAATCATCTGGGGTTCTTGGGCTCACTCAGCTCCAAGCCTCAGTGCGACTGCCCCCTCGACCTCTTGCTGCCATGCTAGGAAGGAAGAGGAAGATGTGACTAAAGGGAAAATGAGAAGGTAAAGGAAGATGGAAAGGGAAGGAAGAGTTTCTTGTTTGAGTAAAGAAGTAGAGGTTTGGTAAAGAGGAGTTTATAAGGGCTTCCAGTAAGTGGAGTGACATGGGCAAAGTCACAAAGACATGAAACAACACAGGTTTAGAGTGAGATCAGAGTGGAAGCACAGCAGAATGTGTTTGTAGAAAATACGCTTGAGGAACATTAGGGAGGTACAACTAGAAGCCTTGGTAACACACTGCATGTGTGTGTGTGTGTTGGTTGGTTGGAGAGATGGTTCACAGGGGCATGAATTAAAGAAAATTCTCAGGTTTGGGACTATAGAAATTAAGTGAATGACAATGCCACTCACTAATGTATAGGATGAAGATACAAAGATGAATTCTTCAGCACAGAAAGTCATTTGTAGCACATTCCAGGAGCAGTGGGGTATATGAGTGTTGAGCTCAGTCAAGGAAATTGGGCTGAAGAGAAGAAAACGAAAGATTTGGGTGTGTGGGTTCCTATTCAAGCATGAAATGAAAAAAAGAGAAAATCCTAGGAAATGGCAGAATGGTATCCTAGTAAATATGAACATGCATGGGATAGAGATGGGAGAGGGAAAACCAGTTTACAAAGAAGACTGGGGAGTGGAGAGGGATTTTTTAAAACAAGTTGATAAAAATGTTTAATGCTGCCAGAGTATCACAGACACTGAAGAAGAAAGATTTAATAAAGAAATAATTTTCAACTAGAAAAATGTCAAATGCAACAGATTTTAAATAGAAGCACAGAAATATAGATATGTAATTATATTCATAGATATATGTACAATATACACATATGAGTAATTATATATACATATGTAAATACATGCATATGTAATTAACTATAGACTTTTTAAAATGTATATACTTATAAAAAGTTCTTAAAATTTTGTTTATGGTACTTAATCTTGAACTGATGCCTCTCATCCAGCAATATTCTGCAGATAGGTAGGTTATATACAAAAAACACATTGTGAGCAAGTTTATCACTATACAGATTCACTCATGTCATAGATTTTGCTGAATGTTTAATAAGTATCTTGTGTTCTTTGAAATGCAGGAATATGGCTAGCTTATAATAAGGGTATTAGTTTAATTCCTTAAAATTAGAACTATTTGGCAGATCGCTTGCTGTTAGAATTATACATACAATATAAAATTCAACAAATTAAAAAAATTAAGACAAAATGTAAAAGTTTCATATTTTACCAATTTAATTTAGGAAAACTCTTGGTTTGTGGTACTGGTAGTCTGCCAAGAGTTGAAAAATACAAAATTAAATGAAATAATTCAGGTAGGAACCCAAAACACATTGAAGGTCAAAGGAAAAAATCCTTATTATTATTATTTTGCAGATTGCCCCCTTTTGATTTTCACTTCTGCTTTGTTAAAGGAAATAAATTACCTACTTTGATAATCAATCAAAAATAAAGCTCATATGGTGATTCACTTATTTCTTGCAATTCATCTTTTCAACTTAAATGTCACATCTTACTTTTTGAATCACTGGTTTTTCAATAAATATTTGTTTAGCAAAGCACCTACAAAGCCCAACAAATCATCATAAGTTTCTTGCTTAAAATTCTGTACTTCTCTTTAAAAAAATTTAAGAACATGAAATTCTAAATGTACTTCTGCTGCAAAGCAGTTTCATTAGTTCAGATTTTTGGATCAATTTCTATTTTCAAAGAAATATTTTATACTCTAAAGCCATCAACTTGAAGTTGGTTTTCAATTGACTGACTGAAAAATTATATGCTGTCAAGTATTGTTTCCTCATCATGAAAAAGTTCTTTTGGGGAGTCTTTTTAAAAGCTCATTCATTAACTGCAACTGCATCATTGTTGGCTCTTCAGTAACTTGGAGAAACATTTCAATTAGTTTAAAAGCATGTTTGCTGAGTTAAAAACAATGAGTTTAAAAATAGCGACATGAATAAATGAGTGTCACTGAATAATCGCAAAAAGATTTTTTAAAACAATGCTATTACATATAAAATTGAAGTTGAGTCCAGATAAGGCTGTTTTATCAGTTTTTTACATTGTTTATAAGCACTTTGAAATTATTCTTAAAAGTATTTTCTTAGTTTTTGTTTTAACATTTGTATCAGTTACAAAATTAATTAAAAATGATACAGACATACTTAAAACAACTTATCCCTTTGGCTTGACAGATATGAAAGGGCTCCCAAAAGCTGCTCTTTGAATTGGACATATTCTCTTGCCCAAGACTGAGCCAAATACAAATGTTTAGCTTCTGAATATGGGCTTTAATATAAAGATAGGAATCCAACAGGCTCCCCAGGTGGCGCTAGTGGTAAAGAACCTACCCTCTAATGCACAAGACTTAAGAGATGCCGGTTTGATCTCTGGGTTGGGAAGATGCCCTGGAGAAGGAAATGGCAACCCACTCCAGTATTCTTGCCTGGAGAATCCCATGGACAGAGGAGCTTTGAGAGCTACAGTTCATAGGGTCGCAAAGAATCGGACACAACTGATATGACTTCACACGCACACACAGGAGTCCACGTGGAGGGAGTCACATGCCCCTGGCACTGGAAAGAAAGCCCATTCTCTTTGATGTTTGTTTCTAAATTTGAGTTTTTAATCACACTTAAGGATGTGCTTTGGCTTCCCTGGTGGCTTAGCAGTAAAGAACCTGCCTGTCAATGCAAGACAGGGTCTGATCCCTGAGTTGGAAAGATCCCATGGAGAAGGAAATGGCAATACACTCCAGCATTATTGTCTGGGAAATCCCACAGACAGAGGAGCCTAGTGGGCTACAGTCCATGGGGTTGCAGAAGAGTCAGACATGACTTAGCAACTAAACAATAACAACAAGGATGTATTTGGTCAAAAAAAGAATTCATTTTTATTTAATAAAATGATTATGAGATATTATGATTTAGGTTAAATTTTCCTGATATTTCTAACTAGTTTCAAGACTAAGTTTCTAGTTTATTTTATTTTTTTAAATCCCAAGTGAAAATATGTTCTGAATACTCCTCCTAACACTTTCACATAAAGGAACATTCTTCCTGCTATAGTCATCCTCCACGTGGCCACATCTACCATGCTCTTCTCTGGGTTCATGTTACTCAGCTTCTTAGCACCATTCCACACAGCCGACTCTTTCTTTCTTGGCCTCATGAGCCAGTCTTTCCTGGTTTATCCCTACATCAACGACCATTCCTTCTGAGTTTTCTTTGATCACTTCAATATTCATCCATTTAATATTTCCTACATACACAAAAATTTCTATATGATTTCCTGTATGTCACTGCCTGGACTAGCCTTTCAGATTTATATCTCTGTTCATGCCATTCCCTTGAGTTCTAAACATGTGTTTGAATCTGCCTAATGGACATCTTGATTTGGATACTGAGTAGGCCAATTAAGCTTCACATGTCCATAATGTACTTTTTGGCCTATATCCCCCAAATCTGTTCTTCCTCTAGTCTTGTCCTCCTAGTGAGGACACCCCTATGCATATAAGGGTCTAAAGCAAAAACTAGAGACTCATCCTTGAGATTTCTCTTCTCCTTATCCTGTATATCCCATATATCCAAAAAATCTGTCAGTTCAATTTACAAAATGTCAGTCAAACCCATCCATTCCTCTCCTTCCTCTTTGCCAGTCCTAGAGCAAGCCACTCTGTGAACTGTAGTAATAAACTTCTGTTTTCCTTGCTCATCTCGTTTCTTTCAGTCCATTCCTCTGATGGGATGTTTTAAGAACACACATTCTTAAATTAGAATTAAGAATTAGAATTAGATCAAACCATTTTAAAGTGCTTCAAACCCTAGGAGAGCCTCCAATTGCACCAAGGATAAATCCAAACTCTTCACTACAGTGTAGAAGACCCTATCTACCTCCTCTGCGCTGTTTCTCCCACCCGCTCTTGGTCTGCCCTTCCCTTCACTATCTCCTTTCAGTTCCTAGGATCTGCCAACGTTTACCAGTCTCAGGGAGCTTCACACTTGTTCTTTCTTCTGCCTGGAACCTTTTGCCCAGACCTGATGTTTTCCCTTTCTCAACCTTGGTCTCTGTTCACATGTCACCCTCTCAGAGAGGTCTCCTGCAGTCATTTTTTCCTCAGTAGCCCCCCTCTCAGTTATTCTGTATCATATCTCTATATATCGATTTACTTTAAAGAACTCTGCACAGTGTGCAAGTTTCTAGTTAATTCATTTGTTTCCTTATTTATTTCAGTCTTTTCCCAAAGATTCTAATCTTCAAGAGGCCGGGGACCTTGTTCATCTTGTTCCCTGTGTTTCTCCAGTACTTAGAACAAGTCTGCGGCTTCCCTGATAGCTCAGTTGGTAAAGAATCTGCCTGCAATGCAGGAGACCCCGGTTTGATTCCTGGGTTGGGAAGATCTGCTGGAGAGGGGAAAAAGTGACCCACTCCAGTATTCTGGCCTGGAGAACTCCACGGTCTGTATAGTCCATGGGGTTGCAAAGAGTCCTTGGAAGGAAAGTTATGACCAACCTAGACAGCATATTGCAAAGCAGAGACATTACTTTGCTGACAAAGGTCCGTCTAGTCAAGGCTTTGGTTTTTCCAGTAGTCATGTATGGATGTAAGAGCTGGACTATAAAGAAAACTGAGCGCTGAAGAATTGGTGCTTTTAAACTATAGTGTTGGAGAAGATTCTTGAGAGTCCCATGGACTGCAAGGAGATCCAGTCAGTCCATCCTAAAGGAGATCAGCCCTAAGTGTTCATTGGAAGGACTGATGTTGAAGCTGAAACTCCAATACTCTGGCCTCCTGATGTGAAGAACTGACTCAATGCAAAAGACCCTGATGCTTGGAAAAACTGAAGGCGGGAGGAGAAGGGGTCAACAGAGGATGAGATGGTTGGATGGCATCACCAACTTGATCGAAATGAGCTTGAGTAAACTCGGGGAGTTGGTGACGGCAGGGAGGCCTGGTGTGCTGCAGTCCATGGGCTCACAGATAGTCGGACACGACTGAGCGACTGAACTGAACTAGAACACGTCTAGCTTCATTAGGTGCACTGAATAAAGTATTTGCTGGAGAATGAATAAACTCAACTTTAATTACTTTCACTCTGTCACATACCTAGGGAAAGTTACAGTTTATAAAATATGAAGAAGCTTTTTGGGGGAAGATTCTTACTGGAAATACATTTCAGTTTTAGCTCATTTGTCAACAAGAATCTCATAGGTAACACTGAAAACATCAATATCTTACATGCATCATATTTACAAATTCTCCTCATTAAACCTGAGGTCCACAGCACACACCATTACCCTGCTACTAGAATAGGAAGAAGGAGACTCAAGGAAACATTAAGGTACCTGAAGACTCACGGGAAGCAGGTTACAGTCTTTCTGAAAGGGTTCACCCTAGAGAGGTGTACGGACTGTGAATACAATTTGCAGAAAAATGTCATACTGTTTCTACCTTCTAAAAGCAGATGTGGTTTGTATCATGGATTTGGAAATAAGTTCTTTAAGGTGAAAGATGACAATTGAGGGATGATTTATTAGAAATAAGAACAGAATGCATTAAAAAAGAATGAACACCAATATATTAACAATGATTTCTGATGTTAAGATTATTTTTTCTTTCTTTCTTTATAGTTCAACCTTTGATGATATTTATGCTAACAAAATGTGCCCTTCCCATTCACAATTAGTATAGAACTGTCCCCTAGAATACTAAAAATAAACTCTCAAGAGAGCCCATTTAGTAAGAAAAGAAACTTGTATTGATTTAATGAGTACAGTGATGTTTCCCAAATATCAGTGAAGCACCTTTTTCCCCTACCATTTACATGTATTATTTATTTAATATTTATATATTATTCTACTTGGCTCACTATTTAGCCTTGTTGTAAGCAGTAGTAGCTATGAAATTACAGGGTTAATTTGTTCATTATTAATTTTCTCTAATATACATTAAAATTAACATATGAACATTAAAATAAAAATGTGGATTTAAAAGCCATCAAGTTCCACCAGGAAGATACAAACAGTATATCTGGAAACTCTGAACTATTGGGATGATTTAATGGAAAGAACCATAAAGCAGAGTCCCTTTGTTGCTTCTTCTGTAAGTTAAAAGGGAAACTTTGTGGCAGTATAATTGACAATTCTACTTCAGAACTTGTGCACTTTAGTCAAGTGGAAAAATGCTGTCAATCATATTCCTTGGTACAATACAGGGTGTGAACTCAGTGCCTGGAATCATCAGGAATAGAAAAGATTTTAACGAGGGTGGTGTTGGCTGAGGGTACAGGATGTATCAGAAGAGAAACTTACATTTGTTATCGGATCATTTTCATTCTCTGTCACACATCCCTGAAGATTTAAGTTGAGAGCTTTACAAATGATCATGATTCTCTTGGCGGCCTTTTCTTCAAATGGTTTGATCACAAACTCGGGTTCTAATAGGTCTTTTTTCTGAAGTTTCAAACTCTAAAAAAGTTTGGAAAGTTTTACTCAACACACATCCATCATAAGAAAAGAGCTTCTAAATTATAAACTGCAACTGTACAAGTCAAGTTCACATCTGCTTAAAGAGATTGCTGACTTACATCTATATCTGGATCCAGTGAGAACAGATTTAGCCTCTCCATGTTTCGAGTTGCTTTGACAGTCTCTTCAGTTTCTGTGAGGTACTACAGAGAAAACAGTGTTAGTTTCTACTTGGCTGCAAACCTACAGCCCAGCCCCATACACATGGCCAAGAAACAGTCCCTTAGTATTAACACTGTTTTAATATCGTCCATCAACACTGCGATCTTACAGAAACATGCTTTTTGTTTTTTGACTGTTGTGTTTCTTAGTCTAAATCTTAAAAGAAAGCATTTACATTTTTTTCCATGAAAGCAATAAGTAATAAGTAATTCAAGTTTATTTGCACAGAAAAATGTCAGCTTTATTACTTTTGTGAAGTCTGGGTGCAGGCTGTTTTCTGAAGAATCAGCTTCCTCCGGTATGCTTTCACAAGTTATAGCATTATCCAGGGAATCTTGAAAAGATACATCAAGACCAGGTCATTAAATAATCCTCATGAACCACTCATTTTTCAAGCCTGTGACATATGGAAACTGGGTTAGACTTAAGAGCGATGAAGGATGGACACTGGTGAGAAGATACCTTCACTGTGCCCCGGCTCTAGTCCTCTATATAGCTGGAAAAACTGGTTCTGGAAATAGGAGGTCCTGGTGATCATTTTGGGACACTCTTCATGACACCATCCTGTGCCCATAAGAACTCTGGACCCTTACAATACTACATTTATACTTGGGGTTGTCTTGTCTCACTTCATCAATATATACTAAAGCTTTCTTACATATGAAAATATTTTTGATAATTCTCACTCTCAGGCCATCAACATAAAACCTACATTCTAGCTTCAGTTAGTTTAATTCTCTAGGACTCTAAACATTAATATTCTAGTTGATGCTTATTAAGTAAATCATGAGTGTAAAACACCTACTACAGTATATAGCAGGTGTTAAAATCAACACTAATTTTATTCTTCTTTATCCCATGGCTCTCGTACATGATAGGCTACCAGAACTTAAAGACTCTTTGGGGAATCTTCCTGGTGGTTCAGTGATTAAAAATCCTCCTTCCAATGCAGAGGATGTGGGCTCAATCCCTGGTAGGGGAACTAAGATCCCACATGTCCTGGGGCAACTAAGTCTGCGTGTCATAACTAATATTCAGTGCAGTCGAATAAATAAACTAAAAAAATAAAGACTCTCTGGTTTTAATGTCCCATGGTATTGTGCAAAATGTCTTAGAACAGTTTTCCTTTGGGAAGAGTGACTGAGTCTGAGAATAAACTTGTCTTCCACATGACTGTTAATATAAACCTGTTTTCCTCCTGTTCTTTTCACCATTTTTTCCCCTTTCTCTTGCTCTTTTCCCTTTGCCTAGAATGGATTAGAGTCTGATGAAAGAACTGGGATGGGCAGAAGAAAGAATTTTTATCTTATAAAAATCTCTGATCTCATGCAAAATTTATGGAACTTTCACAACTTGCCTTATCTCCATGGGGTCAAAAGCACACATGAAAGATGCTTTTCAACTATAAGGAAAGGATGCATATTTGCCATTACACAGTAATGTTCATTAATTACATTTAATAGGATCAATAAAACACAGAATCTCCCCTCTAACATCCCATTAGACATGGTCATTTTTTTTAATATTGCTGATCAATGATTCCCAATATCATTTGCTGGATGTCGGCCTCAAATCACTGCTAGTCAACTTAAAAATCATACCTCTGTGAGGTGAACCCCACTATTCAGTAAAAATAAAGGTTTGGGGGTGACTTCCTGGAGCAAATAGCTCAGGGTTGGACTAGCTGGACCTGACAGCTACCAGGGTTACTAGCAGCTAAAATGAACCAAATGCACAGGTCACAGCTGGCAAGGGAGGTGGGTAGTGTGCTCACCCAGCCCCAGATCCGTGAGCTCTGCACTCCTCCTGCCCTGAGGGGGCCCCTCAGGACTGATCTGCAGGATTCGGTTGAGGGTGTGGATCCATTCGTCCATATCTGACTCCGTCTCAGCCGCCAACACAAAATAGGTCAGGTCATTCATTTTCAATTCAAAGGCATATTTTCTTAGTCTGTTATTCTGCAGCATAAAAAGAAAAAATACCAGCTAAGTCTTAAGAGAGTGGGAGATATTTTTGTCTGGGGTTTTTCACACAAGGAGGTAACATCAAGGAGATTTTCCCAAACAGATGAAAGTTTTGATGGGTAAGAATTATTTTGTGCTTCCCAGGTGGTGGTAAAGAATCTGTCTGCCAATGAAGTAGATATGAGAGACACAGACTCGATCCCTGGGTGGGGACAGGCCTGGAGGGCTATAATCCATGGGATCACAAAGAGTTGGACATGACTGAGCAAGCCACATCTGCATCTACAAGAATTATTTGGTTTCTTTCAAGGATTTTTGGACAAAGAGGTATTTTAAGGTTTTTGTTGACTGGGTGAGCATGTGGGCGCAAACATTTCATCTTCAAGGCATGGGGGAAGTATATTTTAAGCTTCTTTAAACAGTTGCTTTGAGTTGCTACCTTCACTTTCTCACCTTGTGTTCTGTCCACAATTCACTCCAGTTGCGATTTGACCCCATCATAGCCCAGAGGCGGCACTTGCCAAGGTCACCAACAAACTCTACGTTGCTGTACTACCCCAAGGGCTATACAATCTTTGTTGACCTTTCAGCAGAATTGACACAGTGGCTACTTCCTCCTTCATGAAACCCATCTCTCTGGTTTCCATGACTACACTCTCTTTCAGTTTTCTTTCCTCCTGAATGGCCACCACTTTTCACAGTCACCTCTCTTGGCTCTTCCTTGCTTTGTGACTTGCCATGCTAACCTCAGCTCTGCTTTAGACTCTTTTCTTCCTTATCTGGTCCAATGACTTTAAATGACATCCACATGCCAGGGGCTCCCAGTTCCTTTCTCTGCCTCTGGTTTCTTCATCAACCTCCAGACTTTTGTCTTACTTGACATTTCTACTTGCACTATGTGACCATGAGGTTTTGTTTTAGTTTGCTGGATACGCTCCCATCATAGGCTTTGTTGCTGCCATAAAGGCCTGGAACAACCCTCCCATCCCACTCACCAGGTATGTATTTACACACATAACACTATGTTTACCTTTTACATACTTAGGTGACTTGTATTCACTCTTCAGATCTGAACTAAAATTATCCTTGCTCAGTGAAACTTTCTCAGTTCCCCAGATAAGACAAGGTTCTTGTCCTCCAGGGTACACACAAAAATTTTGGATTACAAGCTTATTCACTTTCATTTGTTTGTTTGCACAGCACATTCCTCCCTTACAACTGCCTTCATGAGAGCTGGAGCACCACTATATCCTATCACAGTGCCATCACACAGAAGGATTTAACCCTGCATTCAAAACAATTATTTCTTATGAATGGGATGGGAGAGGTTCCAATCCTTGGGAATGAATGAACAACTGAAGAAATAAAATAACAAATGAAAAACAGAGATTCTCTATTGTGCAGAGAATTAAAGTGGTCTGATTCGATGAGTAACTACCTTAGATTAGACTTTCACAGAAGGTGAAATCTATAAAAAGAAGTGAGCTGTTTAAAGATCAAAGAAGCACAATTAAAGTAGTGGGAATACAAAAGCAGATTATTATAGCAGTTTATATACATTTCTGCCATGAGATTAGAAACATAAAGGCAAAGTAGAAACTTCTCCCAATGATAACTAGAGTTATGTAACCTGAGGTGGTTGAAAGAATTCCTGAAGATATTCCATCTTCAAATCACTACCAGGTAACTCTGATACAAGTATTCAGTTCTTACCCACACTGTTCTAAAGTCTAAGAGCACTCACAGCTGTAGTAAAGCAAGACTCTATACAATTAAAGTAAGTAAAATGCAAATAAGAGTAGAAATCAAAGATGAGAGCATCACTATAGTGTGGGGGTACAACTTAAACATCAAGGTATAAACTCTTTCTGAGAACAAGATTGCTGTTTCTGGGAGGCAAAAGAGAAAAATCTTTCATATACTTCTGGTAATCTTCTCTTCCTTTGGGATGCTCTGAGAACTTCCCAAAATAGCTTTCAACTTCCACAATAGCATGATTACTACTACAAACATGACACTTATTAAACATTTGCCTGCTATATATCTGGCACTGTGCTGAGAATTTTATTTAAATCTCATAACAACTCTATGAGAGATTCCATTTAGCATATGAAGTGGCACCTCACTCCAGTACTCTTGCCTGGCAAATCCCATGGACGGAAAGCCTGGTAGGCTGCAGCCCATGGGGTCACAAAGAGTAGGACACGACTGAGTGACTTGACTTTCACTTTTCACTTTCATGCATTGGAGAAGGAAATGGCAACCCGCTCCAGTGTTCTTGCCTGGAGAATCCCAGGGATGGGGGAGCCTGGTGGGCTGCCGTCTATGGGGTCGCACAGAGTCGGACACGACTGAAGTGGCTTAGCAGCAGCAGCAGCAGCATATGAAAACACTGAGGCTTGGGGAGACAAATGAAAACCTGCTTGGAATACATGGACAGCAAGTGGTGGAGACAGGAAGCACTCCCTTTACACTTTAACACCCCCTGAGACAACCCAGCACAAGGAAGATGTTCACTGCTACTGGTCTTCTTTGCCACCTGCTGGGCATTCTCACACTCGAAAGGGGCAGCCATGCCTGGGGGTGCTGGTTCCTGAAAGTAGACACTGGAGCAACACACAAGCCTCAGGAAAAGAAAAATTAGGGGATTGAAGGAGAAAAAAGAATTAGCTAAAAAAACGAACTGTGATCCTCACTGTGGGGTTTCACAGCTCAAGTGGCACTTTCTAGACTCTGCCAAGGACAAGTGCTTTGCTCATATTCATACTTACCCATTATTGTCAATTATTATTATTTCTTTGCCCTCTAAGGATTCCCTTGCAGACTGGCATTTTCAATAGCCCATGAGCCCAGGGCAGAAGGTGACTAGTTATCCTCAGTGCAGTGATAGTGTTCATTCTTAAAGAGGTTCTATTGGGTTTGTATTTTGTGCTGGGCAAAAACAGACAAGGTCTCTGCCCAGACAGGGGAGACAGGTGTTAACCAACTCATCATCCAAATTTGAAATTGGAAGATAAATGTGCTTAACTTCTGTATGAATGTACTGAAGTAAAGGAATAAAAGTCAAGGTATAGACATTCTTTTCTGAGGCCAGGATTGTTACTGCAGCATGAGGACTGCAACATGAAAATGCTACTGTTCTTACAGAACCCTCTGTGCTCTGTGAGAATACAGAAAGGACAACTTCAACTAGTAAACTCCCACAGTTTCATATGTATATTCATATATTTTCATAAATTCCTTTACTAAAGTTAAATTCATATAGAGTGAAATACACAAATCAAGCTTTTGACAAACGCATGAACTTATGTAATCCACACCCAGCTTTTTGAGATCATTTTGGCTTCAGTGTAAACAGAATGGTGGCGGGGGGGTGGCTGGAAAGGCAGTGACCCCAACATTTCCTATGCAAAGCAAACATCTGGGTAGTTTAAGAATGCAAATTCTTAGAAGCTATGCTCTCCTCAAGAGGGAGGGCCAGACTCCTTCACACACCCTCTCACACACTTCCTCGGGTGCTGAAGAAGGAGGTCCATAGAACCGTCTGTGACCTGCACTGACAGAGAGGGTCTAAGGGCAAAGACAGTTGGCTGAGAGCAGGAATAAAAGACAGGATGCTTCCCATGACAATATCATACCTTCAAAACTCCACGGGAACAGAATAGACACTTAGGAAGAAATAGAAGTGCTCAGAGCAGATCTAAAGTAGCTGAGTGTAGCAGAATGCAAACAAATCTCAGTTTGCATCTTCAAATCACTCTTGAAAACAAACAAATGAAAGAATCTGCTTGACTAATCTGATGCTGTAAATAATGGGGAAGGGTAGATGCAAAGCTGTGTAAAATGCTTGTATTAGGTCCAAATTAAAAGTGGATTGAGCTGCAACTTGCTTTCAAATGGAGATGTCAAGGAACTAATAAAAAATTACAAAAATTGATCTTCTAAATTGCCTTCTGTATGTGAATTAAATATGGCTGACAACGTCAACATTATTACATATTTTAAAAAATTTGAGCAAAATATAACAAGCCTTTGTTTCTCAAAAAGGGGTATTTATAAATGAAATAAATATTCTATTCACAACTTCTCTCAAAAGCCAAATTATCTTTTTCTCCTTGGAGTGAAAGAGAACTTCTTTCAGTGCAGAGAAGCTTATGCTGGGGAAGATTAAGATGCCTTAAGTGGTTTTCTATCTCACCCTCTGTAATCTTCAAGATAATGGCATATAAAACAGCAAAAAAAGAAAGGATCAGAAGTAGAAAACCAATGGGACATTTTAATAACTGTGAAATGCAATGTTAAGTCATTAAAATGATAATCAAGAAGTAATTGTATTCTTCTCACTCCTCAAATTTTCCTGAAATCAGTATCCCTGGTGACTGATGCAGCTTCTTTGTTCATTCAAGCTCACCACAGTCTATCTACATGATTTCATAAATAAAAGGAAACTGGAAATATGTCCTAATGTCATCCGATGTGCTTAATGAGTTGTGGCAAACGGATTGCTTTTCACACTGCTCACCTAGAAAAGCTTTGAAATAGATACTCCAGTGAAACCACTAAAGCCAATGGAGGATGGAATATTGAAGGGAGTTATCTAAGCAAAATATGCCACTGTATCTGTTCTGTTGCTAGCATCTTTTACAGAATTTTGCAGAAACAGGAGAAGAGCCACACAACATCAAATTCAGGTTACTGGTACCGGTGGCTACTATCCATGCAATCCTTTCAATTCCTTGTATGTTCATTTATTCAAATACATACTTGTTCAATACATACGAAAATGTACTGGCTATTTTCTATGTGCTAGGTAGAGAGCATTAAAAAATGTTCACATGACGTGCTTGCCCCCATGGAACTTACATTCTAGTGCAATGTAATGTCAGGAAACAAGCAATATAACGTGCAATATATATATGTAATATATGTATTACACTGGAGTATGAAATGGCTAGACCATTCAGGTATGACCTAAATCAAATCCCTTATGATTATACAGTGGAAGTGAGAAATAGATTTAAGGGCCTAGATCTGATAGACAGAGTGCCTGATGAACTGTGGAATGAGGTTCGTGACACTGTACAGGAGACAGGGATCAAGACCATCCCCATGGAAAGGAAATGCAAAAAAGCAAAATGGCTGTCTGGAGAAGCCTTACAAATAGCACTGAAAAGAAGAGAGGCGAAAAGCAAAGGAGAAAAGGAAAGATATAAGCATCTGAATGCAGAGTTCCAAAGAATAGCAAGGAAAGATAAGAAAGCCTTCTTCAGCAATCAATGCAAAGAAATAGAGGAAAAGAACAGAAAGGGAAAGACTAGCGATCTCTTCAAGAAAATTAGAGATACCAAGGGAACATGTCATGCGAAGATGAGCTCGATAAAGGACAGAAATGGTATGGACCTAACAGAAGCAGAAGATATTAAGAAGAGGTGGCAAGAATACACAGAAACTGTACAAAAAAGATCTTCACGACCCAGATAATAATGATGATGAGATCACTCATCTAGAGCCAGACATCTTGGAATGTGAAGTCAAGTGGGCCTTAGAAAGCATCACTACAAACAAAGCTAGTGGAGGTGATAGAATTCCAGTTGAGTTGTTTCAAATCCTGGAAGATGATGCTGTGAAAGTGCTGCACTCAATATGCCAGCAAATTTGGAAAACTCAGCAGTGGCCGCAGGACTGGAAAAGGTCAGTTTTCATTCCAATCCCAAAGAAAGGCAATGCCAAAGAATGCTCAAACTACCACACAATTGCACTCATCTCACATGCTAGTAAAGTAATGCTCAAAATTCTCCAAGCCAGGCTTCAGCAATATGTGAACCGTGAACTCCCTGATGTTCAAGCTGGTTTTAGAACAGGCAGAGGAACCAGAGATCAAATTGCCAACATCCGCTGGATCATGGAAAAAGCAAGAGAGTTCCAGAAAAACATCTATTTCTGCTTTATTGACTATGCCAAAGCCTTTGACTGTGTGGATCACAATAAACTGTGGAAAATTCTGAAAGAGATGGGAATACCAGACCACCTAACCTGCCTCTTGAGAAATCTGTATGCAGGTCAGGAAGCAACAGTTAGAACTGGACATGGAACAACAGACTGGTTCCAAATAGGAAAAGGAGTACGTCAAGGCTGTATATTGTCACCCTGCTTATTTAACTTATATGCAGAGTACATCATGAGAAACGCTGGACTGGAAGAAACACAAGCTGGAATCAAGATTGCCGGGAGAAATATCAATAACCTCAGATATGCAGATGACACCACCCTTATGGCAGAAAGTGAGGAGGAGCTAAAAAGCCTCTTGATGAAAGTGAAGGAGGAGAGCGAAAAAGTTGGCTTAAAGCTCAACATTCAGAAAACGAAGATCATGGCATCCGGTCCCATCACTTCATGGGAAATAGATGGGGAAACAGTGGAAACAGTGTCAGACTTTATTTTTTGGGGCTCCAAAATCACTGCAGATGGTGACTGCAGCCATGAAATTAAAAGATGCTTACTCCTTGGAAGAAAAGTTATGACCAACCTAGATAGTATATTCAAAAGCAGAGACATTACTTTGCTGACTAAGGTCTGCCTAATCAAAACTATGGTTTTTCCTGTGGTCATGTATGGATGTGAGAGTTGGACTGTGAGGAAGGCTAAGCACCAAAGAGTTGATGCTTTTGAACTGTGGCGTTGGAGAAGACTCTTGAGAGTCCCTTGGACTGCAAGGAGATCCAACCAGTCCATTCTGAAGGAGATCAGCCCTGGGATTTCTTTGGAAGGAAAGATGCTAAAGCTGAAACTCCAGTACTCTGGCCACCTCATGAGAAGAGTTGACTCATTTGAAAAGACTCTGATGCTGGGAGGGATTGGGGATAGGAGGAGAAGGGGACGACAGAGGATGAGATGGCTGGATGGCATCACTGGCTCGATGGACGTGAGTGAGTGAACTCCGGGAGTTGGTGATGGACAGGGAGGCCTGGCGTGCTGCGATTAATGGGGTCGCAAAGAGTCGGACACGACTGATCGACTGAACTGAACTGAACTGAACTGAACTGATGAAATGGCAATCTAGTAATCTTGCCTGGAAAATCCTGTGGACAGAGGTGCCTGGCAGGTCACAGTCCATGGAGTCGCAAAGAGTTGGACATGGCTGAGTACACATACACACATTTGTATAATATAGTGTAGCATCTGCAGTAATATCATTCTTGCATATGATATCAGAACCTAGTTTTTGAGATGTGTCATACATGTTTAATTACTCATGCACATGCCATATTTATTCTGTGTTTTTGGTGCATCTTTCCACAGGCGAGAAGCTCTTTGAAGACAGGAACCACATCTAATTTATGTTTGGCTTTCCCACAAAGCTTTGCATGTAGCAAAATTTTCCATATATATTTGCTGAAATAAATCCTACATCTAAATTTCATGGCTTAAAATGACACACATCTATCTTCAGAGTGTTTCTTCTGCCTGTTGGCTTATGTAGGATAAATGTATTAATATGTATCTATGCAATGCAAGCATACCCACTAGATATATGATCACCAAACTATTTCCTTGGGCGTCCTTCTGTAAATCTGGATTTTCCTCAGCCTCAAATCTAATATTTCCACTTATTAGCTCTGTTACTTGGGCAAGTCACTTTATCTCTCTGAGCTTTATTTTAATAAATTGAGACAATAATAATGCATTTTCCATGAACTGTTGTCAAATAGTATATTAGGTGAAGAAGATTACAAGTGTCATTCTGGTTTTTATTTTTATCACAGGAAGTGAGATTCTTAACCACCAAGGTTTGCTGGGGGGCTTATAGGTTATAAGTGACTTCTAAATTTGTTTTCATTGGCAGGTACACATTTTTTTTTCCTTTCCCAGTCTGACTGCCTTTACGTGGGCACACACTGTCTTGAGTTGCTCTGTGTTATCTCACACAGGAGAAGGAAGTGATCCTACTTCCTTCCTGTAGTGGCCTGCGCTGCAGAAAGCATCTGGATTTTTAGACTTTGGTTAAGCCTCAAAGGCCATTATCTTGGGACCTATATCCACAAGGTAGCAGATCCAGCACCAAGGAGGAAACTAACAACGCTCAGTTCCAGATGTGTGTGTGTGTGCCCAGGCATGTCCAGTTCTTTGTGACCCCATGGACTGCAGCCCACCAGGCTCCTCTGTCCATGGGATTTTCCAGGCAAGAATACTGAAGCAAGTTGCCATGCCCTTCTCCAAGGGATCTTTCCAACTCAGGATCAAACCTGGGTCTCCTGTGTTGGCAGGCAGAGTCTTTACCACTGTGTCACCTGGGAATCCCATTCAGCTTTAAGCCTTTATGTATAAAGTGATATCAGTCATTGTCACTGTTAATATTGGGGCACTGGGTAGATGGGATTCCTGGGCTATTTACTCCATTCAGAGTGGCGGGATCTGGGATGGATGGATGGATAAATGAATGAATGAGTGAATGAATGAATGAATAAATGAGAAGACTCTCAAGGAACAAGACAGGATAGATTAGGCTTAAATATCCCTTAGTCTCAGACCAAAACTGAAATAGCAAAAGTTGGAAGTTTTGCTTCAGACTGGAAATGAGGGGTATAAAGCAGATTTAGTACTGTTTCATGACACTACAAAAAAAGTGGAAAACTACTGTTAGGTCTCTGTTTTACCAAGATCAGGAAATTCCTAACCATAAGCATCACCTAAAGTCTCTGAGGGGCTTCCCTGATGGCTCAACAGGTAAAGAATCTGCCTAAAATGCAGGTGACACAAGAGACTCGGTTTCAATCCTTGGATTGGGAAGATCCCCTGAAGGAGGAAAATGGCAACCCACTCTAGTATTCTTGTTTGAAAAATGCCATGGACTGAGGATCCTGGTGGGCTACAGTCTGTGAGATAGCAAAGAGTCAGATAAGACTGAGTGACTAATGCTCGCAAAGTCTCTGAGAATTTTGGGTAGGAGTTTCTCTCTACCTGAAGTAGCCCTTAAAATATATTTCTGAGAATTCCAAGCCATACTCCCAAGAAAGCACGGTGCTATAGAATGGGTTTGAATGAAGCAAACTAAAATGGCTTATTCACGAAAGAGTGTTATGAGCTGGAACACACTGAAAATGCTGGGTGGTAGGTAGCACTTTCTGAGGCAAACTGTTTTTCTTCTCTGTTTTATTCAAGTGAAACTGACAATGATTCTTAATAAAATAGGTCTGACTCATTCTATTATTCATTTGCTTTGTGCTTCTGTGTGTACGTGTTTCATCTTCAGGCACATTTTGTACCTGAAAGCTTGCTAGAACAATGACTAAACTTGCACCCGTATCATTCAGAATCTTCTTTTCAGATGCAAAAACTTGTAAGTCAGAAAGAGCTGTAAGCAAATATGTAAGAAATAGGATCCAGATACAAGGTGACAAGGACCTAGATGTCTATCTTCCCAAAGGGATCTTAAGAAACTAAAGGTCCCTCCTTCTATAAAGGCTAACAAGCTTATGGTAGAGAAGAATATAAATACAGGGATATAGACCTGAACTCTTCAAAAGATAGAGTACATGATCCCAGGTATGTGAATAACTATTTACTGGAAAATGAAGTAGGGGAACTCTGCTTTAATGTGCAGAATCTACCTTGGGAATTCCTACATATGTGCCCGTTTTCTTCTGTGCATTCTTCTAGCCAACCCAGAAGAGTTTATCACTGTTCTGTCTCCTAGAACATTCCATAGAAAGTACATTTATACCACCATTATAGCTCTTGAGAAATTGTGTAATAGTTATCAGCCTATGTCTTCCTCTGGTTATGATTTTGGCAAGGAATTCCTAATGCCTAAATACATTTCTAGCATGTCATAAGTACTAAGTAAGCTTGTTGGATGAGTGAATAAATGAATGAAGAAAGATATGGATAAATTAGCCAGCTTGAAGTGTTAGTCAATCAGTTGTGTCCAACTCTTTGCAATACCATGGACTGAAGCCCGCCAGGCTCCTCTGTCCATGGAATTCTCCAGGCAAGGATACTGGAGTGGGTTGCCATTCCCTTCTCCAGGGGATCTTCCCAACCCAGGGATCAAACCTGGGTTTGATCTGCATTGCAAGCAGATTCTTTACCATGTCAGTCAATATTTTCTAGAAGGGCTTTCCCATGATGGGACGTTTACCTCTCAAAGTTGTGACTTTTATAATTAATGGAAAGACTGGGAAAGGATGACTGAGGACACACTGTCTCCCAGATCCTTTTTTACTTTAGTTTTACAGATGAAACACTGGGACTCAAACAGCTCGAGTAACTTACTCAAGGCTCTTAGATAGTAAAGGGTAAAACTAGAATTCAAACATCAACTTGTATACACCCTACTCTTATGTTTTTCCTTGGAAGACATTCTCTTTCCAAGACACTGCTTAAGCAGAGACCGAAACATGGTTTAAAAGGTGATGGAGAAGAGGTGAAAGGTCAGACTAGAGCACTAACTGACTTTGTGTTCAACAAAGTTGTACCACTCTTGGAAGAAGAAATTACACATGAATCTATGTGTCTGCAAACTTAACACCTAGCAAGGGATACAATGATACTTCTTAAAAGATGATGACTCATTCATTACAGCAAGTTTGGGGGTACAAAGGAAAAGAAAATATTTAGTTTTTCAGCTCAATGTCTATAAAATGTAGTTAGTGATCGTTAAACCTATTGTTAAAGTCTTACTTCATATTTCTAAAGCCAAAGAGTCTCCTTTATGACCAACAATAGAAAACTATCTCCATCTTCCATTAAGATCCTTACTGCCCTTTCCATATGGAAAGTTGGCAACTGTGTTAAAAAGCAATTATCTTTCATTTCTAGTGGAGGGCTCAGCAACACTTAATTAATTCTTTCCCTTTAAAGTTTAGTATTATCACTTTCTGGAGAAATTCCAGATTTTAACAGCTAAACCATCCTGAAATAGATGAGGCTTAAGTGACTGAAGAGAATTCTATTTTGCATCCATGCATCTGAGTGCCTTGGTATGAATCCAAGAGGTAATCTAAGCCATGTAGCAAGTTATGTGAATGGCCATGGTTTGGTGGAAACACAAAGAATTGTTCCTAGTGGCTTATGATCAAAAACAGAGTCCTTAATCTTAATGAGCCAGCATTTAATGTTAAATTGGAGGGAAGACTACTAAAACACTTGATTGCTTCAATTTTTACATGAGAAAGAATAAAAATGTTCGACCACCAAAGTCAAAAGAGTAAGATGTCCCAGTGAGGCATATGGAATTTTTCTGCTTCTTTTTGTCAAAATGGTCCATGTCGTATTTAATACTAAGGACAATAATTTGAGGACAAACTGCTGCAGAAGAGCATTATTGGTTAAAATTGCCTTGTCTGAGATTCAACTCTTGAGAACCAATGCTATATAATCCTTTCTTTTGAAAAAATCTGCTCTTAGAAGGAGGATGATGTGTATGTACACTGTAAATTTACAATTGCAATATTACCTAATAATAAAGGTAACATTCATGAAGAGCTTTCTTTGAACTACGTGATTTACATATAACCATACTGCATTCTTTAGCTCAGTGGATCTCTACACTGTAGCGATACCGGTGGTCATTTTCCTCTTGTCCTCGCATATATCAGACTTGCTCTGGCCTCAAGACCTTTGTACTTGCTGCCCCTGCTCATACTTTAATCTCTAGATCAAATATTTTCTCTTCATAAATGTGTCTATCACTTCTGGAGCATAAAGATTCCTTTCCAACCTCACCATCTGTCTCTCCCCATTCTGTAGCCTTGTTTATTTTCTTTATTGCAGATTTTACCAACTATTCCATTCCATTTATTTCTTATTGTTTTTTTTCCTCCCTATTTTCTGTTTTCCTTACTTATTGAAGTAAGCTTTGTGAAAGCAAGTCTCTAGGCTGCCTGCCCTCTCCACTGAATCCTTAAGAGTCTGAAATAGTTTTTGGCTCATATCAGGTACTCTATAAATATTTTTAGAATGAATGGATGATCATTGAATGAATGCATTTTTCAATTAAAAAAACCCTCAGGGAGAAAGAGTTTTCTACTCACCTGTACCACACCTGTACAGGAATCCAAAAAGATACAGCCTTTGGGTTCTTTGGATATTTTTTCATCTTTGTAAAAATTCATGATGTAGGAATTATCTGGCAACTGAGTCAGCTGGAAGAAGCGCTTTTTGAATGACTAAATAAAGGAAAAAAATATGAGGAGGTGGTTCAAATTCATGGAAATTAGAATTTTCTAATCCCTTCAAGAGTGCTACATTTCTTGAGCACTGTTCTGAGAAGAGCATCCTCCTTTCTCATAAATAAAATACGACACGAAACACAAACTCAATGCAAATAGCTCACCTCAGTTTTCTGAGGGGGTGGGTGTCAAGAAAGGTGGCAGAAACAAAAATGAGTCTCTATGTCTCCTTACCCGAACAGTAACGGTGTTATTCACGGTGCTGTTAAAATTCCCCTTGTAGAGCCAACCAGACTTGAAAACTCCGGTCCCTCCCGTTCCCCCTCCGCCCTTGGAAGATGAGTGGGAAGTGGTATCCTGTACAAAAGGCATCATTAGCATCGCAGCAATCTTTTGAGAATCCCAGATCTTAGACACTGCACTTAAAAATGAGACTCCTTTTTCTCTGACTCATCTGAAATAATCATGTTCCATTTCAAAACAAACGTGATTCGTTTTGTCTAAAAACCCTCACACCAACGGTTACTGCAGCTTTAGGAGAAACTAGTCTGAATTTCAAACATGTTAGATAGGAACTAATTATCCTCATGTTTTAAACATTTCAACCATTTACTTACTTCATCCTTATCAGCATCTTCATGGTCAACCTCAAAGGAATGTGAAGGAAGTTTCTCTGGTTTGTATTCTGCTCTGATAGTAAAAAAAAAAGAAGAAAAAAGATTCTGATTTGTCATTTGAGACTTTGCTTTCAGCTGAGTAACAGCTACTGTGCTGCCTTTCTTATAGACTTTTATAAAATAATGTAATCTCACATGGGGCCATTTTCATTGGAAGTACTAACTTGCCCCCTACACCATTATATCTTATCTCCAGTAAACAAATCTCCATTTTAAACGATAGAGTTACTATTTGCACAGATTTACACATGTCCTTTTTAATTAGATGAAGGCAAATGGGACAATTTTAAGGCCTTGGTGATTTATATTTTTCTTCTTTTACACTTTGAAATAGAATATAACACAGTGATATTTGCATTTTTTTTTTCCTCTTTTGCTTTTATGTGACATGCTCAAGGCTTATAGGATGGTCATTTGAAAACCAGCCACTACTCTGGCCACTAGGCTGTGCTGCTCCCCAGCCCTGATGTCTCCCAAAAGTCTGTACCAATGCGACAGCGGCTTTTGTGCTCACTTTAGGCATTTCCATGGTAGCACCGAAACACCTCTCAGTCAGAGCTTTGCTGACCAGCCCAAAGGAGCAGGAGTGTTCACTTGGCTCTACAAATGGTAAAATAAGACAGAAATAAACCTTCCTTGACTTAATTCTATCTCATAACACATAGTTGAATGGAAACCAGATAGAATCATCCCAACTTCAAGCATTCCTTTATACCAAGCTAGAAAATCCTACATGGAGGGTTTGCAAGGTAGAGCTTTTTCTTTGAAATGATTTGTATTATGTAGAAGCAACCCATGAGCACCTTCAGTATTTCCATTGCAAATGGTTTCCTATGTTGATGGTATTCCAGACAGTAAGGTGAATAACCAAGGATTCTTTATATGTATATACATACATGAAAGTTAAAGTATTAATCGCTCAGTCGTAACTGACTCTTTGTGACCCCATGGACTGTGGCCTCTGTCCATGGTATTCTCCAGGCCAGAATACTGGAGTGGGTAGCCATTCCCTTCTCCAAGGGATCTTCCTGACCCAAAGATCAAACCCAGGTCTCCCACATTGCAGGCAGATTCTTTACCAGCTGAGCCTCAAGAGACGCCCAAGAATACTGGAGTGGGTAGCCTATTCCTTCCCTAGCAGATCTTCCTGACCCAGGAATTGAACTGGGGTCTCCTGCATTGCAGGTGGATTCTTTACCAACTGAGCTATCAGGGAAGCACAATTATACAGGTATTCATAAAATCACCAAACTGTTCATTCACATAGGAATTCAGTGAATTCAAATGAATTCAAAATATCCTTTACCCTTCTTCTGATAGACCTAAAAATGCCCATTTCCAGTTCACAGTAGAGGAAGTCAGAACACAAAAGGAACAGTAACCTTGCTATTAAATTGTGAAAAGCCTGAAATCAGAACCACAGTCTCCACACCTGATAAACGTTTTTTTTATTTTTATTTTTTTTCCTATTGTGGTAAAATATACATAACAGAAGAATTTCTATTTTAACTATTTTCATGCGCACAGTTCAGTAGCATTAAGCAGATTCATACTATACGCCCATCATCACTGACCATCTCCAGACCATTTTAATTCCCAAACTGACTCTGTATTCATTAGATGATAACTTTCCATTTCCCCCTTTCCTCATCCCTGGGTTATCATTGTTCTACTTGCTGTCTCTAGGTTTCTGACTATTCTAAGTACATCTTATGAGTGGAATAATGCAACATTTATCTTTTTGTGTCTGGCTTACTTTATTAGAATAATGTCTTCAAGGTTCATTCATATAGTGGAGTGTATCAAGAGTTCACTCCTTTTTAAGGCTGAGTAATAGTCCATTGTAACCTGAGAAGAGTATGGGCCCCCAAAGTAACTTCCATGAAGGTATCCTGGATCTACAGAATTAGGACCCTCTCCCTGTAGATTCTGAGCATACGGCTCCTATGATGTTTGCCTGGTTCTGTTATCTGGACCCTTTTCTTAGCCCTCCATTTGATTATGCACTTCTTAAAGCCAGAGACTCTAATGAAGTCCCATTTACATCTTAGGTTTTTTTTCTTTCCTGTTGCAGACATACTCAAGATTCATTGCTTGAATTATTGATTGATTATTGATTGATTATTCATTGCTTCAATTATTGATTATTGATGCATTGACTGAATTATTGATAAGCAAGGTGAAGAGGGATAATATGAAAAGGCATACTCTAAAACTTTGTTTATAAGGGATCGTGATGATATTCTTTTTAGCATTCTGAGTGATCAAAATCCTGAGACACCTCCAACATGTTAAATAGGTT
Source organism: Oreotragus oreotragus (assembly GCA_006410675.1). NCBI lineage: Eukaryota > Metazoa > Chordata > Mammalia > Artiodactyla > Bovidae > Oreotragus > Oreotragus oreotragus. Next base: position 36,864 of record SJYX01008152.1, on the reverse strand, counting down.
TTTATTTATTCATTTTTAAATTTATTTTTGTTGGAGTATAGTTGCTTTACAATGCTGTGTTGGTGTCTACTGTACAGTAGAGTGGATCAGCTCTATGTATACATCTCTCTCTTTTGGATTTCCTTCCCATTTAGGTCACCACAGAGCACTGAGCAGAATTCCTTGTGCTATACAGTAGGTTCTCATTAGTCATCTATTTTATACACAGTATCAATAATGTATATATATATATATTAATCCTAATCTCCCAAATCATCCTGCCTCAACTTTTCCCACTTGGTGTCCATATGTTAGTTCTCTATGCCTGTAAATAGGTTTTTTAAAAGTATCTTATTATTTTATAAATAAATACTGAAATTACTTTATAAATTCAAATTAATTTATTTTATAAATTCAAATTAATGAAAGTTGCTTGCTACCAAAATTCATAACTAATAAATACAAAGCTATTCTGGTGTACACAGTACTTGATTATTATAAATGATATCTGGAGTCTCAGTTCAGCCCTAATTCCAATTTATTTCTCTATTTTGTTTTGGTTGCATAGTCCTGTTAGGACATCCCAGCACCCATAGATGCTGCTGCTGCTAAGTTACTTCAGTCGTATCCGACTCTGTGCGACAAAATGCATAACTAATAAATACAAAGCTATTCTGGTGTACACAGTACTTGATTATTATAAATGATATCTGGAGTCTCAGTTCAGCCCTAATTCCAATTTATTTCTCTATTTTGTTTTGGTTGCATAGTCCTGTTAGGACATCCCAGCACCCATAGATGCTGCTGCTGCTAAGTTACTTCAGTCGTATCCGACTCTGTGCGACCCCATAGACGGCAGCCTACCAGGCTCCCCTGTCCCTGGGATTCTCTAGGCAAGAACACTGGAGTGGGTTGCCATTTCCTTCTCCAATGTATGAAAGTGAAAGTGAAAGTCAAGCCGCTCAGTTGTGTCTGACTCTCAGCGACCCCATGGACTGCAGTCTACCAGGCTCCTCCATCCCTGGGATTTTCCAGGCAAGAGTACTGGAGTGGGGTGTAATTGCCTTCTCTGACCCATAGATAAATAGCTGTAAATAGTAACAGTCTAATTCAAAAGCCAGAGGTTTAAAAGAAGAGTGGTAGGAAATGTGTATTTCAAAGTTATTATCCCCACAGGTTCTGACACATGGTAAGTGATCAATAAATATTTGTTAATTAATGTATATGAATTTACCTGCTCAGGTATGTGTTAGTCCAAATTTCAAAAACATACTAATGCATAATACAACCTTCTTCATCCATGATTTATCTGAAAGCTCAAAAATATATACCAAGAGTGCAGAAATTTTGTACTAAAGTCTTAATATGTACTAAGTAGCACATTTGTTGTTGTTTAGTTGCTAAGTCATGTCTGACTCGTTTGCGACCCCATGGAGTGTAGCCCGCCAAGCTTCTCTGTCCATAGGATTTCCCAGGCAAGAATAACGAAGTGAGTTGCCATTTTCTCCTCCAGGGGATCTTCCCGACCCAGGCATCGACCCACGCCTCCTGCATTGGCAGTTGGATTCTTTACCATTGAGCCACCTGAGACGCCGAAGTAGCACATTGCTTTTTATTAAATTGTATACACGTATAATCAGACTTTTGTACACAAATACCGGGGATCCATGTCTCATCTAATCTTGCTATTTTGCTGAGAAGATGAGGTTCATAACAGTTACTCACAGGAACACATAGTGAAAGAGATGAGGCCAGATACCTTATCTCTGAAATGTTGCTTCTTGTATTAAGGACAGGTAAGTCCAAACCATCTTTAATAAACATGTTAAGTATGATGGCAGCCATTTTTCTCTTCCAAAGGATTCCTGGTGTCTCTAGTTCTTTCTGCTTCTTGCAAAACCTTAAAGATACTCAAGTCTATCTGTGCCAGCTGCCACTGATGTTAACTTGCTCTGCCTCTTTTGTTAGGGCCAGGCAGGGCTGGTGGTAAAGGACCCACCTACCAGTGCAGGAGATGTAAGAGACACGGGTTCTATCCCTGGATTGGGAAGACCCCCTGGAGGAGGGCATGGCAACCCATTCCAGTTTTCTTGCCTAGTGAATCCCATGGACAGAGGACCCTGGTGGGCTACAGTCCATAGCATTGCAAAGAGTTGAACACGACTGAAGTGACTTAGCGTGCATGCATGCAAATCAGAAGGCAGAGCACCGATGTAGCAGACCACACTGTTATTTTGGGACTCCTGAGAAGTTCCTTCTATCACACCCCAAGTTCTCCTCCTCTCCTTAACCACGTCCTGACACTCCTTGAACCAGAAGCTGTCCCTTTCTCCTTTTCATTTGATCGGCAAAAGAAAACTGTGAAACACGACCCTTTCTTCAACCTCTGCTCCTGTGACAGGTGATAGGTTGCCTGAGATTCAAAGGCAAGTTCAAAGGGCTGATTTCAGAGTAATTACTTGAAGTATTTTGTCTGTAGAGGTGGTGACATGAGTGTTGCAGGATTCTTAAAATGATGGCAGGGCAGTAAAGGCACTATTAAGGAAACATCCCAAGTGAAAGATAAAGGGAGGAGTAGGGAAACCGAAGGATATGGCAACAAAGACAACTTTGAACATGGAAGGTCAATATTTGGCTCCAGGGTGGCCCTAAACTATATGTTAGTCCTTCTCTGTCAGTCTCCCTTTGACCTGGACACTATTCATTTCTCAATTCTTTATTCTGTCATCTTTTGTCATGTGATTTATCCTTTCTTCTCCTCATAAAAGAATAATTTCATAGATATTTGATAATTGTGGCTTGCTACAGTGGCCATGTTCTACAGTACAACCATCATTTCTGCAAAGATATTTATAAAAGTGTAAAGAAAGGAGAGAAGGAACAGCCTTTCAAATTAGTAATGAAATAACAAAGAATTAAGGAAACAAAGTCGGGCTTTCATGAATCTCAAATGTATAAGGCTAAATACTTGTCAGGGTTTTTCCACAAATCTCTCAGCAGAGAACTGGTAATTGAGACAACCTTAAAAGGACAGACAAAGTTTCACAAAAGTCGATGATCTTAAAGTGACTTATGCACAGCTTAGCTCAAAATGCTGTATCCACAGTTCCACAGGGATTGAACCCAAGTCTCTTGTATCTCTTGCAATAGTAGGCAGGTTCCTTACCACTGTGCCACCTGGAAGCCCCAAAATATAGTAGATCCACACAAAGGAATGTTGCTCAGAAGGAGAAAGGAGTTACCAATACACGTAACAATGTGGGTATCACTCAAAAACATCATGCTGAGTCAAAGAAGTTGGAAACATAGAAATACATTCAGCATGATTCCAATGTGATAAAGTTTTAGAACTAGTAATACTAATCTGTAGTGAAGAAAATCAGAACAATGGTTGTCTCTTCGGAGAGAGGAAAGTAGGGGTGAGGACTGACCAGGAAGGGGTAGCAATGGGCTCTTTGCAGCTGATGACTATATCCCTTATCTTAGTAGTGTTTTCAGATGCACAGGTATGTACATAATCAAAGCCATCCAATGGTTCACTTACAACATGTGTCTTTTCTCCTAAAGTTTCCCTCAAAAGAAAAAAAAGTAAACTATAAACATATGTATCTCTAGCTAACGGTATGCATTCTAAAGTGTTTAGAAAGGCAACATACAGTGTGTTGATATTTTAAACTCATTTTGAAATGGTCAAAATATGACGGACTGATAGATGGCTAGACGCATGGGTGGATGAACAGATAATGTCATAAAATACATATATAGCAAAAATAGGAAAATGCAGAAGATACATTCTAGATGGTGGGGAATATGGGTGTTCATTGTATAAGTTTTCCAAAACTTTTTGTATGTTTGAAAATTTGCATAATAAAATAAAGGGGGGATTTTTTTTTAAGTGTTGAATAAATTATCTAAAGAGTGATGAAAATGACATCTTTTGAATTTTTTTAATACCAAGAAAAATTTTTTAAAAAATGAACACTATTGATACTCTGTGTAAAACAGACAACTAATGAGGATATACTGTACAGCACAGGGAACTCTGCTTAATCCACTGTGGTGACCTGAATGGGAAGGAAGTCCAAAAGGGGGAGGAGAACCTATGTATATGTATGACTCATTCACTGTGCTATATAGTAGGCACTAATACTGGAGAAGGCACTGGCGACTCACTCCAGTACCCTTGCCTGGAAAATCCCATGGATGGAGGAGCCTGGTGGGCTGCAGTCCATGGAGTCGCGAAGAGTCAGACACGACTGAGCGACTTCACTTTCACTTTTCACTTTCATGCATTGGAGAAGGAAATGGCAACCCACTCCAGTGTTCTTGCCTCGAGAGTCCCAGGGACGGGGGAGCCTGGTGGGCTGCCGTCTATGGGGTCACACAGAGTCGGACACGACTGAAGTGACTTAGCAGCAGTAGCAGCAGCAGACACTAATACAACACTGTAAAGCAACTATACTCCAATAACAATTAATAAAAATTATAAAAAAATATATGCAACTATTCTCAAAGAAATGCTGAGGATGAATTTCTCAAGTATTTTCCCCTGGCATTTCAAGGACAGATGATTTTGAAAACAGAGAAAGGGGCTTCATATAAACTGAAAACAATTTTTTAAATTTGTAAAGTTTCACAAGTTGTAATGTTACAGTACTACAACTTGTGAAGTCTCAAAACTCTTTCATAAAAACTAAATTTTCTTTAAGCTTTCCTTTTTAGTTTACTTAAGTATTACGATACAAAAAATTATATGATAGAAAGATAAGACCAATAAGGTCTCTAGCAAAACTCAGCCACTGCATTAATCCTTAGTGCTATTCACGCAGACCTTATTGTTCATTAAAAAATACGGGCAGATCAGTGAATGTCAATTTAGGTCACATCCTGGGTGGGGGATAGGTCAATGGGCATGCTCTTTCACTGTCAGCTTTTCTTAAATCTAAGGTTGCTTGATCAAATTCACTATGAGTTGAGAGTGGTCTTAATTTTTGGAGGCGTTCTTCCTTGTCACTAAATGATCCAGTTACCAGACAGCATCTGTCACATAGAAGACCTGCGATAATGCCAACCATGTATTAGAAATTAAATCCCCAAGTGGAGAAGGCTCACCTGCTAAGGAAGGAGAGAATACATAATAAAGCATAAATTAACAAGATAATTTCCCTGGATAGAAATGGTTTTGAAGAAAATTAAAGAGAAGAAGGCCTCTCCCAGGTGGCTCAGCTGTAAAGAATCTGCCTGTTAAGCAGGAGACGCAGGAGATGCGGGTTTGATCCCTGGGTTGGGAAGACTCCCTGGAAGAGGAAATGGCAACCCACTCTAGAATTCTTTCCTGGAGAATCCCCAGGGACAGAGGAGCCTAGTGGGCTAAAAAGGGTGGCCACAGATGGCCATTTTGGTTGAGAAGGAGAAGCCGTGCCTGTGATGATCTGGGGGAAGATCATTCTGGCACAGTGAATGGTGAGCAAAGATCCTGAGGAAGGACTGGCTTGCAGCATTCAGGAGTGCCCTGCTGGTGGGGCTGGAGCGCAGAGAGGGAGGGAGAGACAGGGGAGTTGAGGTCAGCCTTGTAAGAAAGTGCCCTGGAGTGCGCTGGCAGAGGCTTTNAATGATCTGGGGGAAGATCATTCTGGCACAGTGAATGGTGAGCAAAGATCCTGAGGAAGGACTGGCTTGCAGCATTCAGGAGTGCCCTGCTGGTGGGGCTGGAGCGCAGAGAGGGAGGGAGAGACAGGGGAGTTGAGGTCAGCCTTGTAAGAAAGTGCCCTGGAGTGCGCTGGCAGAGGCTTTAGACCATTGCTGAGGTGTGCAGGCTACTGAGAACTCTTCTTTCCCATTCCCCTTCCCACTGACCCACAGGGCACAGCATTCCTGTTTTTATCGCTGCTCAGTTTCACATCTCTAGGGCCATTAATCAATGACTGGTCTCTCTTCTGGAGATCATTCAAAGATAAGTCTTTCTGCTGGCTGAAAGTAAAATTCTTCCCCAGATGGCACTGTGGGCCCTTGGGCTCCAGGTTTAGAGAGCTCAGCAGGGACTTCACCCTCTGGTGTCTGGACCCATAGTAGCTGCCATTTTCGTCAGTTGTATTTCTCATTGTTACACCCAAATTACCTCCTATGCCCCAAACAAGGAGTGTGGGGATACTTGAGTAGACTGAAGTTGGGGGCAAGTTACCAGCCTCTTAGTGCTCTGGTTTGCTTTATACAACAAGGAAGACAGTTCCTACTCTGTGGGATCATGCGAATTAAGTGAGATAACATAAATACGGCACCCAGAACATTCCAGCTCACAGTTGACACTCAAGAAGTATTTTTTTATTAAAAAAAATTTTTTTTTGGTTCCAAATCAGTCCAGCTAAACTGGTTCCATTTTATTCGTTCTTCTGTCAAGAAATATACTTTATGAAATTTTCTTCTTTATATCTACCCGTCTGTGGTATAACTTCTAAATATGTCATATTATCCTTGTATTTTACTCCATGGATTAACAAAATCTGTGGCATCATATTTTTTGTTTGTTTCATAGTTTTTAAATTGAGATATAATTGATAGATGATGTTATACTAGTTTTGGGTGTACAAAGAAATGATTCTATATTTGAATATATTGTGAAATGATGACCACAGTAAGTTTAGTTAACATCGTCATCATACTTAGCTATTAAAAAAATTTTTTTTCTTGTGATGAGAACTTCTAAGATCTACTCTCATGGTGACTTTAGAATATTTCATAGGGTATAGTTAACTCTAGACACCAAACTGTATATTCCATTTCCATGACTCAAATAAATTTATTTTATAACTGGAAGTTTGTACCTATTGATTTTCTTCACCCCTCCTCTGGCAACTGTCAGTCTGCTCTTTGCATCTGTGAGCTTGTTTTCTTTTCATTTTGTTTTAAAATTCCACATAAGTGAGATCCAATGGCATTGTCTTTCTCTGACTTATTTCACCCAGCATAGTGCCCTTAAGGTCTACACATGTCATCAAAACTGACAAATTGCATTCTTTTTATGGCTTAATAGTATTCCACTATGTATATATGCCACATTTTCTTTCTCCAGTCATCCATGAGTGGACACTTAAGTTGTTTCTGTGTCTTGGCTAGTGTAAATAACGCTGTAATGAACTTGGGAAGTGTGTACTTCTTTTCAAATTTGTGTTTTTGTTTTTTTCCAATAAATACCCAGAAGTGGAATTGCTGAATCATATGGTAGTTTTACTTTTAATTTTTTGAGGACTCGCCATACTAGTTTTCATGGTGGCTGTACCAGTTCACATACCCACCAAGAGTGCACAAGGGTTCCCTTTTCTCCACATCCTTAGCAGCACTTGCTATCTCTGGGTGGTTTGATTATAGCCGTTCTACCAAGTGTGAGGTGATAATTCATTGTGGTTTGATTTGCATTTCTCTGCTGACTGGTGATACTGAGCATCTTGTCATGTACTGGTTGGCCGTGTGTCTTTGGGAAAATGTCTAGTCAGATCCTCTGCTCATTTAAAAAATCAGATTATTGTGTTTCTTTCTTTTTTTGCCATTGAGTTGTATGAATTATTTGCACATTTTGGATGTTAACCTCTTATCAGATATATGATTTGCAAATATTTTCTCCCATTCAGTAGGTTGCTTTTTCATTATTTTGATGATTTCCTTTGCTGTGCAAAAGCTTTTAGTTTGATGGACTCTCACTTGTTTATTTGTCCTTTTGTTGCCTTTGCTTTTCCAGTCAGATCCATTAAAAAAAAATTTGCCAAAACCAGTGTCAAGCAGCTTATCACCTATGTCTTTCCTTTTTACCACCCCCCTCCCTCACCAGGAGTTTTATGGTCTCCGGTCTTATACTCAAGTAGTAAATCCATTTTGAGTTAATTTCACCTATGGTGTAAGATAGTAGTCTCATTTCATTCTTTCACTTGTGGCTGTTACTGTTCTCAATGTTTATATCCTGGCCCCATTTATATTCTTGGCTCCTTTGACATCATATGTATTTTTTAATGACATTCTTATCTCCTTAGGAACACCGATTTTGGTACTGATTTTTATTTCTAATTTTTGAAGCCTTTACTTTTTGTATTCTACCCTTAAATAGAGTCTGTCTCCAATATCTTCCTATGAACAGACACTAAAAAAAGTGAGGTTCTTAAGAGTTAATAATAACACAATTTTAAATTCAAGGACTAAAAGTGAGTGAGATAAGCAAACATTTTTTTTCACTTCTCCATAATTGTAAGTATTTATTTGATAGCCTCAGCGATCCATAAACAGAAATGATCAGTTTAAATTGGTAGCAGACATAGGAGACTTCTAATCCAGGAGGTATGAAAATGATTTACTTCTAATAGCCTCAGAGGGCCCAAGTAAATTATGCTTCTACTACTGACCTAAATATCTGTAGTCCAGTGGGGAGTGCCTAGCCTCATAAAATCATTTAAAAAAAAAACCAAACAAACTTTTGCTATTCAATATTACAGTCTTCATTTGTTTAAGGGATATGTGAGGATTATTCTAGAACTTCTGATTTTGATTACAGTTTCTTACTTAGTGGCAGTCTTCTTCCCCTTCTTGGTATCAAATTTCACATCCTTTAATTAAAGTGAGAGAAATTCTCAACAATATTTAAGTGACTTTTGCGTTTCTTCTCATGGGATTTCTTCTTATGCTCTACAAGAATTCCAAGTCAGCAATGACATCTGGACCCTGTTCTGATTGGAGGTGCTTTCTCTATTTTTTAATGGAGGAAGAATATAGTACATGTGAATTTTTAAAATTAATATATATTTTTATGGCATCAGGGATATAAGAAATGATGAAGTGTTTGGAGATAAAGCTACTAAAGTGTTCAGTAGACCTAAGGGCAGTAGGAAGGCATTTATGCCAAATGAAAGCTAAACACCTCTTCCTACACTCTCTCCCTTTATAAACTGTCTTCCAAGTGCTTGGACATGGCTTCCAAGTTGTAACCACTTCTTAGAACTATTTTCAGAAAGAGGAAGACTTGATGGTAAAAAAATGTTTTGCTTCTCAATTGCAGCTACGTGCGTGACTAATGTCCAGTCATTCTGGATGTAATAATTACTCATGAAAGTTTAGGGTATGATAAGACCATCTCAACACGAAATTACAGGAGGTTATCTATCAGGAGTGACCTGAATCTAAAGGAGTGTTCAGACATTTGGTAAAAATCAAACATTCACTGTTTTGAATAAAGACTTGCTCTTTTAGAGGAACACTGCTTTGCTCTTCCCAGGAACTCAACTCCAAAGAAATGGTCTCCTTCCCTCTTTTTTTTTTTTTTTTTTTAATTCTCACTGCTACAATCCCATTTTCCACACAGTCGAGCAGGTAATCTCTTAAAGAGGTAAACTAGATCATGTCACACTTTAGATTACAATTTCTGTAGTCTTCTGTTGAAATGAGAATAAAACCCAAGCTCATTTCCAGGGCCCACAAGGTCCCTTGCCTGGTTCCAGGGTTTTAATCAACCCTTAGGTCCAGATTCTCTGATTGTCACTCTGATTCCTAGCTCACAGCTTTTGCCCCGGGACCCTTTTCTGGAGATCACAGTGCTGGTAGCTACTGTTCCTTTAGATCTGAACTTAAATGTCACCTTCCCAGTGCTACTCCATAACTCCACCTTCTTCAAATTTTGCATTTGGAGTTGAATGCAGTACTTCCAAGTATTCCAGTCTGGAAAAGATGTTTCTGCTGGCACGGGAGATCATTAGAAAGTGGTGCCCAAATCTAAACCATGTGCCCATTAAAAAGTTATGTGCAATGTGTATGACCTCAAAGTCTCACTTGAGGAAAGGGTTAGTAAAAAATTAACTTATTTCTGCCTTAAGTTTTATTTTCTAGATAATGTGCGTCGTTTTAGTTTGATGAACCAGTGTGTTGGGAGATTCCAGTTCATCACAGTTCTTCAAATTTAAGCAACTTCAAGCCCATCCAGGATTATTAGATTTAAAAATTTTTGATCCACTCAGTTTACTTATCCAATAAGTAACTACTATATACTTACTATGTGCCAGGGTTTTCCTGATAGCTCAGCTGGTAAAGAATCCATCTGCAATGCAGGAGACCCTAGTTTGATTCTTGGGTTGGGAAATTCCCCTGGAGAAGGGAATAGCTACCCACTCCAGTATTCTAGCATGGAGAATTCCATGGACTATAGTCCGTGGGGTCACAAGAATTGAACACACTGAGCGACTTTCCCTTTCACTTTACTATGTGCCAGGCATTCTTCAAGGCCTGCAAAAGATTCTGCAAGGAAGGAAGAGTCCCTGCCCTTTTGAACTTTACTTTAGTGGGGGACACAGACATGGAATAAATGACTGCTCTAGGTCAGGTAGCTTCTCTATAGAGGTGACAGGTAAGCTGGTACAGAATGAAGTTATCTTCTCCTAAAGACTTTATTTCCCTACAGTCTGAAAAGAATTAGGTGCTTGTTTTTCCTTTTTGCTATTCTTAGACATTATTGCTCTTGTGCAGGTTATTTTCATGCTTTTTGATATCCCAGCATGAAAATATATGAAACCAATTGCAAATCTGAATGCTATACACAGCATATAAAAAAGAATTTCTGGTCCACATTGTACCTTTTAATCCTTTTGTATCTGCCATTGAAAGGACAGCTCACACAAGAATACCTAACACTTTAAAACTTTGCTCCAAGCCTTGTTGGTGTTTAGTCACTTAGTCGTGTATGACTTTTTGCAATCCGATGGACTATAGCCCGCCAGGTTCTTCTGTCCATGGTATTTCCCAGGCAAGAATATTGGAGTGGGTTGCCATTTCCTTCTCTAGGGGGTCTTCCCAACCTAGGGATCGAACCTGGGTCTCCTGCTTGGCAGGTGGATTCTTTACCATTGAGCCACTTGGGAAGTCCTAGGCTATACCTAAATGAGTATATTTATCTGTCACCCAATTCTGGGAAGATATAAATAATACTTTGTTCAACAAAATCTTCTCTTGTGACTCTTATTTTTAAATTTTTTAAATATACCTTGGTATTAGATGAATGTACACACATTCACAAACAGTGACAGAACTTAGAGAGCATAGTTTATATAAGGAAAAACCCAAGGATTACTCATAAAAGATTCTTACCGAGGTAACTGTCGAATGTCTCCAGAATACTGTTCATATTTGTAATTTACCACATACCACTGGGAACTATAAAATTTGCAAGCCTGAAAAGAAAAAATGACAGTTAAAATTTATCTTTCAAACATCAGCTATCCTGACAAGAAGCAAGGTGAATTTAGTGTTCATTATCTCCGGGTTAAGGTTAAGGTAGCTATGTGTGTGATTTTAAGGTAGGTAAGAACACGCTCATTATGATCATTTCATTTTTCAGTGAAAGGGAAATCTAACCCTTCCCAGAATCTTACAGGAGGAACCATTTAACATATTTACTCTACTTTTCTCCATCAAGGAAAGCCTAATTTAATCATCTGCTGAATCATAACCGGATATGTCAAGTACCTCAAGTACTATCATTTTTAAAATTTTTCTTGGCAATCATTTATTTAACAGTTCTTCATAATGAAAGATGTTATTAGTTATATGTCATCCTTTCATCATAATTTCAGCCTATTTTTTCTTGCTCTTGCATCAGCAAACCTATCCTTTTCCTCTTTATAACAACCCTGTTGCCAACTTCAGTTTTTCAGTTTTACCTCATTGCTTTCTGAGCCCAGCCTTCTCCCTGATCATTCATTGATTTTTTTATAAGTTAATAGTGCAAAAGACTCAACTTACAGTGGTTCATAATGGCTAAATCTACAGTATTCTCTGATGGCAAATATTCCCCAAACACCATCTATGCACCGCCGGGCACAGCACTGACTGTGTACTTGTAATGGGGATTCCACTAGCTGGTTTTTAAGATTCCTCTCGATTCTAAAATTACATGAGTCTGGGAATTAAACAGCAACAGCACAACTATAAGGATACCTGTCCTCTAGCATTAGTAGGAAAAAATGAGGAGTAATAGACTTACAGCAATATGAGAGATAAGATCTCTGATTGTCTTTGTAACCAAGAAGGGGACAGGCAAGGAGATGTTTTTGTGAGAATCATTATTCAGGATGTAGAAGCACTGCAGCAAAGAAAGCACTGGCCCTGTCTTAGCAGGAACGGCCCAGAGATGGGTACAGAATGGGAGGTGGGTCCAAGGTGTCCAGGGAAGGCAGGGAAAGGGACTAGGAATCCTCAGCCACTCTAGATGTCTCTGGCCTTGAACTTTCTCAATACCGTTGCCTTACTTGTTCAGGGAATGGGAGCTGAAGGCAAACAATGGGAGCTGATGGCAAATGGGAGCTGACGGCAAACAATATGTGAGGCTAGGACAAAGTTAGGAGGGGGAGAGTGGCGGCAGCAAGACAGGAGAAAAGAAGAGATAAAAACACAACAGCTGCAAGACAAATGTATGTGAATAACAGCCACAGGGAATCCAGCGGATGTGTACTGACTTTGGATGGAGAAGAGGAATGTGAATAAATCTGAATATTTAGCTAATGTTTAATTTTTTTAACTTGCCACTTTCCGAGCTAATTGTTGAAACCACGTTTCTGGAAATAAGAGGAAATCTGAGCCCTGATATGTTCCTTGGCTAGAAAGTTCCATCTTCATTCTGGATAAAAATGCCAGGGATTCAGGCAAGGAGAAAAAGACCCACAGCATCCCAACCCAAGGAGGCAAAACATTCATGATTATGGTTCTTTCCCATCCTCTCTCATTTTCTTACTTCCCTTTCTCAACACTTTCCTGTAGTTCTCAAAGGGTACAAAATGGAAAACAAAAACATAAAACTCATCCCTTTTTGGCAGTTCCTTTCAATCTTTTTTTTTTTTTTCCTGGTGCATAGTTTTACCTAACTGTCCTTGAATATTTGAATTGAAATGTTATTTTTATTCACTGAATGGTCTCAGTTCAGTTCAGTTACCCAGTCATGTCCGACTCTGTGATCGCATGGACTGCCGCACGCCAGGCTTCCCTGTCCATCACCAACTCCCGGAGCTTGCTCAAACTCATGTCCATTGAGTTGGTGATGCCATCCAACCATCTCATCCTCTGTCATCTCCTTCTTCTCCTGCCTTCAATCCTTCCCTTAAAGGTATATTCTAGATATTCTAAATATTTTCTACTTTTGCTTTTCAAGTTTTATGACACTTTAAATAAGTAGAATAAAGTCTCATACCCTAATTTATCAACCCAGTCTCTTAGTTCATTAATATGGTTAATAAACATTTTTGAAGCCATACTCTGTACTTAGGGATTTTCCTTGGTGATGCAAACACATCACTGAAAAGGACGAAAATTCATGATCTCTTAAAACATAAGCCTTTGTGAAAAGCTGGTCAATAGACACAAAAATAAGTAAATTGAAGGAGGATGGTAGAGTTGGGAGAAAGAGGACGATTTAAATAGAATCATTAGGGTGAGTCTTACATCATTAGGGTGAGTCTTACAAAGAAGGTGACATCTGAGCAAGATTTACAGAAGGGCTTCCCTGGTGGCTCAGATGATAAAGAATCAGCTGCAATGCAGGAGACCTGGATTTGATCCCTGGTCAGGAAGATCCCCTGAAGAAAGGAATGGCTACTCACTCCAGTATTCTTGCTTGGATAATTCCATGGACAGAGGAGCCTGGCGGGCTACAGTCCATGGGGTCATGAAGAGTCAGACAGGACTAAGCAACTAACTCTGGCTCTGATAATCACAGTGTTCTGTTTTTTTTTTTTTTTTAATCAAACTCCTGAATTTATTTATTAGCTTTCTTATATCTACTAGTGGGTAGATGAAGATTCAGGTTGAATTAGATGACCCTCAGGAATCTTTCTAAATCAGTGATTTCTCCAATTCTGAGGAAGCCAGTGGATTTTACAAACATATAAATGTTTCTCCTACATAGTTAGGCATTTTAGAAATGTTACGCATAGAAAATTATTCTCTATTCTTTGTTCTAGCCCACATATTCACTCTAAGAAGATCATTAAGAACTATTATAATTATGACAACAACTCCTCTTTGTCCAAAAATGAAGCTGAAGTGACCTGTTGAAATTCAAAGCCACAGAATATAACTCTGCTTGTTACAATGAGGCAATGGTCCCATTTTCTCCTTAAAAATTATTAATACCTAGCCCACAATACTGGTTTCAAAATACCCACTTCTTTTCCCCTGGAAAATAGGGGGCTGCCATAGTCAGCTTCAAAGATGAAGGCTGGATGTCCAACAAAAGTTTGTTGAACTGGTTAATTTTTCCAAAGACCAATGCCCTACTTCACATTTTATTCATTTATTACATTTGCTTGTTCAGCCTTTATCTTGCTATCTCTGCCTGTTATTTTTTTAGACACACAAAGATTTGAGTCAGGTCAACTTGGCCAAAGGCTTTTAAACCATTAGGATACTGTTTCCTAATCTGTGTTGTGTCCATGGGGGTTAGTAATTAAAATGCAGGTTCCTGGGCCTTACAGGGGATTCACTGAATCAGAATCTCTAGAGGGGGCCTTGAAATCCATCAGTCCACTGGAGTGACAATATGACTTTGTCCTTAACATGTTGTCTGCCTAGGCATTGAAAACATTAGGGTCCCAGATTCATGCAGGGAATTCTAGTAACTGAGATGATGCTCCAGTGTTATTCAAGTAGGCATGGCCTTTTATAAGAGCAGGGAGCATACCAACTTCAGCATGCAGCCTTTACTGATAGCAGACATTCAATACATATTTTTAATGAATGAATCTTCCATGGTTTTTTTTCCTTTAGAAATAAATAAACAGGATACCTTAAAAGTTCTAAATATCTAAATACTTTAGAAAAGATTGGACAACTGTAAAGGATATCCTAAAACACTATAAACAAAACATTTCATTTTTCTCCCCTTTCTTTCCCTTTTTAGAAAATCATCTNTCCATATACATTCTATCCTAATGCCACTAAAGAGCAGATTAATTTGAATTTACCGTAATCAACATTCGTATGTTTATCTGTGTGTGTGTGTGTATGTGTGTGCGCTCAGTTGTGTCTGACTCTTTGCAACACCATGGATTATAGCCCACCAGGCTCCTCTGTCCATGGGATTTTCTAGGCAAGAATACTGGAGAGGGGTGCCATTTCCTTCTCTAGGGGATCTTCCTGACCCAGGGTTTGAACCCTCATCTCCTGCATTGGCAGGAAGATTATTTATCGTTGAGCTTTACTATCATACATTTAGTGTAAAAAAAAAAAAACTGGGTGATCAATTTTATTCTAACCATGATAGAAAAAAATCATTATATAAACTAGGCCTACATACAGGTTAACAGATTTTGATATCATTTCCCATTAAATTCTTGAAGTTGCAAAATAAATATGGCTGTACTTATCAAAATACTTATAAAAGTACATACAATATAAAATTCCCTTAACATCCAACAAGACCTTCACTAATGAATTAAGAGCCTCTTCAAAACAGAAACAAAAATCTTTTTGTTTGCACTAATTAAGAAAATATTATGAATTACTTGCAATTTGGAGAGGTTTTTTTTTATAGTTGTGTTTCCCCCAATGTGTTCAGTTGCTAAGCCATGTCTTACTCTTTGCGACTCCCTGAACTGCAGCATGCCAAGCTTCCCTGTCCCGGAGTTTGCTCAAATTCATGTTCATTGAGGAGGGGATACTATTTAATCTTCTCTTTTGTCACCTCGTTCTGTTCTCAGTTTTTCCCAGCATCAGAGTCTTTTGCAGTGAGTCGGCTCTTTGCATCAGGAGGCCAAAGTACTGCAGCTTCAGCTTCAGCATCAGTCTTTCTAGTGAATATTCAGGGTCCATTTTCTTTAGGATTGGGGCTTTCCTGGTGGCTCAGAGGTTAAGCATCTGCCTGCAAAGGGACTGACTGGTTTGATCTTGCGGCCCAAGGGACTCCTTGGACACCTCTTCTCCAGCACTACAAACTGTGCAAGTACCCCTGACGTCAGAGCAGAGGAGCTAGTTCTAGACTGAAGAAAACCATGGTTACTATGCTCTGGCCCAAGGTTAATGAATGCATTAGAACCACTCATTTTCTGCCCAATGTTTCAGATTCCGAAAACAGCTTTCATTTTTTTTACTTAATTTATTTATACATGCAAAGAAACCCTGGAATTATTTATTGAAAGACTTATTCTTATTTCTCGGTAAGTTTAATTGCACATTATTCTACATATGAGATTCAAACTATTTGTATAAAGTACAAAGGCATTTTGGTCAAAAGAATGGTTTCTTTATACAAGTACACAATATACAGTTCAAAATTAAAGATAAAATATATAAAATTATTTTAACCATAAAAGAGATGAAACTGCCTGACAAGATGCATTTCATTTTATTTAGATATATTTCTTCCAGTTAACAAAATGACACTGCATGAAATACATTTAAAATCAAGGCTAATCTCCCTCTCCCCATAATTTTCTTGAAATGCTAGGACCCATGTTGTTTAAAATCTTCTCTCAACATGATGCAGCTTTTATCCTGACTATTCATAATTTTCTTATGAATTAGTTGAACGCCACTTATCTGAGTCCAGATGGTGGAAGAGGAAGACGGAGAGAAAGAAATTTCATTTTCAATATTTTGGTACATAATTTAACAGTCTACTGAACTATTTTTAACTTCAGGATTCAGTGTTGTACCTGAAGAGTTCCAATATTTTTACTGGGTTTACTCTCAAGGCACTTCCTAGGTAAAGCGACAAACATATATATCTTCTTTGACAAGATAACACGCTTTGCTTCTCTTCAGAGTTCACCCAGCAGTAATCAGGTTGTGACCAAAGTTTATGAAACTGCTCTGTTAAAGAACACCTGGTGACTGTCAGTTACCAAATCCAGTGGATTACCCAATCTTGACACGTCATTGGTGTTTTATGTCGTTGCCTCACTCTCGCTACTGACAGTTCTTTGATTCTAAGAAATCATGTCTCCTTGTTTTCTTCCTACCTCCTGGACCTCACTGGTCCACTTCTTGTGCTGGGCTCTCTTTCCCAGCCTCTTACGTGGGAACGTCATGCAGGGATCTGCCTCGTGGCATTCCTGGGCAAGTTCTTCCAGCTTCAGAGTTTCGATTTTTAAAGACAGAGCCAGAGCCTACCCCTTCCTACTATATTGAGACCTACGTATGTATCTTGTCGAATCTCTTGCTCTGCACGTCACCCAGAGATGTCATCTTATTTTCTTCATCCATCTCTGCTTGAGCAATCTGTACTTTCTTCTGGGTACCTTATTTAAATTACTGACACAACTATCAAACTAATAGCCCAAGCCAGAAATGTGGGCATCATCACCAATACAGTTTTCTCTTTTCCATCACCTGTTCCTGTGAATTCTATCTCCTTAACCGTTCTCTAGTGTTACCACCATTATCTGCCACATGTTACTACAGACCTTTAACCCAGCTAGGCTATTAAAATAGTCTCTCTGGCTTGAACTCTACCGTGCCCTCAATACCTGTTGATTTTCTTCCATCAGATTTATATCGGCATTCCTACGAGACATTTCTCAAGATACCCAGGGGGGAAGCAGAATTTCTCCATGGCCAAAAAAATCCTTGGACTATTTCATGCCATTATTCTCTTCTAAGGCAGACTCTGTGGATGTTAGCTGGTTAAACAACTTTGTGGGTGTTTGTGACCATGAACATCCTGCAGTTCCGGCTTTCTGCAGAACACTCTGTGCCTATGTGAAATTAGTATCTGCTCTGATCTTAATCGACTTTTCCCAGATTTTTATTGTGCATTCTCTATGGAAGCCTAGCGATTTCAATGACATTTATTCTGTCTTCTCTGAATCTAGTGTGTTTTCCCTATTTAATCTTGGGTTCTTTTATTTTATTTTTATTTCTTTTGTGTGTGGAAAATTCAATTATTGCTGGTCTGGAAACCCTGTTTAAAAATCTGAACTTTTCCTTGCCTCAGTAACTTAGTACTTTCTGGATGAGTACAGTACATAATCATTGTGTATGTGTGTGTATATATATTCAGATACAGATGTAGATATAGATATTTTGCTTCTATTCTTTTAATGCTTCCATGACTCTTAAACCTATGAGTGTTTTATGTCTTGACCAAAGTGAGACTTGGATTCTTGAATTCGTGACTTATGCCTCACTTCATTGTTAGTCTACTCCTGATGCAGGTTGATTTCTAGAAATCACAGAAGGCTTTGCTGGCAGAGTAACTTGCTACCTTAGTACTTAGTGTATTTCCCAGCTATTCAGATGAAGTGGTCCCTGGACCCTTGCTCCCTGTTGAGTCACTATGTTAATCTCAATTCTGTACTTGCTCATCTCCTTTGTTAAGAGAGACCAAACCAAGAGCTTAGCATTAATTAATGTTTTGTGTACATTAAAATGAAAACTTTGCTGTTAAAGTTTTGCTTGAGAAGTCTGCCTCCTATTTAAAGATCCCTTTAATTGCTCCCCTGACCTTCCAGTGGAAGGAAGTCGTGTTTGTTTCATCATGGAAGTCTTTCATAATTTTTATGGTTATAGATGTTGATTTTAGGCTATTTATGAGGACCAGATAAAGACATTGCTTCCCAGTCATGTTCCAAGTGTTTTCATACTATTGCTATATTTATTTTTAGAAACTTGGCATTGGCATTATTAATATCCTCATTTAAAGACAGAGAAACTAAGGCAGAAAGATGAACTCTTTGTCTAAATGAAGGATATATTCCCTTGTGCACAGTGAAAATAGCCCCATTAGATCAGGATATTAAGAGCATGATTTAAAGGTGTTTTTCAAAGGGTCAGAGGTAAAAGTGGGTAAGAGCATGGTGTTAATTCCCACTCTGTGTGAACGTGGGCAAGTTATTGATCATTCAGAACCTGCTTTGTAGGGTTTCAAATGAGGTAGTAGTTCTGTAACATAAAATTCTCTCTCTCTCTACATATATATATGTATACATATATACCTACATGCTATGCTAAGTCACTTCAGTTGTGTCTGACTCTGTGAAACCCCATAGATGGCAGCCCACCAGGCTCTGCTATCCCTGGGATTCTCCAGGCAAGAACAACACTGGAGTGGGTTGCCATTTCCTTCTCCAATGCATGAAAGTGAAAAGTGAAAGTGAAGTTGCTCAGTCGTGTCTGACTCTTCGAGACCCCATGGACCGCAGCCTACCAGGCTCCTCTGTCCACGGGACTTTCCAGGCAAGAGTACTGGAGTGGGGTGCCATTGCCTTCTCCATATATACTTACATATCTAACCTATATATAGAATGTGGTCGAACTCTGACTTGTGTTAGCTTTACATAACTGTGAAGTGCTTTAGTGGATGTGAAGTACACCTATACTCTTGTCTGGGGGAATACTTAACCTTACATTTCATAGACACAAAAGAGAACTAATAACAGATAAAACAGTAAAGGAAGAGATTGCTCATTTTATTTAAGTTCCCATTAAAAGCACAAAGTTATTCAAGATTTGAAAAAGGAAAGAATGGCCACCGCCTTTCCTAAGAGGCTTAGAGTTGTCAAAAGTAGAGTGTAGAGAGGCAGAATGCAACATTAGTGTTGAACTTGGTGTGTTTAAATAAGATTCATGTCAATTTGTTGCCTAGCAATCAGGGTATTTATCCTTGCCACCGAGTGGGGAGCAACAGGGCAACTGAGCACAGGGTGGATCAAAAAGGTTGCTTAGTGTAATACAGCAGCCACTGTAAGGGGAACAGGTGTTTCTACAAAATTCTACAAAAATGGCAATGTGAATTCACTTCAGGACTGGCTTACTCTGGTTGGAAAAATTCAGTCAATGTTTTGCAAAGTATGGTCCAATAACTACAGGCATCAGGGTTACAAAGCTACAGGGGGTTGTTAGGGCAAAGACTGAGGCAAGTGTTCTTTCCAGAAGGCAGCTATAGCAAAGCACACATGGCAGTCAGCATCGTGGCTGAGAGGCTAGGGGCCGGACAGCATGGGTTGGGATGCTGGACCCGTCTATTCCCAGCTGTATAATGCTGGACACGTTCCTTAATTTTTCTATGAAAGTTTCCTCATCATTAGAAGGTGATGATGCTGATGAAACGTATGTTTGTAACTATTGCAAGTAATACACCTGAGAAGCATATCTGGCCCAAAGTAATTAGTCAGTAATGATCAGCAGCTATTAGCTACTGAGGTCAAGACTTCTTGGCAGCCTACTTCTCTGGGGTTATTTCTCAGTCTTAACCCAGCTCTCTGGGGACCCCTTTCTTTTTATCTACTGTCTCCAGGCTCGACTATTCACATTCCTTTATCAACATGTGATGTTTGTCTTCTATCCCAAGGCATAAGTTTTCTCTTTAACTCCATCCTTAAGAACAAGTACAACTACGGGGCTCTTCACAGGGTTTTCACTGTTAGTGACCTGGAAAAATTAGCAGGGAATAAAAGAGTTTCCTCCCAGGCTTCTTCCACTTTCTTCCACTTTAGATCCACAAGGGTGGGAAAAACATGGTAAGGAGATTCATTCACACTGTCAAGACACATGCTCTGTCCTGAGATTCATAACAGAAAAGTTTAGGGTGATGAAGTCTCTGAAGTGACTACCTAATGACTGGAAGCATGCAGTTGGATTTTAACTTTTGGAGACAACTTTAGGGAATAGACTCAAGTTGTTTCCAATTTTTGCAGTATTTTTAGATATACTCTAACTTTTTAAAAATATTTTTTATTAAAAAAATTTGTTTGTAACCACAACAATACAGAATCTATACATTGGGCATTCCACTTAATGCACTTACATGTGTGTAATGTTTATTGCCTACTTATTATTACAAAATGCAGATGTGCCAAAACATACTCAACCCCACTTATATCAGCTGATATTACAAATTGGGCTGCCCTGGTGGCTCAGTGGTAACGAACCCTCGTGCCAACGCAGGAGTCTCGGGCTCAGTCCCTGGGTTGAGAAGATCCTCTGGAGAAGGAAATGGCAATCCACTCCAGTATTCTTGCCTATGATTTTTCCAGTAATCATGTATGGATGTGAGAGTTGGACTATAAAGAAGGCTGAGTGCTGAAGAACTGATACTTTCTAACCGAAGTGTTGGAGAAGACTCTTGAGAGTCCCTTGGACAGCAAGGAGATCGAACCAGTCAATCCTGAAGGAAATCAACCCTGAATATTCATTGGAAGTACTAGTGCTGAAGTTGAAGTTCCAATACTTTGGCCAACTGATGTGAAGAGTCGACTCACTGGAAAAGACCCTGATTCTGGGAAGTATTGAGAGCAAGAGGAGAAGAGGGCGACAGAGGATAAGACGGTTGGATGGCATCACTAACTCAATGGACATGAGTTTGAACAAACTCCGGGAGACAGTGAAGGACAGGGAAGCCTTGCGTGCTGCAGTCCATGGGGTCACAAAGAGTCGGCCCCGACTGAGCAACTGAGCCACAACAACAACAAAAAGGACAGCAGTTTAGTAAAGAAAACATAAAAAGGCCTAGTTAAATATTCCCTGTTGCGAATTTCAACATCATGACTATTTCAAATCACACCTAAGTGAACACATGCTTACTGTAGGAGTTTCGTAGACTTGGTCTCAATGATTTTGATTTGCTTGTGCAGAAAATGATTTACCAACTTAAAAAAAAAAAAAAACAATGATGCCCTACGAGATATGGAAACTTCCTCTAAGGTAACTGTAAACAAAATACTCTGGTACTGATGTCATATTTTTAACAGTAAATGTGAAAACAGTATAATCAGATATCCTGATGTTTCCTGAATGACATTTGACTCATTTTTTCTCATCACCTTCTTAGAAGATGTTGTAATTTAATGTGAACTTTGAGAAAATAAATATGAAATGACAGTTGGGGAGAAAAGGACAACTCTATGGCAAAGATGGTGTGGACTGAGTGGTCCAACATAAAATATATATGATTAATCAGGTTAGGAATAATCTGATTAATAAACTTCTACTCATACAAATATGCTTAAAAGCTGAGAAAGGGTTTTGCTGTTTTATGTACCTTTATTAAATCCTAATTGGGATATACTATTTTCTTAGGATTAAAGACTGCATTTAGATTCCACTACTTTCAGTGTGATCTATGCTGGGCTAAATGCTATCACTGCATTTTCTGTAAAGGAAGGACTGGCTACACTTATTCATTCAGCTCCTTGTGTTGCAGATAGTAAAGAATCTGCCTGCAATGCTGGAGACCAGAGTTCGATCCCTGGGTTGGGAAGATCCCCTGGGGAAGGGAATGGCAACTCACTCCAGTATTCTTGCCTGGAGAATCCCATTAAAGAGGAGCCTGGTGGGCTATAGTCCATGGGGTTGCAAAGAGTCAGACAGGACTGAAAGGCAAATGAGAAAAGGAAAGATATGCCCATTTGAATGCAGAGTTCCAAAGAATAGCAAAGAGAGATAAGAAGAATAGCAAAGAGAGATAAGAAAGCCTTCCTCAGTGATCAATGCAAAGAAATAGAGGAAAACAATAGAATGGGAAAGATATAGATTTTTTTCAAGAAAGTAAGAGATACCAAGGGAACATTTCATGCAAAGATGGGCACAATAAAGGACAGAAATGGTATGGACCTAACAGAAGTAGAAGATATTAAGAAGAGGTGGCAAGAATACACCGAAGAATGATATAAAAAAGATCTTCACGACCCAGATAATCACGATGATGTGATCACTAATCTAGAGCCAGACATCCTGGAATGTGAAGTCAAGTG
>SJYX01008152.1:0-10528 GCA_006410675.1 Oreotragus oreotragus | reverse complement strand
ATCTTCTCAACCCAGGAATAGAACCTGGGTCTCCTGTACTGCAGGTGAATTTCTTACTGTCTGAGCCACCAGGGAGAATTACAGTTAGTCCCTCCTTATTTGTGGTTTCAGTTACCTGTGGTTAACCAGGGTCTGAAAATATTAAATGGCAACTTCTAGTGTTCTGTTATGAGATGTATGATGGTATCTCAAGCCACTCCGCTCCGCCTGCCTCCACTATCCTATCTCATTGACCTTCTCAGGGTCCCAGGATGCAGGATCACCTAAAGCAGATGACCCTCCTTCTGATTTATTGTCAGAAAGTCAATAAACAGTAGCCTAATACTATGTCACTCATCATTCACCTCACGTCATCTCATCACCTAGGCATTTTACCATCTTGTATCATCACTGGAAGACGGGTGAGAACAGTATAAGAAGATATTGTGATAGAGAGACCACATTCACATATTTTGTATTATAGTATACCTGCTCTGTTTTACTATTAGTTACTGTTGTTAATCTTTTACTGTGCCTAATTTATAAGGTAAACATCATCACAGGTATGCATGTATAGGGAAAAATAGGATTTATAGAGTACTATCTACACTTTCAGGCACCCACTAGGCATCATGGGATGTATTCCCAATGTACAATGGAGATTATGATATTACAGACTACTGTTTTTTCTGTGGAGCTCACAATTTTAAGCTGTTTCCTTCCATGGAGAAAACAAAAATTTGGGCATCTGTATATTTTGACTATTTATATTGGTACCTTTGTTGCTGCTAATGATAAAATACATTTGAAATGAAAAAGAAAACCTACAAAATCAGCATGTCAATCCTAATGTGAATAATCTCCTGAATATTTACAAGGTAAATTTGGCCCCTTTCAGAAGCCATGTGTGTGTTGACACAGATAGGGTGGGAGAGAAGAAAGGGTATTCAGTAAATCTAGACCTTGAAGAAAATAAGTCATGTTTTTGGTGTCTTTATTTTTATAGCAATAAAACATCTTCAACTTTAAACTAAACAAACCAGTTTTTATTAAATGAATATACATTAACTAAAAGGATAAAGTATCTCTTAAAAGAAAACATTTAAAATGTAATGCTTAGATTGTTTCCTCTGTATATATCTTATGGGATGCCATGTAACTTTGCAACCCCAGCCACCAGCTTCCTTTATGCTGTTCTCCTTGGTGATTACAGGGGTGCTGGGATGATGAGTCTGTTAGCATACATGGTACCAACAGTTGGGATCTTTTATTTTGTACACTGTCAAACCTACAAATCATATAGCACAAATTTCCTGGTGGCGCAGATGG
Source organism: Oreotragus oreotragus (assembly GCA_006410675.1). Classification (NCBI taxonomy): domain Eukaryota; kingdom Metazoa; phylum Chordata; class Mammalia; order Artiodactyla; family Bovidae; genus Oreotragus; species Oreotragus oreotragus. The sequence continues at coordinate 9,220 of SJYX01008152.1, read as the reverse complement.
TAAAGAATCTGCCTGCAATGTAGAAGACATAACAGAGTAAGGTTCGAGCCTGGGTCAGGAAGATCCCCTGTAGAAGGGACTGGCAAACCACTCCAGTATTACTGCCTGGCGAATCTCATGGACAGGGGAGTCTGGCCGACTACAGTGCATGGGGTTGCGAAGAGTAAAACACGACTGAGCTACTGACATTTTCACTTTCAGGATTCATTTGAGCTCTTCTAGATTAAGTGCAGACTGCCAATGAAGGAGCCATGGGTTCAGTCTCTGGGTTGGGAAGATCCCCTGGAGAAAGAAATGATAACCCACTCCAGTATTCTTGCCTGGAGAATTCCATGGACAGAGGAGCCTGACAGGCTACAGTCCACGGGGTTGCAAAAGAGTCAGACATGACTTAGAGACTAAACAACAACAACAGATGAAGGGCATTTTTCCTAGACTAATTATTTATGTAGATGAGAGTCTCAAAATCTGTCTATTTCACAGATGGGAAGGGGAGGGGTCCAGGGAATTTAGTCTTTTGAGCTCACAATGGCAACTGCAGCTCTGCCACCAGGGGCAGAATCATTCCTTATCTTCTAATTCTAGGCTCATATTTTCTTCAATATTTTCTTTACTCTTGATATAAGCTCTTGGTGGGAAAGCAATCTGGCCTGTTTTGTTCACTGTTATAACCTCAGTGCCTGGCTGGGTGCTCAATTACTTGTTGAGTGTGTAGTATGTGTCTGTGGTTGCCTGTTGTGTATGTCTGTGTGAATGTATGTGTGTGTGATGTGTGTCTGGTATGTGTGTGTATGTGTGTGTAGTGTCTGTGTGATTATGCATGGAGGTAGGCTGTATTTGATAGTGTGTGTGTGTGTGTGTGCATGTGTGCATGGTGAGTGTGGTGAGTGTGTGTCACATGTGAGTGAGTGTGGTGTGTGAGTGTATCTATGAGTGAGTGAGTGTGTGGATATGCATGTATGTATGTGCATATTGGGAAGATGGAGTTTGGACCCTGAAAGAAGAAGAATGTCATGTGAATGTAACATGATCAGGGGACACAAAATAATGAGAAAATTATATTCAAGATACATCATATGGCAAAAATAAAAGCTTATCTTGAAACAAATAAAGAGCCTCTCTGTCAGTGTGTTTGCCCCAGGATTTGACTGCAGTGTGTGAAGGAAATTTGAAAGTGCTCAGAGGCCATGGCTGTTGATTCAAGTCAAGGGTAGATACACACACAGGGAACAATTACTTCCTATGTGAAGCATGCTGGGGCCAATGTGTGTATGCTAAGCTGCTTCAGTCATGCCCAACTCTTTGCGACCCCATGGAGTGTAGCCCACCAGGCCCCTCTGTCCATGGATTTCTCCAGGCAAGAATATTGGAGTGGGTTGCCATTTCCTCCTGCAGGGTGTCTTTCCAACCCAGGGACTGAACCCAGGTCTCTTGTATCTCCTACACTGGCAGGAGGGTTCTTTACCACTAGCGCCATCTGGCTCAGACAGTAAAGAATCTGCTTGCAATGCAGGAGATGTGGGTTTGATCTCTGGGTTGGGAAGATCCTCTGGAGAAGGAATGGCAACTCACTCCAGTGTTCTTGTCTGGAGAAATCCATGGACAGAGGGGCCTTGGCGGGCTACAGTCCACGGGGTCACAAAGAGTTGGACATGACTGACCAACTAACAGACACACAGAGCCACCTGAGAAGCCTCCAAAGTGTGGAACACTTCACGAATTTGCATTTTCATAGTAAGTCCCACATTTCAGGAGTCAATGCAGGACTTAGTACTATTCAGATTTTACGTTTTTATTCCTTTTGAATTGACTCTTTCAAATTGTTTCTTTTATGTTATTTACTCTGTTAGAAGATAAACAGTAAACAAACTCCATTGAAAGGCTGGAGTAGAAGATGAGAATCCGTGCCTAAAGTGAGCTCTGGGGATTATTGTTGGATTTCAGTTATCTGGGGATAACCTCTTTCCTGTTTGGACAGATAATCTGCAGATACACAATGTAACTTGATCGGTTTCCAGGGAACATTACATACTGTGATCTACTGGCAAGATTAAGGATTTTTTTTCTCTAATTCAAAAACTTTTCTATATTTCAATCATTATTTTCTAATAAAATTTTTATATTAAAGCAAGACTCCTCTTTTTCATTATCCACAACTGTTTCTTATTGATTTCTTTCCTTTAAAATATAATAGCCTCTCTAAAATCCTCTAAATCTGATGGACAGTGAAGGGACCTGCAGTTCAGTTTCCTGTTTAGTTATACCATAAGACTCTTGTCCCACTAAGATCAGTACTCTGTGGTATAGTTCAATAGAGTTAATAGTGAGCTGGTTTAAGAAGTTTTTTTTTTTTCTTTATGGTAAGTTTCTGGAAGGTGGGCTTGGGTTTCCAGTAACGATAATCACACGATTATTTGATTTGTGATGTTACCAGAGTAAAGATTAGGGCCCGAAATACATAGGGTAATGCTCACACTTGATGTATGATTGGAAGTTCATTGAATTTGGGGTAATAAAAATTAATCATATGTACAATGGTTATGTATGACTTCTGATGACCTCTAGCTATGAGATGATGCCAATTCTTTACCAACTAAGGCAGTTAGGGCTGAGCCACTCCCATGTAACCACATGAGAAATATAAAACAATATTTTACAACATGCAAATCTAATACCTTGTACAGAGTACACAGATACAAGAAAAGGAATGTATAATAAGACACTTTTGACCTCAGTTATAGTTTGCTATAATATTGGAGACTTTACTTGAAAAAGCAGAAAGCCTCCATTAAATTTCAACCTTAAGAATTGGAGAGCTTCTACTCAGTTTTTTAATTCCTTTTCTTCACTTTTAATTGAAGTACAGTTGATGTACAATATTATATAAATTATAGGTGGCCAACATAGTGATTCCCAATTTTTAAAGGTTCTATTCCATTAATAGTTACTACACAATACTGGCTATATTCCCTGTATTATATTATATATCCTTGTGGCTTATTTTATACATAACAGTCTGTCCCTCTTCATCCCTTATCCCCATCTTGCTCATTTTAAATTTCTTTCATGTGTCTCTTTTGAAGCAAAAATAAATTGATCAAATAAGAAGAAAAGTATACAGAGTCATATTTGTTAGGGGTATTAACATGGCTACAAAGAATTTCTTTTCTGAGAATTAGATGCTTTCAGACCACTACAAATTGCCTTGGCCACAACAGACTTCCTGTTCTCTTTTATAAACCCTCTGGTCGACAATTAGTAGAGCTCAATAGCATGAGACGGAGCTGAGACTCAACTGGCGCTTAGCCAAGCTCCTCTTCTGGTGGTAGAATCTTATAAGGGGCCTATTGTCCAGAGATTAGGCATTTGGAAATAAAAACTGTCCTTTTATTTATGAAACAAGACATGCAGGCCTGTGTGTGTAGTTTCAGATCCAAGACATTCAGACATCCTCCACTGCAGCCCTGAAACTCTCTGGTTCCTTCTCTGTAGTGGGTCGTCTTTGTGGTTTTGTCACAGCCACCATTCTGCTGGGGACTGCAGAAGTCGTCATTCCAAGCACATAGTGGCCATTTCTCAATCGGCCAAAGGCCACTGTCAAGAGTCTAAAAAAGAAGTTGCTTTTCCTATCTTGGAGTTGAGCAAAGATCCTTCTGACAGCATTGTTGATCCCAGCTGCTCAAAACAGTGAACAAAAATGATAGTGTTTAGAGTAACCCATCAGTGGAGCTTGAGAAGTCAACAATCCCCTCAATAAGGACTATTAACTAACACTTTACGTCAATTCCAACCTAAGCATGTGTTTTAAAGTAGTCTTCACCTAAATTTCTCAAATTAAAGCACTGATGCTGCTTTTTATCCTAGGAGTGCAGACACTTAACACTACATCTGTTGCTTGAAATACATTTTTACCCCATTCAGAAAAGTATTGTGATTTTAATTTTTTTTAATATGTGAGCATTTCATATTAATACTTTCAATGTGCTTTCAGGGAAAGGTCCTTCTTGCTTTGCTAAAGTTAAATTGTATGGGAAATGCACAAATGGTGAGCAGTGGCCCAAAATTGGACCCTCGTCATCATCCAACCAAGCCAAGCCTGGTGACTCATCCACCATAGTATTTAAGTATATAATTAGGGAACTTTGGAAATCTGTTTCAAAACCCTTTTACTCTTGGACAAGCAAACCACTGAGCAAGTCACTTCCCTTTTCTGTGCTTCATTTTCTAGGCTCCAAAATGTGTCTCACCTCCTTCAAGGAAGTAAGGACAAAACACTTTATGTATGGAAAACTCTTGAGTATTAATAGATCACAGTGTTCCAACAATAGAAAGATAGTATTGCTTCGGGGTCTGCCCTTGGCAAGGACTCAGAGGCTGTGGTCTAAGCTCACTCTCCAGAAAGCATAGGGGAACAGCCTGATCCCTNAAACACTTTATGTATGGAAAACTCTTGAGTATTAATAGATCACAGTGTTCCAACAATAGAAAGATAGTATTGCTTCGGGGTCTGCCCTTGGCAAGGACTCAGAGGCTGTGGTCTAAGCTCACTCTCCAGAAAGCATAGGGGAACAGCCTGATCCCTGTGAGGCCTGCAGATAAGGATTCATGGGGGAGCAAACAGACGCAAGACACAAGACAATCCCCCCCAGCCAACTCGCCACGGCATCGTTTCCAATGCCTGCTTGCACTTCTTCATTCTGGGCTCACGCTTACCCATGACTTGCCCACTTTCCTTCTCCTCTCACAAATCTTTTTACCTTGTTCTTTCCTAATCTCAGGCTTGATATAGATATCAGTTCTTTGGAAAATTCTCTCTAATTCATCCATCATGCATCTTCTCTTCTTTGAACTATATCATTTACTGTCTGTATCACCCATGAAGTCTGAAGCTAAACTACAGAATATTTTAGACTCATAAGCTTTACTAGTGATTAACTCAGCCAGTCATTTCACATGTGTGGTTTTGTTTGCTTTTGTTTGTAAGCAAGCCACATTAAATCCCCTTTGGCAATAAGATTGGCAAGGACTCAGAGGCTGTGGTCTAAGCTCACTCTCCAGAAAGCATAGGGGAACAGCCTGATCCCTCTGAGGCCTGCAGACAAGGATTCATGGGGGAGCAAACACACAAGACACAAGACAATCCCCCCCAGCCAACTCGCCACGGCATCGTTTCCAATGCCTGCTCGCACTTCTTCATTCTGGGCTCATGCCTACCCATGACTTGCCCATTTTCCTTCTCCTCTCATAAATCTTTTTACCTTGTTCTTTCTTAATCTCAGGCTTAACATAGATATCAGTTCTTTTGAAAATTGTCTCTAATTCATCCATCATGCATCTTCTCTTCTTTGAACTATATAATTTACTATCTGTATGACCCATGAAGTCTGAAGCTAAACTATAGAATATTTTAGACTCATAAGCTTTACTAGTGATTAACTCAGCCAGTAATTTCACATGTGTGGTTTTGTTTGCTTTTGTTTGTAAGCAAGCCACATTAAATCCCCTTTGGCAATAAGATATTACTACTAATGAAATGTACTGCTATGCTGTTTATTGCGGCTCTGGTATATCTTGTTATTCTTTTTAAAGAATGATGTACCTGAATGCAGACACATGTTTTTATGATTTTCTGGTATCTTGTCTCTGACCACTTACATCACACCTATCTTAAAACCTTAAAACATCCTCATCTTTAAAACAGCAGTGTTATTGAAATATAACTGATTTGCCATAAAATTCACCCTTTCAAAATGAACTCAGTAGTTCTAAGTCTATGCATGGATTACACAATCATCATCACTAATTTTAGAACATTTTCATCACCCCCAAAAGAAACTCCATATCTACTAGAAGTTACTCCCTTTCTCCCTTCTTCCCAGCCCTAGGCAACTGTAACCAGCTTCCTGTCTCTAAGGATTCTCTTACTGTGGACATTTCATGTGAATGAAATCACACCATGGGTACTCTTTTGGGACTGGCCTCTTTTCCTTAGCATAATATTTTCAGGGTTCACCCATGTTGTAACATGTATCAGTCCTTCATTTCTTTTTATGGCTGAATAATATTCCATTGTATAGACATACCACACTTTGTTTATCCACTCCATTTGATGGACGTTTGGATTGTTTTCAAGGTTCATTCATGTTATAACATGTATCAGTCCTTCATTCCTGTTTATGGCTGAATAATATTCCATTGTATAGACATACCACACTTCGTTTAACCACTCTTCAGTTGATGAACATTTGGGTTGTTTCCACTTAGGATTATGAATAATACTGCTATGAATATTCCTACAAAAGTCTTTATATGGACATATATTCCTAGCACAATCAAGTCCAGAGCAGTCTCATCTTCACATATCCTTTACTGAATTGAAGTAAGCCCTCTAGAACCCCTTCTCTGCAATACTACAATGATTACTATTTCTCCCAAATCATGCACCTTATTTTTATAAGAAGCAGTTGGCTCAGAGCATGATGTTTAGACAGAAACTCTAGTAGCAAAAATCAAGGTGCTTCTGCTTGATTTCTGTCATCATAGTTACTCTATATCCTTGAACAAGAGCCTTTCCAAATCTCAGCTTCATTAGCTTGTAAATGAGAGGAATATTCTAACTTAGAATAATCTAGTTTGACAAAGACTCTTACTTAGCTTTTAAATTTCAATCACAGTGTTCTTGCGTGAACACCAAGAGCCATTTAAAGTCTGATTTCAGGCTAAGAAACCAAGGATTAAAAAGAGGTTGAGATTCCTATAAAATGTTAGGCTGTGTCTCAGTAAGAGATGAAAGAGGAAGAAAATAAACACTCATGGCTTTTCTGCTTTCCCATTTAAGACATATTAAGGTCTGCACTTCTGCTTCCTCTGACAAAACGACCCATGTGGTTGAGCATGGAAGTCCCCACATACCAGGCTGCTTTTTATAGTTAAAAACATTCTATGAAAGAACAAATGTTAAATCACAACTCACTAAGTTCTGCTAATAAGTCATGAAAAATGCAGGATGTATTTGTCAGCCCTGAGACTCTAATTCTGAACTACTGATAAGAAGAAAGGATTTGAGAAGATCATGTCTCTCGACAGGCTATTTTGGAAGTGTAATGTAAACCTGTGACTTTGAGAAAGCCACGGACCACCTTTCAAGCCGGCTTCTTGGTCATGCTGATGTCCTTGCTGTCTACAACACAGCTCACAGAAAACTGGGCTGGGCCGGACGGAAATACAGGTGAGAGGGTGGCCTTTCCACAGCATTGGTATTGCTTTCGAACCCCTGAACTGTCTTCTTTAAAGTTTTTACATCTCCTAGAAATGAGGCCACTGCAGGCTTTCTGTATCTTTCACTCAGAAAGAAACTCATTTCTGGNGTGTCCTTGCTGTCTACAACACAGCTCACAGAAAACTGGGCTGGGCCGGACGGAAATACAGGTGAGAGGGTGGCCTTTCCACAGCATTGGTATTGCTTTCGAACCCCTGAACTGTCTTCTTTAAAGTTTTTACATCTCCTAGAAATGAGGCCACTGCAGGCTTTCTGTATCTTTCACTCAGAAAGAAACTCATTTCTGGTTTTCTCACTTTTTTGTTCTGCTGTTTTGTATCAGCCTCTCCTTCAGTGGAATCACTCCACAATATGATTCAGTGTGCCCTTGAAACTGTGCTTTAGCTCTTGTTTTTTTTTTTTTTCCCCCCTGCTCTCCTTGCCTATTTGTGAAGCCACAGTTTGGTGACTAAGTTCTTCATTTTTTGGTCTTCAGTTTCTATTACTACCAGTTTCAAAATGAAAGATGAGAAAAGCAAGAGTAGCAAACACAATTATTGAAGGAATACATGTGTTTGAAATGAATGAGTTAATAAACACATCTAGACTGCTTATTCCAAGAAACCATTATGATGCAAGCACTACAGAAGATCACACTGCCTGCTTCCAGAACCCACACACCAGAGGAAGTATTTCTACCTCATGGGCCAAGAAAAAGGAAAATACTTCTACTTCGGCTTCTTAACCTAAAAGAAGACGATGTTAATTCAATGTTCAACAATCTTTATTGAATGCCCATGAGCCAGACGTTGTGTTGGGTACTTAAAATACAGATATGAATTGATTTCTCCCTTGCCTAGTAACAGAAAGCTAGTGAATAAGTACATGGTGTTACAGGGAGGAAATCAGCCTTTGTTGATGGTGGCTAAGTCCTGGTCAATGTACTACACGAAATGAGCCTCTGGGGAAGAGGATTATGATCTTAGTGCAGTTTTTTTAAGGTTAAGATGTGTCAAAGATGAAAGTAGCATATTAGTGATCTCAACAAAGTCAATGACTTCATTCTCTTTATTCTTAAATTTCATTTCAGAATGGCCTTTTTGGTTCCTAAAAGCACTCAAAATTATATTCTAAAACAATAACCTAAGAGATTTCCCTGGCAATCCAGTGATTAACACTCTTTGCTTCCAATGCAGGGGACGTGAGTTCAATTCCTGGTCAGGGAATTAAGTTCCCATATGCCACATGGCACAGCCAAAAAATAAATAAATTAAAAATTAAAGATCTACAGGTGTCTGAAAGATAATTCATGAAATAAATATTCATTTTTCTCTTTGCTTGGTGCCAAGTGCCATTCCAGTTGCTGGGGGCCTCACCATGATCAAGACAGGGACATTCCTGCTTGAGGTTACTCTTTGAGGGTGAGAAACATGTGACAGGAGTGAAAAAGCAAACTGAGATATTTCTAGGCACTGGTAAGTGTTACAAAGAGAAGCAAACGGGGGATGTGAGTGACACCGGGTGGGGGTGGGGTAATGTAGGTTGGAAGTTAAGGACGGTTCTTTGAAGAGGTAGCATTTGAACTGAATCGTGAATGAAAGATAGGAAGGCTCTGTGCAGGGTGCATAAAGGCCCCACAGAGCAGGTGGGCTTGGCAGGTTCAGTGAGCACAAAGAATGCTAGGTGACTGGGTAGTGACCGGGGGAAACAGGACCGGAAGATAAGCACTCAGCAATCATCAGGAGTCAGATGAGAAGCTGGATTTGACTCTCAAGGCAATGGGAAACCACTGGGAAATTTTAAAACTAGAAGTGTGGCATAGCTGTTGCTGCTATTCATTTGCTAAGTTGTGTCCGACTCTGTGACCCCACGGACTGCAGCACCCCAGGTTTCCCTGTCCTTCCTTATCTTCCAGAGTTTGCTCAAGCTCATGTTCATTGAGTTGGTGGTGCCATCCAATCA
>SJYX01008151.1:24472-53114 GCA_006410675.1 Oreotragus oreotragus | reverse complement strand
CTAAGATCATGGCATCCTGTCCCATCACTTTATGGCAAATAGATGGGGAAACAGTGGAAACAGTAGCTGACTTTATTTTTTTGTGCTCCAAAATCACTGCAGATGGTGATTGCAGCCATGAAATTAAAAGATCCTTACTCCTTGGAAGGAAAGTTATGACCAACCTAGACAGCATATTAAAAAGCAGAGACATTACTGTCTCAACAAAGGTCCATCTAGTCAAGGCTATGGTTTTTCCAGTGGTCATGTATGGATGTGAGAGCTGGACTATAAAGAAAGCTGAGCACAGAAGAATTGATGCTCTTGAACTGTGGTGTTGGAGAAGACTCTTGAGAGTCCCCTGGACTGCAAGGAGATCCAACCAGTCCATCCTGAAGGAAATCAGTCCTGGTTGTTCATTGGAAGGACTGATGTTGAAGCTAAAACTCCAATATTTTGGCTACCTGATGCGAAGAACTGACTCATTTGAAAAGACCCTGATGTTTGGAAAGATTGAAGGCAGGAGGAGAAGGGGACGACAGAGGATAAGATGGTTGGATAATATCACCGACTCGATGGACATGAGTTTGGATAAACTCCAGGAGTTGGTGATGGACAGGGAAGCCTGGTGTGCTGCGGTCATGGGGTTGCAAAGAGTCGGACATGACTGAGTGGCTGAACTGATACATGACTGTGGCCAACCTAAAGAGAAAGTTAGAGTGTCATTGTTTTGTCTAAAGATGTTACAGTTAGGAAATGTAGAAGTAATGATTTTACACTGTTTGCCTCTGGGAGGATAGTTGCTAAAATGCAGTGCTTTTCCAGGATCACTACTCATGTATCCTGGTCCTCTTACCTCTACTTAATTGCTTTCTAGAAAATATCTTTCATGATACTTTCGTCATTCACAAAATGTCATTTTACTTTCATATATGTGTGGATGTATTTGTGGATTAGTGCCCATTTCTTTTATTTGATCACATCATTACATCAATAGGCAAAAATTACATGAGGAATGGTTGCTGCGGGAGCAGAAGGCACAAGAAGAATTCAGAATAAAGAAGGAAAAGGAAGAGGCAGCTAGAAAACGGCAGGAAGAACAAGAGGTATGGTATTAATCAGATAACCAGTTAACTAACTAGTTAACCAAAATGACTCTCAGTAAGAGTTACATACCTTGAACTTTAGAAACCAGATGTTAGGGCTTCCCTGGTGGTCCAGTGCCTAAAACTCTGTGCTCCCAATACAGGGGGCCTGGGTTTGGTCCTTGGTCAGGGAACTAGATCCTGCGTGCTGCAACTGAGAGCTGGTGCAGCCAAATAAAAAAGGGGGAGGGATGTTATTCATTTTACCAATGTTAACATTTCTCATTTATTTGCCCCATATGCCAAATGTTTCAAAAACGTGAGTCTGAAAAAAATTACCTTTCTTCTTTTTGTTTTTTTCCCTCGGTAAAGAGAAAGTTAAGGGAAGAATGGGAAGAACAGCAGAGAAAAGAGAGAGAAGAGGAGCAGCAGAAGCTACAGGAGAAGAAAGAAAGAGAGGTGAAGCCTGTCACAGGAGGATAAACGCACTGCGTATCCTCTTAGTGGGTGGCTGCGGCGGATGATGGGGTGGAAGAATAAGCTTTAGGCATATCTGGGTTTGAGCTTGGTTTTTTCTTTAGAAAGAGTCATGTTTTTAGTTTAGATATCCACTAGTATTTTCTTATGATGCTTTTCTCTGGGTGTTTGCTGTGGCAGATGCCTTAAATTAAGGTTTTTCCCCCAACTCTACCTATCTTATCACATATACTAGGGATTGGCCAGCTTTTTCTGTAAAGGGTCAGAGTAAATATTTCAGGCTTTATGGTCTGTATGGTCTCTGTTGAAAACATCCAGCAGTGCCAGTGTCCCATGAAAGCAGCCATAGGTAACATGCAAATAAAGGGTTGTGGCCAAATTCCAATAAAACCTTATTGTTTTATTGATAAAAACAGGAAGCTGACCCCTGCTTTACACTTTGTACCATTCCACAGCAGACGGTGTTTTTCTGAGGTTTTGTTCTATATGGGTTGGCTTAGTGAATACTATTTTTTATAGTTTCCACCTTTGTTTGATTTGTAAGGGATTTCACTGCTTTGGACATGTCAGCAAGAACTAATAGATTGAAAGAAATCAGAAGCTCAAGTATTGAGAGATTAGGAAATATTTTTTGTTATTAAGTTTTGACTTCTTTTCTAACTTGTACTCTAAAGGCAGTTGTAAGTAACATTGCTCACACGAAAAAAGAATCTTAAGGTGTTCGTATATATCTGTATCCTCTAGGATTGTTTTTAAGGATTGCTTTGGTCTGTTTTGCTGCTATTCCTTAACAGTGCATTTATTTCAAAGATATCACAGCTCATCTTTCCTTCACTGATTCATCAGGATGTATCTTTTCTGTGATATTGCTACATTTGAATAGCATAAAATTGGGTAATCACCTGCTGGTGGGAAAAAGGCATTTGTTTACATCCTAGTCATAATGGGGTAGAAGCAACCTTTGTTTCTTGTGTCTCAAGCCATCAGTTAATTCCAGTGTAAATTTAAAAAACCTTTACTTGAGTACTGCTTTCCAGATGAGGCAAGATCATGCTAGGTTTTTAGGGGGCAGGAAAATTGTTTGGAGCTTGTCATTTTTTTTTTTTTTTAGAGAGTAATAAATTTCTATTTTAACAGTGAAATGTTTTTCAATTGAGGTCTTTCTGGCACCAGGTAAAAGCTAAAGTTTTTGTTTCAAAGGAAGTCTGGTGAGACATAAGGAGAAGTGGGTAAAATGAAGTCAATTCTAAGCATATATAAAGTTTTCTGCTGTGAGCCAGATAGATGCTTCTCTGGGATTGGGTGGCTACAAAGATCCGTATTCATTGCGTTCAGTTTCTTGATGGGGAAACTGAATGATAAGTAACCAAAAAGATCATTTTAGGTGCTTTAAGGTAATGGTATGTGGTATAAAGAAAGAAAGCAGGTCACATGACAGACTGATTGCGGTAGGAAACTACATCTTTCAGTTGATTGCCTGTCAAGGAAGACTGCTCTGAGGAGGTGCCGATGTGTGAACTGACGGCTGAGTGTAGAGATCTTGGGGAGAAGGGTTCCAGGCAGAGGCAGGGAAGTCTGAGCCTGGAGCTGAAAGGAGGTTAGGGTGCCTAAATCCTAGAGACCAAAAAGAGGAGAGTGGCAGAGGTGGGCCCAAGTTCAGGAGGGTAGGCAGGGTCATTCATGTAAGGCCTCCTGGGTGGGAAGGAGAAGTTTGGATTTTACCTGAAGTGTCATGGGAAGCCATTAAAGGTTTTTGAAGCAGGGACTGACTTCATTTAATTTATATCTTTACCTTTAACAGATCATTCTAACTTTTGTATAAAGAATAGCAGGTGGCAGTTGGGAGTGATGACTAAGGAGGCAAGAGTAGAACTGTGGTGACCAGTTAGAAGGCTGTTGCTCCAAACAGGACATGATAGTGGTTTGGATGGCAGTTGATGCTTAATACAGAGAAGTACACAGATTTGTAATGAGTCGTGGCAGTTAGCGGAACTCTAGCTGGTAGGCTGAATGGGCAGGAAGGGGAAAGGAGGAGAAGAGAATTCAAGCCATATGTTTTTAATTTGAGCATGTAGGCACATGGCAGCTCTGTTTGAGATGAGGCATTTAGATCCGTGAGGGGTAGGGAAGAGTAGAGTTCCATTTTGAGCACATTAAGTTACTAAGGACCCTTACATGGCCAGGTAGTTAATCAAGTAAGCAGCTAGACATGAGTCTTTTATGTATTATTTTAAGGAGCTAGGGAAAAGTCTGTCAAACATAATTTAAAGCTTATTTAAATGCCAAGGAGGTAAACTTTTACTGGCATAGTGCAGAACTGTGATACTGCCTTATCAGAAAGTTTGAGATTTTTCATCAATCCCAGTTCCTACTGTTCATATCATAATGTAGCATCTGTTAAGTGTTTGTGATGTTTCAGCTACTATTGTCTTTTATGATATTCACTAGTACCTCACCTTAAAAACTAGAATGTGGAATATATGTTCAAATCTGCTAAATATTACTCTTACTGAAACTATTAGAAGACTGTGTTTTGAAATGTTAGCTGTTTAATGTCCTAGTTGAATGAAGATTCTCAGCTGTATGTCTTTTGAAAGCTTTTCAGAAGATAGTGCTATAGAAAGCAAATTACAGCCTGAAGCCTTTTGTGTGATGGGTTTTTTAAAATTGTTATACATGAGATTCTTAACCAGATAAACCAGATATGACTTAACCTGACTTCGAGGTTTTCATTAGTCCTATGTTTGCACCATTTGTAGGAAGCTGTGCAGAAGATGCTGGAGCAGGCTGAAAATGAGGTATTTTCAAAACCTTTCATTAACAATATGAGGCCAATGAACATTTCTTTAAAAACACTACTTCCAATAATGTTAATTTTGTGGTAAGTTACTTAGACCCCATCTGAATGTGGGATTCACATCTGAGGCTCTGTAATTTGTACAACAGCAACAACAAAAGTGAATTGATGAACAAAAGCAAAAATCACCCCTGTGGACTGGACTTGTTTATAGTCCTTAAAGAATGTATAATCAGCCTCACACATTTTTACACCCTGATGGATGTTTTAACTTGATTCAGAGTAAATCAAGGGATAGTTCCCTAACAAGTCCTTTGACTCTTTTCAGAATCGATGGACAGAAGGGAAACCTTGGTGAGTGCTCCTGGTAGCCGAGGCAATGCCTGATGCTGGACAGTGCCCAGGAGCCAGGAGAGACACAGCCCCTATCTCATGACAGTTATTTGTAGAGTCTCGATTGTGTGGCACAACTTAAACGTGTATATTTTTACAGGAATCTGTTTTTATTTTTGACTGAAATATTTGAATACCTTTTAAACATTTAATTCTTCGTGGATTTTTACATCAAATAAAGTCATGGTTATTTTCAACAGTTGGAAAATGGTGCCACATGGCAAAACCCAGAACCACCCATGGAATTAAGAGTAATGGAGAAAGATCGAGCTAATTGTCCATTCTACAGTAAAACGGGAGCGTGCAGATTCGGAGATCGGTAACCAATTTTGTTTTATTGTGTCAGAGTTAAGTGACTCAAAACATCAAGGTTTCCAAGTTCCCATTTGGAGAGTGGCACGGGCTGGAGTTTGAAATGTTCACGTTCAGTCAGGCCTCTGCTATGTTCTTGCTGCTGCTCTAGTTCCCCAAGCTGAGTGTCCCCTGCTCCCTGACACCCTCCTCCCCACCCGCCCCCAGTGGGTTGGTCCAGTTCTCTGGCAGGGCTTCCTTTTCATTCCTCCCATAGCTGTCTGAGGACCTTTCACTTTTGTTTTCTTCCTGCGCTTGAATTGGTCCACATGGGTGAACTGGGATGAGGAAATCTATTTCAGAAGACTGGAGCAGCCGGCTTTATTTTTTGAATGGCAAATACTGTGCACGAAGGAAGCTTTAAAAACTGGCATGCCCAAAGGGATGTCTGTGAAAGACAGGATCTGAGTGAGTAGAGAAAAATTCTAGTGCACATTCTTAGTCTGCTCTGATCGAGGAACAGACGCAGGGTTCAGCATCTGGCTTTAGTGCTATAGCAGTGAGAAAGTTACTTAAGTCCTTAGTGCCTTAGATTCCTCATCTGCAAAATGGATATTAAAAGTAGTACTCCCCAACCCCAAGGCAGTTGTGAGGCTGAAATGAGTGAATTCAGGGAAAGCAGGTCGACAGGTCAAATGTGGTAGGCCCATGGCAAGCGCTGAGTATTTGCTGATAATTTCTTTTTGTTACTGTTGCCATTATTCTCTGATACTCTCTGGTTCCCTGCCTCGTTTGGATCAATGATTTTAAAACAGGACATTCACATAGAAAACTAGGTGTTGATGTTTTGATTCATTTGGCAAATATTTAAATATCAACTATATGGCAGGCAATGGTGATTTTTATAATTTGGCTTGTTTATGACTGAACAACTTAAAGTGGATAAATCATAATGGTGAATAAATCCATCTGAGGCAAAATCTAATTATTTTCATTCTGCAGAAGAAAAGATCTAATTATATCTTAGTGTCCTATTCATCATAAAAAGGGATATGAATTGGCAAATTCATATGTATTTAATGAGAAACTGTATGTTGTCTCTCGTGTTTATTTTGTTCGTAAAATTATACATGCTGTGAGTTTTATTTCCTTCTTTGAAAATGTGAACCTTCTCTAGCTTTCTCTTTCTTTTAAAATTTAAGCCATCACATCATTTTACATTTTTTAAGAACGGTGGTTCTCAACCCTGGATTCCGACTAGAATCATCTAGAAGGCTTGAAAAAAATTAGGTCTTATCTCAAATTGAGTAAATCAGAGTTTTTGAGACTTGGGCACCCTAATTTTTGAAATGTGCTCAGGTATTTGTAATGTGCCCCAGGATTGAGAGTCACTGATGTAGGATTTGTGACTCCTTCTATGTTTTATAGTTGGGATGCTATATGCCCAGAATATCTGTGAAAGTATTCACAGAATCCAGTCAGTAGTGAAAGCCTCCTCTTGAGGATCTGGGTTCCTTAGGAAAAGGAAGAGAGAAAGACTTTATCCCCCTTCGTACCCTTAGAAATGTTTCCCAAATGTATGTAAGTAGTAATGATGTGAAGGCTTACAGTCATCGGATTCTGATTCTTCTTCTGTTGGGCATAAGTGAGAGAAGGGAAGATGTCCTAAATGGTTTCAGGAAATTGGTTGACAGGACTTAATTGTGAAAAGGGGAATGGACTGTCAGGTTCTCAAAATTCAGCCCTGAGAGCCATTTCAAGGAAATATTGACAGTAATCAGATTAGTTTGTGAAGATTTCTTAATATTTTCATAGGCATGTAACATTTCACTGTCGCAACTATCAAAAAAAGTATGAGATTGTTTTGGATATTTTCATCACTCAGATGATGAGTTGTGAAATAAGATTCCGTGAAACTAGCAGTTACAAAATCCAGTACCGTCCCTTCAAACAAAGATGCTGCTCCCCTTCCACAGAGAGCCCCAGTGTCTTGCTCAAGATCATACAGCTGTCCTTCTCTGTTGAGGTCTGTCACGTCAGCACACATTTGCATAACCGAAGCATCTCTTTGGTCGCTTTGTTTTTGTAGTTAGTATAGTATTCAATTCTAGAACCTTTCTGGAGTTGATTTTTCTTAGAGTCACAGCTTGGAGGGGAGCTCAGGTTTTTTTCTTTTTGTTTGTTTGTTTTTGGTCCTTAAAGAACATAATCACTAATGAAAAGTAAAATTCGTTGACCAGAGTGGTTATTTATACTTTACTTGTTTCCAGAAGTGGTTTAAAGAAGGCTCATAGTGTACTACACTGTTTAATAAAATAAATAGAAAGCAAGGAAAAGAGAAGTGCATTACTGTGAATGTACAGTACATTTGACTTTGGAGTTGTATCCATCCCACACAACAATGAACTTTGTAGTTTTTACCAAAAAGGAAATGAGTGGGATCTCTGGAATGACAGATTTTCTAGGCATCAGAATCTAAATGTTTTCCCATAGAATACTGTATAAAGATACTGAGTAGGAAGGTGGACAGTAACTTTCATGGATATTTTATTAACAGATGCATATGTAATTTTCATGAGAATATTTCTCACAAAGACCTTCAGTAAATAATCAGAGCCTAACTTTAGTGTGTAACTTTATTCTATAAAGAACAAAGGTTGTGAGTGCCTGGAGTTCTCCCCTGAGAAGAGAAAAAGAGGCATAATCAGTTCTACCTGAGGGGGCATTTGGAGACCCATGCCATTTATTGGCTGACCTTCCAGTTAAGGTAATGTCCAACTACCTGATTTTGTGGCAGTCTTACTTGATTCAAGGATCTGAGTAATAGGTAAATAATAATAATTATTATTATTAATGGGCAAATAGCGTGGCCTAAACCAGGAGTCCCTAGACATGACTCACCTTAAGGACCACACTTTGAAAACATGGGTTCCCTACTCTTTGAGGTCTGAATAGATTGGTCTAGGGCAGGACCTAAGAAATCTCAGCTCTTCCCAGGTGATTCTAAGAATCACACGGGTTTGGGTACCACAGCTTTAGACTGCCTTCCCAAGTATCCCTTGTCTTAGCTGAATTTTCAGTATAAGCTGTAGAGCTAGCCTTAAATACACTCAGACTATGTGGACTGTCTCCAGGCCAAGTGGGATTTTCCCCTAGATGGGGACTTTGGCACTGTTCCAAAACTCACAAATGTTCATTTGACATCCTGGGTACTAGAGCCCAGTTCATTCAGATGTAAGAATCCCATGAGGATTTTAACCTTGTTAATTAAATTGGTTTCTCATTTAATTCTGTATGTGCGTCATACTTGTAAAATTCTGGTTCTGCTAACACTGCCAACCAGGTTGATTCCTTGTTCTTTTTTCTGTGGGCACTTGTCCTTGGGAAGATGGATTTCATAACTAGGTCTTTGGCTGAATAATCTGGGAGAGTCCTTTGAAAACTAGAAAATTTCACATTAATGAGCACTGATTGCACATTTCTGAGTTGGGCATGTTACGTGCAAGGCATTCTGTGTGCATTGTCTCAACCAGGTGTACAGATGTATGTTACAGACAGTGGAAAGTAAACATGAGTTAAACATTCATTTCAGGGCCATTGGTTTTTTTTTTCTAACACTTGCTTTGTTCTTCAACTTTTTTTTCTTCAAGAGTTATTGGGATTTTTTTTCTAAAAATTTTGTTGTAATTTTTAAGCTAGAAATTTAATCAGGAAAATTTGATGATTTGGAATCTTAAACTGTATTTTTTCCCCTCTTCATTTTATTTGAGGAGAAAGAAGTAAATAAGAAAGTAAACTCATATGAAAGATTTTTTTGTAAAAAATTACTCAGTTACAACCCGGTCTAATTTAAACTGTGAAAAGAAAATTGTTCTTCACAATGGTCAACCTCCTTCATAAAAGAGAAATTCCTTAACATTTATCACATCATATAACACATAAGCAGTGGACTGTCGATTAGCTCAGATCTCTGGGATCTTCTTTCCCCAGCCATGTAACTTGTGTGCTTTTCTAGGCCTCAGTTTCCTTCTTTCAAAGTGGAGAAAATACTAGCCCTGGCTGTCATAACAGGTTGCAAGGATCAGAGGAAATAATATAAAAATGCCATGAAAACTATGAACTGCATTCTATTTAGCTAAAACTCTCAGAATACTCTGTTCTCTAGGTGTTGGGTTTGTTGGTGACTGTATGGAATCAGGATTGCACTGTTCTCACGTTGTCCTGAGTCCCACGCGTGGTGTCTCTGTGCCTGTCATCACTGTCTGTCATGCCCACGAAGCTCCTCTTTCCATGTGCTTCCATGTCTGTAAGGCTTTCTGAATTTCAGTAAAAGGCAGCTAAAATGACTCCTAAACTTGGAAATAATTCCCAACTGTACATTTTAATGAGATCCAATATATAGGTCAGCTGTAGAACAGTTTTGTTAAGTGTTGATATTTAAAGTCTGAATGAGGTTTGTCATCTTACAGTTTAGTCAAAACAGCTAAGTTGCTCAAGTCTTTATCTCACAGTTTAATGCAGGTATCTTATGTGTAATTTCTCACCATTGGACTGCTGAAGTTTTTCCTTCATGTGCAGGTGTTCACGTAAACATAATTTCCCGACATCGAGTCCCACCCTTCTTATTAAAAGCATGTTTACAACGTTTGGGATGGAGCAGTGCAGAAGGGATGACTACGACCCCGACGCAAGCCTGGAGTACAGTGAAGAGGAAACCTACCAGCAGTTCTTGGACTTTTATGACGACGTGCTCCCTGAGTTCAAGAATGTGGGAAAAGTGATCCAGTTTAAGGTGGGCACAAGCAGTGCACGTGAAGGAGGGAGTGGGAAAGCGAGGACACAGGCTCTGCCTCTGTGTCATGTCCATGCATAAGTATATATATTTTATGACACACATATATGTGTATGTGCCTGTCTGTCTGTATGTATGGGCTTCCCAGGTGGTGCTAATGGTAAAGAACCTGCTTGTCAGTGCAGGAGACATAAGAGATGTGGGTTCAATCCCTGGGTCAAGAAGATCCCCTGGAGGAGGGCATGGCAACCCACACCAGTATTCTTGCCTGGAATCCCATGGACAGGGGAGCCTGGCGGCCTACGGTCCATAGGGTCGCAGAGTCGGACAGACTGAAATGACTTAGCATGCATGCGCATGTATATGTGTGTTGTGGTGGGTATTGGGTCTGTGTAGATAGGGGTGCCCATGTTTGGGTGTATTTGGAAAGCGAAGGATTTGCCCAACCTCAGGAGAGTGTTGATCTATATGATGGAGGAGGGAGAATAGGATGGAAGGGCCTTAACTGGGTCTTTCATGTTTTATGTATTTAAACATGCTCAGTCAAAAATGGAAAATGTTAGTATTAAATCTGGGTGATGTATATAGGGGCTGATTATTAGTCTCTATAATTTTTTTCTTTTTTTTAATAGTCGATTTTTATGCATGTGTGAAACATTTTATATCTTTGAACAAAAAAAGGATCAGGTAATTGCCTGCAACACTGCCATGTGCCGAAGTATGCCTTAAATAGATGTGAGCATGGGGTAGTATCTTAATTTTGAAATTTTTGATTGATAACATCTTATGGTAATGTCGGCTTGGACAGAAGTACATATGATGACTGGAGGGCTTCTTTTCCTTAGGTTTTTGTCTTTTTTTTTGTAAATCAGTTCTTCATTGCTCCTTAGGTCAGCTGCAATTTGGAACCTCATCTGAGGGGCAATGTGTATGTTCAGTATCAATCGTAAGTATTCTGAACATAAACATCTTCACATTTTGTCACAGTACAGTGTTGTGACTTACATTGACATGTGGGATTTTTTTTCCCTGACTATATAGCTTTCATATGCATGGGTTTTTTTTTTTTTTTTTTCCTGCACTGAGGGACATGCAGGATCTTAGTTCCCTAACCAGGGGTCGAGCTCGTGCCCCATGCATTGGAAGCTCAGAGTCTTTAAACCACTGGAACAGGGAAGTCCCTGCATGGTAGTTTTAAAAGTGTAAATATTAGGAGCTGATCTAGAAATACAGAAAAGATTAGAAAATTACATATTTGTATTTCATTCTTTGTATACTTAGTGTTTTTAATCTTTTGCAATATAGTGAATTTTTTACTTATATAATTTTAATAATTAAAACACAAACTAAAAAGGGATAACCAGAAGAGAGAACAGAAAAGGATAAATCGAAAGAGTGAGAGATTAAAGCCCCAAATATTTCAGTGTGCATTTTGCCTGCTAAGAGAGCAGCTAGTGTGTCATTTCTGCTCGCCATGCTGTTTGCCTGCGCGGCTCCATGGCTAATGGGGTAAATTAACCATTGTAATAGGAAGGACAGCAGTGTGAGCTGAGAAAGAACAGGCGCTGACAGTGGAAAACACTTCTGCATTTTTAATGGTCCAGTCTTTTGGTTTAAGCTTTGACTCAAGCTGGTTTCCATGCATCAGAATCTTTGAGAGGTTAGTTTAAAAAAAAAAAAAAAAAAAAGGTTTCTGAATAAATTTTGAGCTTCAGGAGCTTGAATGCTGTAATGAGGACTCCCTAGGTAGCACAGCAGCAGTGAGCTTGGTGGCCCTCTGGTAAACAAATACAAGAGTTAGTTAACAATAGGATTAATCTACATATTAGAAAGTTACTCTATAAAGTTATATCCTTTGTGGTTTAAAGGGAAGAAGAATGCCAAGCAGCCCTTTCTCTGTTTAATGGACGGTGGTACGCAGGACGACAGCTTCAGTGTGAATTCTGCCCAGTGACCCGATGGAAAATGGCAATTTGTGGTAAATACAACATGATTTTTTTTTCCCCCAACTGTTCCACTGTCATATAAGGTGATATTCTTGGGGGGAGAGGGGAAAGCAACCTTTTAAAGGAGTGGAGACTAGCTTTTGCCTCACCTGGTAGATGAACAGAAATCACTATATAAAGTACATCACATTTTAGACCCGTAACTGACCTTGTGGGTCACTTCATGGATGCAGTGACCGGGGGCATGGTGTATAGGTGACAAGGTCAGTGCTCAAAGTCCTGGGCTCTGCAGGAAGCCTGAGAAGTTGTGTCTATGTTTTCTATTCAGTGGGTCCTCACTTGAGCTGTTTTTTTCCCCCATCTTTATCCCTAATGAACCTTGTCATCTTTGCCACCTAAAACATTACCTGTAACACTTCCTGCCTTATTGAAATACAAGCTTTTGTGCCTTAGAGATTGATTATAGCTTTGGAACCTGGTCAGGGCACATTCAGTCAGACTGACTCATCAGATAGTGGCTGCCGAATCAGGAAATGAGTCAGTCTTTGAGTAGCTGGCAATTTTGAAGGGGTCATTCTGTTGTGATTTCTATCAAATAGGCTTAGCCAAACCATTTATTGTTGAAGTGCCCCAGAAGCTATGAAAGGAGCTGCCAGTGCCTTTGGGGGCCACTTCCCTTACCCTTTGCTTCATTTCGCTTTGTACTCGCTTGCTTAAAACCTCCTATTTCAAAATCTGTAAATTTATAAAGTCTGAATCTTTGGCAAACCTGGTCTTAATGGATGCTGTCACTTAAAAATCATCTGAAGCTGGGGCGGGGGGGTCGGGGGAGGCATTTAGAATTCCTTTCTTTGGCAGGCCAGAAGAACCATTATGCCTTAAAGACTTTGGGACTAAAAGAGATGGCTCTGTTNCTTATACACATCTAGATGTGTATAAGAGACAGGGGGTGGGGTCGGGGGAGGCATTTAGAATTCCTTTCTTTGGCAGGCCAGAAGAACCATTATGCCTTAAAGACTTTGGGACTAAAAGAGATGGCTCTGTTTTCTCCATGAAGGTAGTTACTTTTGTCAGTTTCCAGGAATCCAGTGTGATTCAGTGAGGTGCTTCTGAGTGTGACTAGTTAACTACTGAGCATTTTTTGTGTCTTTATTATTGGATTACTGGCCACTGTATATCATCTTTGGAGAGATGTCTGTTCAGATACTTTGCTCATTTTTCTTTTATCTTTTTATTACTGAGTTGTAAGAGTTCTTTGATATATTCTACAGACAGGTCCCTTATTGGAGATATGATTTGCAAATATTTTCTCCCATTATATAGATTGTCTTTTCACTTTGATGGTGTCCTTTGAAGCACAAAAGTTTTTAATTTTGATGACTCCCAATTCATCTATTTTTTCTTTTTTTTTGCTTGTGCTTTGGTATCATATCTAAGAATCCATGTCAGCCCATGCTATGAAGATTTACTTGTATGTTTTCTTCCAAGAATGTATAGTTCCATAGCTTACGTTTAGGACTCTGACCCAATTTGACTTTCTGTATATTGTGTGTGGTGTACAGGTATTTCATGTTTAACTCTATTACATATTTAGATAATTTACCGCTTTTTCAAAAAGTTTGAAAATCTTCAAGGGATCTCTAAATTGTGCAAGTAGATTTATTTCACTGTTGACAAAAGTCTTTCATATTAAAAGCACCTGATAAACTTAAATCATTAGGCTAGTGTTTATCATCTTCTTGAGATGTAAGAAAATACAGGATCCTCTACTTAGAACATGCTCTTTATTTTAGCCAGTGGTTCTGTCCTCCCACCACCATGCCCTCAAAGCATGCTGACACCAGGACTGCCGACCAGGGCTGGTTCTTCAGTGTTAGTTAGGGATCTACATTGTCAGTCAGCAGAATGGTAAAACAATAGAAAAAGTAATAAATAATATGGCTGCCATTGGTTGGGTTGCACTCCATACCATAACCCAGTAGGGGAATGGGACATTCTGGTTAATTAAAAGTTCTGATGTATTACTTTTCACAGTGCTTTTTGTTAGAGCATTTAATATTTTTGAAATTCAGGGAACCCAAACTGTGAGGTCAAAGTATGTAAGGAGAAACTAGTCCTATCACAAGCGAACATTAGAAATGTACCTTGTGAAAAGAATGTAGTGCCAGCAGTAAACCTGTTTCCTTGCTGTGCCATTGCAGGTTTATTTGAAATACAGCAGTGTCCCAGAGGGAAACACTGCAACTTCCTTCACGTGTTCAGAAATCCCAACAATGAGTTTTGGGAAGCGAATCGAGACATCTACCTATCTCCAGATCGGACTGGCTCCTCCTTTGGGAAGAGCTCAGAGAGGAGGGCGAGGCTGGGCCCCCACGACGACTACTACAGCAGGCCAAGGAGGAGGAGGAGGAGCCCTGGGCTGGTCCACTCCTACAGGAGGAACGGGGAGGCCGACCGGAAGAGGAGGAGTAGTCACGGGGCCAAGAAATCTCACAAACACAGGTCCAGAAGCCGGGGAAGGCACAGTTCCCGAAGCAGAGGAAGAAAAAGGGGCCGCAGCCGCGGACGGGGCAGCCGGAGCCATAGCCGCAGGAGCCGCAGCCAGAGCTCCTCCAGGTCCAGGAGCCGCGGCGGGAGGAGGTCAGGGAGCAGAGACTGAACTCTTCAGAGCCCCAAATCCAAATAAACTTGCTGTGTTTTTCAGTGATCGTACACCTTATTTATTATGGCGGCTACATACTTGGATGGAGGGCTCTCAGCTCATGTGGCTTAGCAAGTCTGGCAAAACTGTATGTAGACTGGAACCCTGTTTTAAAATATTTTTATTCTCTGATAATCACAGTGTGTTTAGTATAGAGTACCTAGAAAACAAAATGTATACAGCCCCCCGATTACTTAAAATCCTGACCCTTAAAGATAACCAATTAACACTGCAGTGTTAAAGTCTTTTTTTCTGAGTATATGAGGGTGTACACATTTTTTTTACACAAAGATCATGGCTGTAGTTGAAATTTTTTTTTCACACCAAACATTGTCCTATTTCATCAAGCTCTAGTCTGTTTTATTCACTGCATAGCGTGGATCTGTTTATTAAGTCATATCCCTATTGGATTTTTAAGTTATTTTAAATTTTGCACTATTAAAGAATCCTGTGCTATAAACAGTCCTGTGGTGGATTTTCTTAAATACTTTCACCCATTTCTGATCATTGCCATAGTATAAATTATATCAAGAGAAAGTATTTCCAAATTGCCATCCATAGACTACAAACAATTTTATGCTGTCAACAATAAATTTTGCTGTTCCTATGCCATTACTTTTCCAGTTTATTTTGCCAGTTTGGAAAAATTTTTGGTTTACTTATCTCTGTACATATAAGCTAAGCCAAATACTTCCTGTATTTAATGGGCATTCAGTTTGGTTGTTTGCCCCTTATTGTTGGATTTTTTACATGTTAATAGCTGAACAGCTTTTTACTTTAAAATTCACTTTCTTAAAGTACTAAAGAGTTAGTTGTTTGCCCGCCCACCCTCTCCCCCATAGTTTTCCATTCGGGCATTCATCTATTTTGTATTGTGTTACAGAGTTCATTGCTGAATATGCCAGATGCTAAAGCAATTCTGATTTTTAAAAAAAGTGCTCAGAGAAAACTTGTTGAAAAAAACATTGGGGAATTCCCTGGTGGTCCAGTGGTTAGGACCCCTAGCTCTCACAGCCAAGGGTTCAATTCCCTGGTTGGGAAACTAAAATCACACAAATTGTGCAGCACAGCCAAGAAAAGAAAAATTGATTTGTTCCAAAATATAAATGCCTGGAAAATTATTGAAAATTTTCTGTAAGTATCTACAGGATTCACTAATACTGAACAGTTCTCACTAAATTCAAAAATTTTCAATCCTTTCCTAAATACAGATGAGATAATAAAATGTGGCATTCAAAACTGAACATTCATTTTAATAGATCAAGAAGGAAAAAACAAGATGAACATCAGCTTGTTCTCAAGGTAATTGACTTTTCCCTCAAGTGACTGGGTCATTACTCTGTTAAATATCCATCCGTCTTTTGTGTATTCCTTTGAACTTAAACTTGTATTTTTTTAAACTTATACTTTGATTACTATTTATGATTCAAAAATTGCAGCTCTACATTGCCAGCTCTACATTGCCATAGGCCTGTTTTCAGTGAAGAGATACCTGCATTGTTAGAGGCTCTTTAAATCTACACATACATTTAAAAAATTGCACACATCTTTTAGCAGACTAGCAACTTTGTTTGATATGGTAGTTGTTTCCTCCTTCTTAAATATCCTTTTGATTATTTTCCTATAAAGATATTTTATTCCAGAAATCAGAGTATACTTTAATCCTATCTGTAGTTAATAGGGAGCCCCTTAACTATCAAGATAACCAAAGTTTTGCTTTGGTACTTAACCTATGCAGTAATTTGCTTATACCCATCCATCTCAGCAAGTGTGCTAGTACCTCCAGTTCGCAGGGGGACTCCAGTTGAGTTAGGACACCTTTGATTACCTGGAGTGATTTGAACTCATTCAGAAAGAAAAATCAACTGCATCAAGGTTTTAAAAGCGGCATTTATTGATTGAAAATAAGTGTGTAGATAAGCTCTCAGTAGCATGGACTCCACATTATTTTTTAATGGTTTTGAAGTACATGAAGACTCCTTAAATCTTCCACCATTTATCTTGTGTGTGCTTTTAACCACCACCACATTCAAATGGAGGTGAATTTTCAACATCTTAACTCGAAAATTTTTTGAAAAAATTCTTCCTTTAGCAGCTCTTCATAGTTTGACAGACTTTTGGAAAAAGGTAAAAACACACTACAGTTGTGTACGTTGAACATTTATTACAACTAATTGGCAATGTGGTAAGATAGTGCTCACGTGGCCTCAATATTGGTCACAATCACAACAAAGCTTAATCCAGCCCAGCGATACAAATGAAAAGTGTAAACTGTGAAGACGTTTACATACGTAGATGTATAAAAGTGACATTGAAACGACTATATCCTTAAAAAGTATAGCGCCCACTAATGCCATTTCACTTCATTCAACTCACACTTTCATGAGAGGTGGTGTCTGTTTTTATATTTAGGACTCCCAATAACTAGGCAGTGCCATGGAAGGGAAGGAAGCTGCCCTAAAGTTTACTGCACTTCTAAGTGGAGGGAAGCAATAGGGGAGTAAAATAAACTTGGCTGTAACAAGCACCCCAGAAGGAATATTCGTGCTTTAAACAATGACTTATGCAACACTTTGTGAAAAGGGCAACACATTTTCCATATAAGAATCCCTGGTAAGTCAACATTTTCATTTTATTTGGGAGACATCAAAAACAAACCAACTAAGTGACTAAATGATTATGACCACAAAAAAATTTTATGTCAGGAGTCAAATGTTGCTTGGCCTTAAAAATAGTATGTTTACTATTATGAAACAGCTGATCTATGTTCCTCGTCCCAGGTTTGGAATGCCTGAAATAATTTTTAGTGTAAAACAGCATCATTCCATTAGTTTTTTGTGTGTATTCCCTTTGTTTTAAGGTGTTTATTTTCTAATAAGGGTCTTTGGTATAATTTGAGTTTCAACATAGAGTGAAATTTTCATTCATTTGATATGTGACATGTCAATTCCCTTTATTCGCATATATACTGAAATGCAGTAGTCTTTGGTTTCATAAAACCAGGTTTCTTTCACATGATTTTTTTGCCAAAAGAGAATAATAAATGTATACTGCCTGATTGTGTCATACTCATAGATACACATAATCAAAAGTAATGATAATAACCTATTCAAGAGAAACACACCTATAAACTTTAAAATAGCCAGAAAAAGTACCTTTTTCTTCCTGCATTCATTCTAATTCATATTT
Organism: Oreotragus oreotragus; assembly: GCA_006410675.1. Lineage (NCBI taxonomy): Eukaryota > Metazoa > Chordata > Mammalia > Artiodactyla > Bovidae > Oreotragus > Oreotragus oreotragus. Next base: position 35,464 of record SJYX01008151.1, on the reverse strand, counting down.
AAGTCCCTTGTTATCACTTGATTAACCAAAGTTCCCTTAAAAAAAAAAATTGTGTAGGCCTGAATGAAGCAGCTTAGCAGAACAGTAATACTGACAAGACATCATCTTACACCATTAGCTAACATGGACATGAAGGCAGTGACCATCTACAGTGTGTGAAATGCCACAGGAAGTCATCAACAGGGGAGGAGAGTTATGTCAGTCCAATTTCTTCAAGAACACTACGTGGGGTTTCAGCTTCCTGTGGAGGGAAAATGTGAGACTCTGGTAAGCAGATCTGGGGAGGTTTGAGAATGTGAAGTTGACACGGACATGGAAGCGCATGCAAGTTTCAGAGTCTGGGCACTTCCATGGAGAGCCAGTGCTTATTTAGCAATTTGTGTCCCAAACACCAGAGACCACAGGAAGATTTTTTTCAGCATGCATTAAATACCTACTGATTACCTACCAATTGTGCTGTGCTCCATTGCTGTAATACAAAAAGCTGTCAAACCCACTGGCATTTAAGGAAATTATTGATAGTCACCTTTCTACAGAAAGGCTTCTCTGATAGTTCAGTTGGTAAAGAATCTGCCTGCAATGCAGGAGACCCCGGTTCGATTCCTGGGTCAGGAAGATCTGCTGGAAAAGGGATAGGCTACCCACTCCAGTATTCTTGGGCTTCCTTGGTGGCTCAGCTGGTAAAGAATCCACCTGTAATGCGGGAGACCTAGGTTTGATCCCTGGGTTGGAAAGATCCCCTGAAGGGAAAGGCTGTTGCTGCTGCTAAGTCACTTCAGTCGTGTCTGACTCTGTGCGACCTCATAGTCAGCAGCCCACCAGGCTCCCCCGTCCCTGGGATTCTCCAGGCAAGAACACTGGAGTGGGTTGCCATTTCCTTCTTCATTGCATGTAAGTGAAAAGTGAACGTGAAGTCGCTTAGTCATGTCCGACCCTCAGCGACCCCATGGACTGCAGCCTTCCAGGCTCCTCCGTCTATGGGATTTTCGAGGCCAGAGTACTGGAGTGGGGTGCCACTGCTTTCTCCGAGGGAAAGGCTACCCACTCCAGTATTCTGGCCTGGAGAATTCCATGGACTGTGTAGTCCATGGGGTCACAAAGAGTCAGACACGACTGAGCGACTCGCACTTTCTACAGAAAACATAAGTTGTCTTAGTGTAAAAATTCAAAACCTCCCCTGAATAAAGACCAAGGAAACCCCGAGTTCTCCCCATTCTTCACATATTTTTATTTTCCTTGCTCTTTTTTTGAATCACACGTATTTATTCCTTTCTTCAGAAACTTACCTTCCAGACCTCCCCAGAGCAACCGATGGCTTCAGTGGAAGCAACATACAGAAAAAATGCTCTGATACCTGAGACAGAAGTGCCTTTTGTTCTATGTAACAACCAATACTCATCTGTAAATGCCAAAGGAAGACTAACCAAAGCAAGCATACTATAAAAAAATTAAAAATTTTCCAAAGTGTCAGTTTTGTACAGCACAAAATAAAAGGACCAACTAGGTCAAATTTCAGGTATTAGTAGCAACAAGTTTGTAATTAAAAGGCATACTAGATTTTAACAGAGGAAAACAATTTTTTGTACCCAAATGACTTACTTTTGCATCCTAATTGTGGTACAGCACAAAACAAGGAGAAGAAAAAGTAATTAAACCATAAATCCATACATTAGATTTAATTTTATGCCAAGCACTACATGGAATAATCTCAGATTAATTATTTATAAACTCTCTGGTCTGTTTCCTTATTTGGAAAACAAGGATCATAGCACTTACCTTCATTTGTAGAGATTAAGAGAGATAAGGCTTAGTGCCTGATTCACAGGAAGTGCTCAAAATATGTTACCTGATACATGACACAACTGAAATCTAAATAAAGGTATTAGCTTTACTATAAACCAACTCTATATACAAAGTTCATATAATGACCTTTTAGTATGTTTGTGCATTAAGGAAAAATGGGTAAAAGTCAGGTTTGGTCAAAAAAGGCTATTTTTTATGAAGTATTCTTGCCCTCCTTCCCACCTCTGAATTGAACCTCAACCTAACCAGGCTACAGATCTAAATATATATGGAGGATAAGAAAACAAGTTAAACATCACCATTATAATCTGCCAAATACAGAATGGAGGAAATTCTACTGTATAGGAGACTCAGTTTAACCAAAAAAAAAAAAAGGCAAGGGAGGGTAAAAATTATTAAAGATTTACAGAATTATTAAAGATTAATTATTAAAGTACATAAGTGGCTCAGAGGGTAAAGCGTCTGCCTGCAATGAGGGAGACCTGGGTTCAATCCCTGTGTCAAGGAAAAGGCAACCCACTCCAGTACTCTTGCCTGGAAAATCCCATGGACGGACAAGCCTAGTAGGCTACAGTCCATAGGGTGGCAAAGAGTTGGACACTGAGCGACTTCACTTTCACTTTCATTAAAGATTAACAGAGACTTATAGAGATCGGATACAGTGTGAAACTTGTTTGGAATCTGGCTCTAAGAAACTGATTATAAAAATGCAATTTCCAGACAATTAGGAAAATAATGATTCAAGAATAAGATATTAGGAATTACTGTTAATTTGGGGGACTGTGCTTATCTCTTAGGGATACATACTGAAGTATATACGATGAAATGATAGGATGTCTAGGGCTTGCTGTAAAATACTCAGGCAAAAAAGGCATGGTAGGGTGGTGATTTATGAAACAACATTGAGTTGTTGATGGTTGTTGGAGATGAGTGATGTGTACATAAGGGTTTCTTATACTGTTCTTTTTGTATGGTCTCAGAGTTTTCATGAATCACATATTAAATAAGGGGGGAAATTTAAAAATAATCATTTTCACTTAATGTTAAATAATTTCTAAAATGTCATACAACTTTTAATGTATTACACGGTGCCTTCATTGAATTCTATAGAGTTAAGATTCTTAGCTTATCCATGTAAACATGCCCCCTCATCCTACTCGTTGAAGCTGGTTAGATTTCCCCTTATGTGCTCACTGCTTGCAATCTTATATAGACAGCATTTCTTGAAGAGAACCACATTGTTTCTCAAATATGCATTTGAAATATCTGTCCTTTATAAAAGGCCTAATTTCAAAGAATCATTTATATATTTTCTTCCACTGAGACTTATAAAAATAGTTAGTTTTTTAATCAATTGTAATATAAAATTAATTTTCACATGTTCACACTGAAATTGTAGCTCAAAACCATCTAGAAAAAACTATTATGTAAATTAGTCAAATTCATAGAAACAAAGTAGAAAGGTGGTTACCAATGGCTGAGGGGAGGGGAAATGGGGAATAGTTGTTTCTAATGGAAACAGGTTCAGTTTTACAAGATGAAAAACTAGAGATCTGTTGTACAACAATGTGAATATACTGAACCTACTAAACTGTACACTTAAAAATGGTTAAACTAGTAAATTTTGTTACATTTAAACCATCATTTTTAAAAATTACCTGAAAAATTAAAATATGAAATATATTACTTGTCAAAAGGATGGAGAAGAAAAAAGTCATTCACGTGAGACAAAGTACATGCAATATTTTTATTTTAGACATGCAAGGAAAGCTATTTCAGAATCTACTAGTTTAAAGCAAGCGGCTATATACAAATAACAAAAGAAGCAACATCTTGTTACAGCTGGGCATATAGCATCCAAAGCAAACAGGCATGAGACAATGCATATTTATGCAGCATTAAAACCAGACAAATACCATGTTGCAGGGCTGGGGGAGGGAAGGAGGAAAAAAGTGGAAATGAAAGACCAATGTTTCCCAATGCTATCAATGTATAATGCTAATTTCTCATTTGATAGCCCATCCAGGTGCTTCAAATGTCATGTAGTACAGCAAGAATGGAAGAATAGAAACAACTGATCTGTACCCCTGCCTAATACACATTTTCACAGGTCTTCTTTCAGTGGTAAACCACTCTGAGCATCTTTTGAACTTGTTTAATGATAGCTTACTTAAGTTGGGCTTTAAACTCTCTAAACATTAACAATGAATTATTCGGTAATTTCCTCTTTATAATAATATATGTTGCATGTTTTATTAAAACACAATGATCAATATTAAAGGTTTTAATACCTGAAATATAAAACCATATTTAACAAATCATTAAGTATCTAAATGCAGACTTAACTATATAACTAGTAAAATATTATAGTATTTAAACAGTATTAGAATCTTAACTATATAAAATAAACCCTATATTAATACTTTGAAAGGATTACTTACTTTTAAACAATAGATATTGCAGAAGAGACTTTTCTGACATAGCTTTCTGATAGTTCTTAGAGGGATTGTTTGATACTGTATAGCACAAATATGAGTCAATAAATGTGGCATTACAAATTTTTTAGAAATCGTTAATGTTTTACCTTAAATATTATATAATAGTACAGATTTTACTTTCTTGTATTATTGCTAAATACACTTTTATGTGATACATTAAAAATGTTTCCTCATGTATACTATAATTACACTAAATATAGTCCCCTCCTGCCAACATTTGAAGATCAAATCATGCTATATTGTGGCACTGCTAATTTTGACCAAGCATTTCAGCTCCATTTTCTTTGGTAAACATTTAATGATTGCTAGGTATTCTCTTACAAGATTAATCACAGATGGTTCACAAATGACGACATGTAGGTNATAATTACACTAAATATAGTCCCATCCTGCCAACATTTGAAGATCAAATCATGCTATATTGTGGCACTGCTAATTTTGACCAAGCATTTCAGCTCCATTTTCTTTGGTAAACATTTAATGATTGCTAGGTATTCTCTTACAAGATTAATCACAGATGGTTCACAAATGACGACATGTAGGTGTCTGAAATGAAACATTACTCAAAATGATCATAGATCATATTTTTCAAGAAGAGATTAAACCAGTTGCAAGCAGGAAAAGCTGTATCAAGATCACACACAGAATGAAAATAAAACAGAAAAGAGGATGAGAACAGGAAAATTATTACAAAGGTAACGGCTCTAAAATGTTCTATTATTACACAAGGTAATCAGTCACCAAGCTGAGGATATTTTCTTTCATAAGCATATCAGCTTTCTATTTCCTCTGTGAAATTCTGCATACACGATGAGTGGTCATTTAGTACACAGGGACATTAAAATATTCATGACGTGGCTACAAAAGAAATGCATATATTCTTACACACAGTATACAAAACTGACACAGACACAATCAGATTTCTAGAATGTTCAGTGCACAGCAAAGAAAACTTAATTGAAACTTAGAATTTGTTTTTAGAATTTTGGTTCATGGCTGAATATTTAACTTCTAAACAATGCCCAGGAATTCATATTCAATCTTTTATAACTTTACTGTATATAACAATAACCAAAATGATGACCTATGTCCTACAAAATCCAAAAGCACTATATTTACTAAAAATATACTAAAAAGATTTTTCAGTATAAGTCATCTAGTCAACACTGAGTTAACTCAAAATCCAGTTAGAATAATCCCTCCGGCCAGTGTTCAAGTTCATCAGGATTTTACTACATGAAGCAAAGGAATTTAATCCCTTAATGAAAATCATTACATCCTAGAATGACCATGAACTTTTACAGATTCTAAAGGAAAATCTTTCCCAAGAAAAGAGTGGAAAAGTAGTTACCCATTTAGTAGCAATAGAGGTTTTCAATCATTCGCTTAGCTTACCAAAAAAAAAAAAGAAAATTCCAAAGACTATGCCTTTGTGACTAAGGGTATTACTTTTTAAATAATCCTGAAGACAGATTTTAAAGAATTCACCAAACAGATTTGTTAAATGTCTATGCCTCTAAATGTATCTAAAAGGATGTTTCTCACACATCAACAAGGTTTCTCACACATCAACAAGGTTGAAGTGGTTTTAAACTGACCCTAGAGCACAAAGAAGAGATGAATATCTAGGGACTCCAAAACTCCCTGAAACTAGGGGCAAAATTAGATACAGATTTTCCTGAAAAGGCAGCCCATGGACCATCAGACTCTCAAAGCAATTATACCCTGAGCCAAAAGGCTTGTGACTCAAAAAAGTTTGCTTGACTGCTTTTAAGATATCCTCAATTTACTATTTATTCAACTTGGCACTTTGAACTGTTAGGCTACAAAGTCAATATAAACTGTTCCAATAAAATATGTAACAGATACCTTATATAATAACCATTAAATACAAAAGTATTTGAAGAAAAAAACCAGTAAAATTTTAATCCTCAGATAATCCCTAAACAGTTTAAAGATATAATTGCTTTTTTTCTCCCACTCGGAACATTGTGAAATAAAGCAAAAAGCTAAAATAATATAATAAATTGAACCCCCAAATGCTTCATTTTCATGAGGGAATTCTATTTCTGTATCAATGATATTAATAATAGTTTTTTGGTCAATGAACTCTGAACCTATTTCAATATTCTCTGTGTAAAACAATCAATTATAAGCCCCAATGATGAATCATTATCAGAGCAAAATTTCCCATGAAAATATCATCAGTTAAGTAAGTGGGACTATCTCTTAGGATTTAATGTAATTAAACTTTTCACGTAATGCTAAAGTGTAAGTAACAAACTTGACAAGATTGTTATTACAAACTGAATTTATATATCCTACTACATTTTGATGCATGTCAGTACTCCAGCACGTACTCTAGTATGCTTTTTCTTACACCCAGTCAAACTCTTGCTGTAAAACATATTCTCTGTTTTCTGGTGCGAGAACAAGAAAAATTTAAGTCTATCAAATAAACTTTCATCTAAATAATACCAATATTTGAGCCTTTATAGCTTTGCATCTTTTTTGTTTTGTCTCTCAATTTTATATCACACCATGTAAAAACCAAACAATTAAAAGAAAAATTCAGTAAGGGAGGAAAAAAAAAGAAAAAGGTAGTTTCCCAGACAGGGTCAAGTACACAGCAGTTCCTCACCAGAGGAGACAACCATGAAAGAAAAGGAACAATATAGGAGCAATTCTTAACTCTGACTGCCTGGGGCATTTCTAACAGACTTTTTACTACCCTTTAGGAAAGAACTGTTGTCCATGGGGTTGCAAAGACTTGCACACAACTGAGCAACTAAACTAAACCACTACCAGGAAGAGAGTTGATAAAGCCAAACTATTCTTTATAGCAATGATTCATATTACTGCACTTAAGAAATTAGCATCCAGTTAATTGTGAAGAATACTCTTCAAAGGCAGAAATCCTCACCTAAAAAACATTCTTCAAAAAGAAACACTCTAAAATCTACAAAAACAAATGTATTCTTTCAACACTTTTAAGTTGCTATGTTTCAAATACTTTCCCATTTTAAACTGACAGAAGCAGAAAAGGTTAAGCTATAAACAAATGCCTTAATGACCATTTAACATTTAAGGTTGATTTTTAAAAAGTTAAATGATAGATATGCCCATAATTAACAGTTATTTTTTCTCTTATATATAAGGAAAACATTATAGTGGATTAAATATAACTCTAGTATTCTGGGCCTTCACACCACCAGAACATTTTATGAGTCATGGAATAATTATATTAATTAAGAATTGGGGAGGGTGAAAGTCCTCTGCAGAACTAGACCTACTGTCTTCTATGACCTAGCAAACTGAGTTAAATACACTGAAATGTCAGTGATATAGACCGTGTGGGAATAAAGACCAAAAGGAAAATAGTAAAAGAATTTTAATCCAGTGTATTACACAAATAAATATAAACCACAAGTTGCCCTTAGTACACACTGGAGACCTATTTTTGGAATAAAGATTAAGTATTTACTATTTTCAATCTGAAATGGGCCTTTAATCTGGGCAAATCACTGACTTCTTCCCCATTAAGTCTATGCCAAACCTTCAACATTTCAAATTATCCGCCCCTTCTTTCTCAGTCCCAGCAGCTCTCCTCTAGACGCAGTTTCTCAACTCATCTAACTCATGAGGAAAAAAAAGAAATCTATGGCCCATTAAGCTCATTAAACCCATTAACCTCAAAACAGAGGAGGGAGAAGACTCGTCTTACTCAAACCAATGCTTGTGATTCCATTCCTATTCACCCTCCCTCACCCTCCCAATATACTTTTCCCATTATTCCCGTTTTTCATCGCTCTCTGCATTTGCTCTTTTCCTTAGTATACATGCACATTCAACTTTCCTTCATCCTAAGAATAATCTTTTTCTCAATCCAAGGGATTGGGGGCAGAAGGGGACGACAGAGGATGAGGTGGCTGGATGGCATCACCGACTCGATGGACAGGAGTTTGGGTCAACTCCGGGAGTTGGTGATGGACAGGGAGGCCTGGCGTGCTGTGATTCATGGGGTCGCAGAGTCGGACACGATGAGTGACTGAACTGTAGTGGGAAGTGTAGGACAACAAACGCAGCAGAGAGGAATTAAGTTACACCTGTTNCTCCGGGAGTTGGTGATGGACAGGGAGGCCTGGCGTGCTGTGATTCATGGGGTCGCAGAGTCGGACACGATGAGTGACTGAACTGTAGTGGGAAGTGTAGGACAACAAACGCAGCAGAGAGGAATTAAGTTACACCTGTTCTTAAAGCCACCTATGTTCCTAAAACAAACCCCATTACCTTAAAAATTCCCAGCTATACACTATACTAGGCTGATGACTCACAAGTAAAATAATCTAAAGGCTTAAGTCTTGTTGGGACGAGAAGTGCTTAAATAAACTAGTGGTATGGATCCAAAACGGAAAACCTAGTATCCTGATTTTTCTTTCTGGTATGCAAGGCAATCAAAGAGAAAATTATGTATATTTAATAATATATATATATATACATGCACGCAGGTTCGTGTCGACCCTTTGAGACCCTATGGACTGTGGTCCACTGGGCTCCTCTGCCCATGGGCTTCTCCAGGCAAGAATACTGGAGTGGGGTACCACTTCCTTTTCCAGGGTATTTTTCCAACCCAGGGATTGAACCTGTGTCTCCTTCATTAGCAGGTGGATTCTTTACCACTGAGTCACCAGGGAAGCCCTAAAAATATATATATAATATAACTTCAAATTATACTTATATATTATATAAAAATATATATATAATATATAAGTATAATTTGAAGTTACTGCTACACTCCAGTTTTTCTTAAAGGGGCTTCACTTATTCCATGCACTATAATGTAGTATCCTTAGTCCTTCATGTTCTAGAATACAGTGGTACTTTTTATTGAATACTGTGGCAAAGTCCTTACTCTCACCTCCAGAACCCTATTCCTTGAGCTAAAGACCAAAGGGCCACCGAGTATCCAAACTCATGAAGATCTCTTTTTAGCAATGACTAAAAAGAGAAAAAAATGAAAGCACTTTATGTGGTATCTTTTAGATGACAGGACTCATGGTGTCTTATTTCACAAGCACTTTTGAAGCACTAGGAAAGTTGAGTGATTTTTTTTTTTTACATTACATGTTTTAAAACAGGAGGGGGGGACCTCAAATATCATCAGAGGTAATACTTTTAATGTCCTATTCCTAGATCTTTTCTTACTTGATAAACCTTGAGTATCTTTCTATATCATTACATAGAAATTGATCTCATTTCTTTTATAGCCAGGTAACAGTTTCATATATGGTATACCGTAATTTTCTTAACCTATTTCCCATTGATGGACATTTAATTAGGTTCCAATGGTTTAGTATTATACCCAGCGTGAGTCTTAGTGCATTTGTATATTTCTTTTGGATAAATTCCTTCAAGTATAACTAATGGGGCAAAAAGTGTACACATTTGTTAATAGATATCACTAAACTAATCCTCCAAAATAGAATACAAATTTAAGTGCTCATAAGGAGAAAACAATTCTTTGCCAATCCAAGAAACAAACCAAAAAAAAATAAAGAAGTAGAATAATTAACTTAGTAAATACAACTTTAGACTGTAAAGAAATAGTTTTAAGTACATCATAGGGTAATTGTATTTGTCTTGGTCTTCCATTTGGATCATAACTTGAAATGCCCTAAATTTAACCAAGGTTTTCAAAATATAAATGATTTCTTGGAATCACTGAATTTCAAATAATCTCTACTAAGTAAATTATATAAGGCTAACAGGGCATAAAAGAAAAACAATAAAAAAGTATGTATGTACAATATAAGTCTATATTATATATGTAGATTCAGGTCATTTAAACTATTCCTCTCATAAGGAATTATCAAATCCCTAAGGTGGATAGGGAAATCGGCAGCAAGTTCAAGTGTTCTAACTGCCTGCAGGGTATGCTCAATTTTGTTTCCAGACAAAAACTAAATAACATGAATAAATGTTAACAGATTTAGTTGTTGAGGAAATTAAATTATACAGTGACATCCCATAAGTTTTGCTGTGGGTTATCTCTGGTTATCAAAAGTTATCTTTGATCAAGTAAAAGTAATTTTGGTGAATCACAGAGGTGATTTTTATAGCCATTTACATGTTCTTGAGCACATTTATCCCTTTCTTCACAATTTTTAGGGTTTTTTTCCCCTTATACTTTTGATTCATTTTTGGCTAGTCATTTGTAATCTGCACTATATATCAAAAAGATGTAGCAGGCCATAAATATAAAAGGAATCTGTAAATGAAATCTTTATATACTACATGGTGTTAAATTAAACCAGGGTTTCTGGACCTCAGCACCATCGACACTTGAGGCTGGATAATTTCTTACTCTGAGAGGGCTGTTCTGGGCATTGTTAGATATTTAATAGCATCTTTGATCTTCACCTACTAGATGCCAGTGGCACCTCATGGCTAGTAGTAACAATCAAAAACGTGTCCAGACATTGCCCAGTGTCCCCTGAGGAGGCACAACTGCCCTACTCCCAACTCCAGTTGAGAACCAGAATTAATCTAATTCTCTGGTTGGTGGGTAAGATTATATTCTAGTGTCTTTGCTTGTATTTGTTAATTTTCCTATAGTGGGAATTTTCATTTAAAAAAAAGACCACAGAAAAAGCAAAAAAAAAAAAAAAAAAAAAAAAAAAAAAAAAATTAA
>SJYX01008151.1:0-24360 GCA_006410675.1 Oreotragus oreotragus | reverse complement strand
AAAAAAAAAAACAAAAAAAAAAAAAAAAAAAAAAAAAAAAAAAAAAACCAACAATGTCTCAGGAGCGTAAAAAAAGAACTCAAACACTGAAATTTTTCAGAAAGTACTTTTTTTTTTAAAATCATGTCAACTTACTTTAATTTTTAAAAATAAATACATAAATAAACAAAACCATCACCAACACCTAGGAATATGTTCTTTGCAGGTCCCTGTGCAGGTCTCAATCCTAGGGCTCATGCAATCAACTTAGTAGATCAGGATCAGCATTGAAAAAAAAAGAACAGACAACATGAGACTATAAAACAAGAAATACGAGTAAGCATATATAATTTAAGTTTATGTATATGTAACTATTGTGATATAAAAAAGTATGGTATTACTGTGGCTTCTTGTCAAATACTTCAGAAAATCAGATTTACAGTTATTGAATATTTTAAGTTATTCCAACTTTTATTACAAATAGACCAGAGTAGCAAGAGTTGGCTCAAAATGAATTAAAATGAAAGAGTAAGGAGGAAATTCTCAAAATTCTGAAAAGCAAAGGAAAAAGAGCTCAAAAGACATAGAGCAAATGATTACAACCTGAAAACCAGTGACCAAGGGCATTGGCCAAATCGCTTCTTATTAAATGCAAAGTGAAAGGCAAGATTTGTTCCACCTTCTGTTTTCTCTGTATCTATCCTTCTGTATTTTCCATTAAGCATTAATGTAACTAAACCTCACTTATCCAGAATCTGTTCTAGTAGAACCCAATCAAGTTAACATATAAAAAATTAAAATATGCTGGTATAAAGGACTATAACCTTGTTAATTTTTAACCCAACTGAAAAGAAGAAGGTTTAGGCTTAAAGGTTTTAACATAAACAGTGGTAATTACAAAGGAATTATAGGAGTTTGTCTTATTAAAATCAATCTAAGAGGATTTTTATCAAAATGCTTTTTGCTGTTATATTACTGTATATTACTGTACATTATTTGAAAACATCTGTTTTTTAAAACAATGTAAGATATTCTTGAGTTTAACTACCCAATGCCTTAATATTCTTAATTAGCAAGATTTTAATTAAAAAAAACTTATTAAGAGGCATGTTATTAAATACTTCGATAAGTACTTACTTCCTTAAAATACTTTTAATTTACAAAAGATCCATGTTTAAAGAAATCCCTTTGTTGCCTAAGATTCTTACCTTTCCATTTTTATGCAGTCCAACAGATTTATTAATTACTACTTCCACAAAGATGTTGTATAGTACTAAGATATATCATGCAGCCCCAGCACTAAAACAAATCAATTTTAGCAGCACTAATTTTCCATAGAGCACCACTTTCTAGATGAGGCAAATTAACAACTGTAAATCCAATAAACCTGTTTATATAGTGGACCACCGTGAAGTAGAAGCAAATTCATGAGTGTAATGCTTGCTTTTGGTACCTCACTTGTTTTTCATTTCTCAGATTACTTTAGTGAGAAACAATACCAACAGCAAACAAAGCTCAAAAGGAAAGCCTCCACAAATTTGAAAATGATGCTGTTAGTATAAAAAAAAAAGGCTGACACATCTCAAAGCGCTAATCAACACCATCATGCATCTACCGCTGAGGGTTAAAGCCCAACGCCCAGTATTTAACTATTTGATCTTCACAGATCAAGCAAGAACTTGAAATCATTTCACGTGCAACAGTTTTTGCATAACACCCCATCTTATCCATGCCACAAAAATGGTAAATTTAGTAGTTACCAATAAATAAGTTGGGGGTCAAAGGGACTAAAGCCTTAGACTGCTCTTTATCATAAGATATCCTCAGACAAACCTCCCCATTCTTCATTCTGGCTCTATAAAATTAAGGAGCAGAGAAAAACTGGTAAGTGCCTGACTTCACAAAGAACATGCACTCTATTATTTCCTTGGTCATTATATGTAATGTTTATAAAATAAACCCCAACTGTACCACTCCCCCATGCCCTCCCTCCAAAAAAAATCTAATCTAGCTTAAAATAGGTATTTGGTGCTAGGGAAAATTTTCCAAGTATTGCAAAAAAAAAAAAAAAAAAAAAGTCAATTTAGCAATCTCAGCATGTTGCACTTTAATAATTTAAGAATCAAGTTAAGTACTAGTGGCATGTTAAGAAAATATGTTTTAAATTCCAACGGTCAAACATTAAAAATTGGATAATGGACCAATTTTTCTGGGCTTTACCCCCAAATCTAATTAAGGAGTCATACACTGGAATACCAAAAGAAATAAACAGAGTTCAGTCTAGAAATATTAAAACTGAACCCTTCTTTACTAAATAATTAAGTAAAATAAGAAAGATATCTTTATTTTTTAATCACAATGTCTGATATTTTAGTAATTATGATTCAAATACACATTCATTTTATGTTCTCATTACTGACTGTAAAATGCTAATAGAAAATCTACTTTATCCACTGATGTCTACCCTATTTGCCTATGAAATGAAGGACTACCTAGACAAACTACATAACGTTTACACAAAGTAAAAGAGATATTTCAAAGAAATATTTCTGAAAATAAAAATTCATAAAGATAGAAATGTATTATTTCACAAAATTTAAAAAGTATTAAAACCAAAATTATTTTGTGATTTGCATGTATCTTTAAGCCAGCAGACATTTTCAATATAGTTCAGTCACCTTTGGTGTTCAGAACAATTGATTCAAGTAAAAGACCTGACATCAGGAAAAAAAAAAATTCATGATATATGTAAACTAAATTAAAATAAATTTGGACTTCTACGAATTTAAGACTGCATTTAGATAAGTGTCTTTACAGCTATATGTACAATTTTGGAAGCAAAATCATTTCATGACATAAACTAAGTGATTATTATACTCTAAATTATAAGACCAAAAAAGCTACTATAGATTTAGACATTCTGATATACCCAACAAGAAATGACTTGAAAAATACTAATGTATATCTATATATCCGATTAATGAATTCCAACTACTGATAAACTGGACAATATTTCCGGGAGAATAAGGAATTTCTTTACTATACTACTGAAACAAACAGAACTTGGTATCTAAAACAGAATGTTTAAAATATACATACCAAGAAAACACATGAATGGGAGTTGGGGCAGACAGAACACAGTGGTTAAGATTTCATACAGTTCTGAAGTCTAGCAGATCTGGGTTTAGAATCCTGGTTTTGCCAACTGCTACCTAGGACCAGTCACTGGAACTTCACTGAGCCTCTATTCATTGGTTAAAAAGCTCTCAGGACCCTTTTTCAGGAAATCCTGATGATTAGCATAGGATGCCCTACATCTAGGTGCTCAGTAAGCATTAGCTATCATCAAAGTTCTTTTTTGTTATCACAGTGTCCATACAAATCATATCAGCAGTTTGTGGAATATTTTTTCTCATCGTATTCTATCATCTATTTGGTGAACATAAGATTCAAATACTCGCCCAGAGATGTAAACTTGTATCATGTATCAACATATAAATGACTAAAAAAAAAAAAAAAAAAAAAAAGTCAATTTAGCAATCTCAGCATGTTGCACTTTAATAATTTAAGAATCAAGTTAAGTACTAGTGGCATGTTAAGAAAATATGTTTTAAATTCCAACGGTCAAACATTAAAAATTGGATAATGGACCAATTTTTCTGGGCTTTACCCCCAAATCTAATTAAGGAGTCATACACTGGAATACCAAAAGAAATAAACAGAGTTCAGTCTAGAAATATTAAAACTGAACCCTTCTTTACTAAATAATTAAGTAAAATAAGAAAGATATCTTTATTTTTTAATCACAATGTCTGATATTTTAGTAATTATGATTCAAATACACATTCATTTTATGTTCTCATTACTGACTGTAAAATGCTAATAGAAAATCTACTTTATCCACTGATGTCTACCCTATTTGCCTATGAAATGAAGGACTACCTAGACAAACTACATAACGTTTACACAAAGTAAAAGAGATATTTCAAAGAAATATTTCTGAAAATAAAAATTCATAAAGATAGAAATGTATTATTTCACAAAATTTAAAAAGTATTAAAACCAAAATTATTTTGTGATTTGCATGTATCTTTAAGCCAGCAGACATTTTCAATATAGTTCAGTCACCTTTGGTGTTCAGAACAATTGATTCAAGTAAAAGACCTGACATCAGGAAAAAAAAAAATTCATGATATATGTAAACTAAATTAAAATAAATTTGGACTTCTACGAATTTAAGACTGCATTTAGATAAGTGTCTTTACAGCTATATGTACAATTTTGGAAGCAAAATCATTTCATGACATAAACTAAGTGATTATTATACTCTAAATTATAAGACCAAAAAAGCTACTATAGATTTAGACATTCTGATATACCCAACAAGAAATGACTTGAAAAATACTAATGTATATCTATATATCCGATTAATGAATTCCAACTACTGATAAACTGGACAATATTTCCGGGAGAATAAGGAATTTCTTTACTATACTACTGAAACAAACAGAACTTGGTATCTAAAACAGAATGTTTAAAATATACATACCAAGAAAACACATGAATGGGAGTTGGGGCAGACAGAACACAGTGGTTAAGATTTCATACAGTTCTGAAGTCTAGCAGATCTGGGTTTAGAATCCTGGTTTTGCCAACTGCTACCTAGGACCAGTCACTGGAACTTCACTGAGCCTCTATTCATTGGTTAAAAAGCTCTCAGGACCCTTTTTCAGGAAATCCTGATGATTAGCATAGGATGCCCTACATCTAGGTGCTCAGTAAGCATTAGCTATCATCAAAGTTCTTTTTTGTTATCACAGTGTCCATACAAATCATATCAGCAGTTTGTGGAATATTTTTTCTCATCGTATTCTATCATCTATTTGGTGAACATAAGATTCAAATACTCGCCCAGAGATGTAAACTTGTATCATGTATCAACATATAAATGACTTTGTTTTAGGAAACAAACATCTTATCATCCTGGATTTCCTGTGACAATATGTTGTTGGTGAATAACATGAATAAACAAGTTAAACTGTTAAACTGAACAGAATAACCTGAAGCTTAACTGCCCTATACAGACTTTAGCTTGGTTTCATAAAGGCCTTAACATCATTGTAAATTCAGAATGGACCAGCCACTTTCTGTCTCCTTAAAGACTTGCTTGCATGGGGAAATTAAGAAAAATGGTTCACTTGGTCCATTGAATAGAAAATGTCTTAATAGTTATCAATTCGGTTAATGTGCCAAAAAAACAAATGTAAAGGTAGTCACAGAAGAGAAATAGGGCCTTGTCTTTTCTAAAGACAAGGAACTATAATTAACAGTAGTAAACTTTTTTTTTTTAAACTAGGTGAAGATGAGGTAAGGAGAATTTTGCATGGAACTATGGACATCCCATGCTTCTCTCTCCATTCCTACTTTTCCCACTTAGAGATACAAAATACTACTTCAAAAAAGGAGCCTTCTTATTAAAATACTTTTATAGGGGAGACACACACACACATTCACAAACATGTACATGTAATAACTTTCGGATCCTCTAGTACATTATTCAATACAGGCTATAAAGTAAATTCAGCATATGTGTCATATTGTAAAGTATATAGCGATTTCCCAGTAAAGTTTAAAAAACAACCCAAACACAAGAAGGTATCAAGGCCCTAAACATTATTCTCCAGAAAAAACATATTAAAAATAAAAGCTTAACTTCAACAACTTTAGAAATGTTTTAAGGCAAATGTAGTTAATTAGGAAATGATAAAGAAACTAGAGGAAATACCAGGATCTGATACAACAGAATAATAATGAAATATAAAAGTGATCAAATAATGGAACAAATATGAAAAATTTCCAAGTTATGACCCTTGTTTTGACCTAATTTTCAGAAAATCCTGGTTAGCAAACAGCAAAATAAGGAGGTGCTAACTTTAACCCAATTTTATAACAGTAGAATAGAAGTGTGTAGTCAGCACACCTGACACTTAAAGAAAAAAAACTCCCAAAGACAAGTATGCAATCAGTTAATAAAAAACCATAGTAAACCATACACACACAGAAAAGGGGCTGTGTTCATTTCACTAGCGAGCAGCAGATGGTATTAGGGCTGTCAACAAAATACTTCACTTCTGCAGGCACCTTAATCCCTGTTTTGGTAACTCAGTATCATTACATGTAAAAATCACTGTCTAATGTTTAATTTACGTATGTTATAGATGTTGTCATCCCAACTTCAAACAATCCCCACAACTGACCTAAGTCAGTGACTGATGCAGAGGGATTACTGAGAGCTCCTGAATGAGAAGCGTGAATGAGGCCAAGAGTTAATAAATTATAATGAAGAAAAAAGATCTACTCTGATTTAAAACCTCCTTCAATAATAATATAAAAGATAATTACTGTAATGAAAACAAGTAACATTTTTTAATATTGACTAATTCCTCCTCTTGCTATAAATTTTCTATTTGATTAAACTTCAATTATGACTAAAGCATAATTCAACTAGGTACCTGAATTAATGTATCATTAAGTTTTTTAGGAAAGGTAGCCTTATCTATGAATTTTTAGCTTCAGATATTGAAGGTACAGAAGCATCAAATATACATTTAACCCAAGACAACTGGAAATTAGAAAGCGAAGAGGGTTTTATCAATGGTTCTTGTGATATCAAGGCAAGACAAGAATGTAGCTGTTTGACAAAACATGGTTTGTATTCAAGAAAAGCAAAGAGAAGTAGAAATACTTTTCAGTTAGTTTTGCTAACAAGAAACTAGAGGACTCTACAAAAAGTATAATAAAACACTATCATTTGCTTGGCTACATTTGCACTTAATGGACATGAGATGAAAATATGAACCAACTTGGAATGAAAATGCCATAATCTCACAGTCAACTCCATCGTAGACACTAATGAGATAAGGGCTTAAGTAATTCAGAACAACAGACACAGAGTTCTCAAATTACTACTACTTTTCCCATCTTAAAGTAGTCTGTCCCTCTAAATGTTTGGACTTTGGTGTTTTAGGGTCCAAAAATGGGCCATCTCCAGACCATCTCCAAAGTAAACAATACATCCACAGATAACTGAGTTGACGTGACTGACAAATATGCCAATCAATAAACTGCACATGGACACTACATGCCAAGCATGCTTCAGAGTAATTTCTGAAACTGTAAGAATGAAGGAAGATGACTGAGACTTCCCTAGCAAGAGCAAAACATGCCAGTGTCTAGTTAAGAGAACTCTGAGCAGCTTACCTCCTGCAGTAGATCAGCCTGCTCAATTGCTTTAAGGACATTCTTCTTGGATGTCTCCTGAACTTCTCCTCCCAAAAGAAACTCATCCAAAATAAAATAAGCCTTCTCAAAATTAAAAATGATATCAAGTTCACACACCTGAAAAGCAAAAATAAATAAATAAAACCTGAAGAAAGCAGAAGATATTTATCTACTATCAGGTAGTCAATAAAATCTGACCAGAGTGAATTAATCTAATTATATCTAAAAATGGCAATCCTGCTAACTAAGCTTTATTGATTTAGTCAGCTTAACTTTCAAGTCTCAAGTACTTGAAACACACAATGCCTTCAAGCTAAGAAAGACCAGATTCTGCAAGCTCCTAACATGGGCAACTTAATAATGATTTTCTACTCATAAAGACTGGTCTTTTGAAATATTTACATATTTCTGGGTAATATGATTACAACTGCTAACCAAATCTAAATTCTATACTAAGCACTTCCAGTATATTAATCTTTACAGCTGGACTCCTTTCTATTTCACTATTTCAAACCTCATTCTCAACAGCATAATTAAATGAGTAGGTCTGTGGGGTCAAGCAATTCTGGCAGTTAACTGACTAGGCAATTCTGACATGCACTGACAAGAAATAGAGTCATTCCTTCCCTCTCTTGAGGTTACTGTCAAACAGAATTCTCAAGACAAATAATAAACTTGTTACAGAAAAGGTTAAAAAATATATATTATGGCATTCAATTTCCTAAAACAAAATACTACTCACACTGCCAAAATACTTGTCAAGTAATTCCACGTAACGATGAATTATTTCCAGGGTAATTAGTTCATTGTCCTGGTCCTCAATAGCACAGCAAAAATACAGACTGGCATATCTGCAACAAAAAACAGATGCAGAAAAAAATTTACCCTATAATCATGTATTTTCTAAAATATACTTTCATATCCTATTGTGAAAGACCTTGTACCTATACAATTTATTTCCTCTTTACAACAGCAAATTGTTTTTCTCCTAGACTATAAAATAATAAACGTACAAAAAAGAAATTCTGAAAAGTACAGGAAAGCAAAAAAAACAAAAACAAAAACCTTATTTGCTCTTCCTTCATTCAGGCTCCTTTTATAGGAATATTCTAAAACAGAGCTGACACACGTTGTTCTGAATTTTACTTAAAACAAAACGCACTGTGTGACTATTTCAAACCACAAGTAAACAGGGAAGAAAATAAACTTTCCAACTGAAGGATTTATTGAATAAACTGTCAACATGAAGTCAATGTTCTGGAATGTTTTACTAAAACGTAATATACACACAGAGAAAACCTCAAGTCATAAATGTACAGCTTGATGAGTTTTCACTGTGAACTTACCTGCGGTAGCAGAACTTGGACCACAAAACAGAATTATTACTGAACCTCTGAAGCCCCTCTTTTAACCTCTTCAGGTCACAGCCTCCTATCCCCAAAGGTAACTACTATCTTGACTCCTAACAGCATAGGATTATTTTTAAAGGAAGTATATAGGATTGTGGAAAATAAGCCTTGAGGGGAAAAAAAAAAACAAAAACAAGTTGCAAGTATTACAGAAGTTGGAGAAACAGAACAGGGAAAACTAAGACATGTCCTCAAATTTTCTAAGTTTTTCCTTGTTGAAGTTCAGGCTATTTACCCTTGAAGAAGGCATAAGGCTGGAAAACTCATATTCTCCAAATAAGAGTTCTAGTACATGGGACTAGGTTATACTTGACCCAAGGAAGCCAAAACTTATTAACACAAAACCTTGAGGCATAACAAAGGATGACCTAACCAAGTCCTTTGAGGAGGATTAAAAGTATTTTCAAATGGTTTAAATGTGTTTGAAGCTTTTGAAAAGGAACAAAATGAAAAACTAAGACATTCCAAATAAGTCTCAGGTGCCATTATAATTTTCACTGAGGAGCATTTAAGCAATTTTTGGAAAAACAATGGGTAATCACTGCTCATAGCATTAATGTAAAATAATACCCAAACACACACATACAACCTCAGTTTTGAAATCCAATGAATTTCTGCTCTTCAGTCTGAGAATAACTAGTATTTTCATAACACTATTAATTTCAATATTACCAAAAAACATTTCCTCTTATTTGAGCTTTTCAACAGTAAACACCATCATCCTTGATTACAGAAGAACAAAGAGGCCCAAAAGTACAGGGCCTGCCAAGTGGTTGAACTGGGACAAAAAATCTGATCTTGAGACCTTAACTCCAGGCCTTTTTCCACCTACCATAGTGACTCCCTTGTCATACACGTACACTAGTTGCCATGTCCATTCTATCTGATTTCTACATTCACAACATTATTTTAAATGGTTGGTCTCCTGCAGTCTTCGAGAAGGCATTCAAGCACATTTATTTATTATCATAAAGGGCATAACATGCAGCACCTCCAACTTTACTAACAAAGTGCTCCCTCTCCCAGCACTATTCTGTTTATTGCTTTAAAGGCAAAGAGATATTCCAACCCAGCCTTCCATCCTCCTTAACCCATGCTGCTCAAATAGAGTTGTAAATCTGGAGAACTGATACAAATGACACAAATAAATTCTACTAGAAAGAATTTACTAATAGGCAATGTTGGGTAAAATTCCTTTTACTTTTAATTTCAAGATTTCTCCAATGCTACTGGTTAAGCAATCTAATGCTTACACCACTCTTGCTCCTTCACCAGAGAACTGCCTTTTACTTACAAATAAATAGCATTTAAACAGTAGTGAAAGGTCCTAGATTGTATGAATCATTCAGAAATATTACTTTAATATCAAATTAAATGAATTCTTCACTGTAGGTGAACATCTAGTTATTAGGATCATAAGAAGGCACCTCGTTCCAAAAAGTTTAAGGAAGAAACAGAAGCATAACAACAGGTAACATTCATTGAATCCTCACTGTGACTAAGGCACTAAGTGTTACCTAAGGCCTTGGCATAATTTACCATTTTAATCCTCACAAAAAAAAACTTTCAGAGAGATACCATTATTATTTGCATTTATAGGAGACTCGGGCTTAACTGAGTAACCTTCTCAGGAACAGTAATCTGATTCCAGAGCCCAAGTTTTATATTAAAAACTACAGTCCAAAACTGTATTAAATAAAGTAATCTTGCAACTGGTAAAAATTAAAACATATTCAAAGCAATATTTCACATGCTCTGAGGAGGGAAAGAAAAATTGTTATACTGATTTAGTAAAAGATTACCAAGAGAACCTGAAGAGTATTCCTTATTTTTAGAACCAAGTGATTTAAAAAAAATTCAATAATTCATTTTGTTCTCTCAGTGCATATTTGTAAGTCTAAATCTAAAGTAAAATTAATAATAGACTAGTAAGAAAGAAGGTATGTTTGGTTATTTTTAGCACAGTAGATTAAGGCTTACTCTAATTACTGGCACTCAGAGAACATCTGAAAGTGCCTATTCTTATATTCATAACACATGACTTCTCCCCAGTCAGCTAAATATCAGCTGACTGTGGATGAACGTAACCAAACTGTTCTCAATATTCTACTGGTATGTCATTAAAAATTCTTTTGTTAGTGAAGAAAATCAATACAGTACTCTTAAACAAATTCTGAAGCTCGTAATTGGTAGGTGTATATTTTTTAAAGACTTTAATCCTGTAACATGCTGCACAAAACAGGAATCAAAAAAGCATAGTGTTTTCTGTCTTCACAGGATCTTCAAGAGTATTTATTTTAGAGATGAGGAAACAAAGGCAAAATGACCTGTTCAAAGTCACAAAACTAATGGCACAAAGGAATTGAACTCAAGTCCCCAGATTTTCAGTCTATTTTTTCAGCTTACTCCACTCTCTCACCTCTCCCTCCCCAAGAGGGGCAACTGTAAGAAAGGCTCAGGAATAAAGAATGTGGATGAGGCAACTTGAAGAAGGCAAACAGAAAGATCACTTGGTGATATGAACAGCAAAAAATGCTAGTTCAGAATTTCTCAGTAGCTAAGTGGTAATTCTTTTACTTAAAAGGTCTTCTCTTCCAGCTGGATTAGGGAAAAAATAATCACCTGTTCATATCTACCCCAAAAATGTCCTTTAAGGTGCTAGGAAAGTTTCTAGTATGAAATGGGGTCTAACTTTTGTATGTGAATTTCATCTTAGCAAAGCTGGTATTTTTAAATGCATCTTTATTTATAGGAATTTGATGTAAATATCAGAGTCAGGTGAGACTACATCTTACAGGTTTTTACAACAGAAAAAGCAGTATCCCAGCATGGATGGGCTGAATGCTATAAAGAATACCAACTAGCGCTTCTTTCCTCTTGATGGACAGGCCATCTCCTTCAGCTCCAGGAATCTTGGTTCCCGGGACTGATTCCCTTGCTAGTATTTTCCTCCTCCACACGGGGGACTCCTTTCCCCATCCAGAAATAAGCTTAAGTCTCTCATGCCATTTTTTAACCCTGTCTCCCCACTCCGGTCTATGGGTGGTTATCACCTCTTCCGTCCTTCATAGCAAAGCTTCCCCCGCCCCGTCACCTCCCCCCACAACAGTCTACACCTGCTGTTTTACTGTCTCTACCTCTTCGCACTTTGTCCTATTTTTTCAAGAGTCCTGTCTCTACTATTCCACTGAAAATGTTCCAACAAAGGACATTTTGTGAAATACTGTAAAATCTAATAGATTCTTCACTTTAGTTGACCTTCATGCAACATTTGGCACTGGTGACCTTAGTTTTGAACTCTCTCCCCTTTCCTAAGGTGACTGACCCTATAACTTACCCTCTGTCTGCCGCTTAAATGCTGGTGATCTAACACTTTATGCCTCATTTTCCCCCAGACGTCCATGCCTATGCCCACCCTGAGAAACCTAGGCATCTCCAAATCAAGTCACACAGGCTCCTCAGAGTCAACTTTCTACCTCACCATTTACCTTATCAGCTGAACCAGAAGTGTGGAATCACCCCAGTCCTCCCCCTCTTTCACTGCCCTCCCTGCTTCCAGCAATGACCAAATCTTACCAAACTTACCTCAGCAACAACTCTTTCACCTGCTGAGCCCACAGCAGAAATCTTCCTTCAGGACGGCCATATCCTAATAGATCCCTCAGGTGTCAGTCTCAGCCCTCCCCCCACCCATTTTCCAACTACAGGATCCTTAAAGAAATGCAAATTTTCTTCTCATCCCAGCTTAAAACCCTTGCCTCCAGGTTTAAGATTTGAGTTCTGGCCCCTATGGCAGTCAGGAGCAACTGACCTTGGACAAGTCACTTCTCCCAAATTCTCATTTTTTAAAATAAAACTCAGTTTTGACCAACAGTAGTGGTTTTCAAACTCAGGAGCCCTACACAGAGGGTGGAAGCCAAGTGAGTAGAGATACAGTCACACAAGCACCTCCACTTCCACTTGTTTCATTTAAGGTTTCATCCCTGGGACAAAAAGTTTCTTTAAAAAAAAAAAAAACAACACACTTGACTAGATTACTCTAAAACACCTTCCACCTCTAAAATGGTATTTTTATGATTTTTCTCAACAAATACTACACCAAATATTGGATACAAAATCACCCAAAGACGACTAAATTCATTCTATTGTAAAGAGGAGTCTATGGTATTTTAAAAATTGTAGAGTCATCCACGGTATTTTAAAAATTCTACATGTTCTATAATCTTCATGTCTTTCTCTGCCATCTTGTCCACAACCCCATCCATAATAGAGTGGAATAAATGAAAACTGAGATAACACCCAGACTTCTCTTTGACCCTCCTTGCAATCCACAGTTAGTTCTCTGCACATCCTCCACAGAAGAGAATTTTTATATGCATGAACATTCTTATCTTAAATTCAGAAAGTTAATTGTAAAGGAACAGAAATAGTGAAGAAACAAAGTGATTATATTTCTTTTAACCCTATTAGAACAATCTTTAGAAGTTTAAGGTATCAAAAAGTTTCAGATATTAAGATGTATAGCATCATTTAAAAGCTTAGTGTTCAAAACCAATCTATAAGTCATTTTGCAACATCAAAATTTTAAATATCTGTTCTGGGCAAAATTATCTATCTACCAGATCTAATCACACCACCACCACAGCAACAAGTGTACTTCAAACTAATAAGCAGTAACAAACAAATCATGTATATATCCGATTTTTAAACATCTATGACTAAAACAGTGTACATATCCAAGGAGTTTATACATGAATAAGAAATTCTGAAAGTCAGATTAAAAGGCATATCAAATACAGATTTGCGGGGAGAAGGGAGGAGGAGGTTAATGTTTATCTAAATTCAGAAAATTACTCACACAATTTAAAATACTGATTTTATTTTCCCCTGCAAAGAAATGAATTCTTTCAGTTTTCCTAGAAAGATGATTAAGCATGAAGTATCATTTATGCCTTTAGTTACATAATTTCGTTTAAAAAGAGTCCCATGATTTTATCATTTCACCAAAACAGTAATCTTAAAAGTACAAAACTTTACCTTAAGACTATTTCATTTATATCTTTAGTAATCATTATTTATAAATGTCATCTCTTGAAAGTCTGCAATTTCCATATTATAAATGATCTAATATCTGATTCTGTTTCACCTGTCTAATAAATAAAAATTATACCTTTTGTAAACAATCTTCAGATCTCGCCATTCAAGAAAGCTGCACATTTTAGGTTTCCGTGCTAAAACGGTTTGAACAAGTTCTCTTGTGATCTTTTTCTTCTCTTTGTCTGATAATGGGACATACCATTTCTGCAGTCGAAGCTTTCCCTGACGACTAAAAAGCAACATAAACTGCATCTGTTAAGATAAACAGAACCAAGATTACAGGCAATACTTTGATTCAATAAAGTTAAGATTAAGATGACACGTGGCAAAGAGAAGCTTTGAGGGACAGGGCGTTTAGCTAACAAATGATGAGTAGTCATCAATATTTCTATGCTAGTTAAAATAGCAGGAAATTCTTGTAGAAAGATCTTTCAACCAGAAGCAAATCCTCCCACCTCACCCTGTTCCATTTAAGTTTGGAGGAGAGGGGGAGAACAAAAACAGGTGAGGTGAAAATTCTGATGAAAAAGAAAGATAATTCTTGCAATTTAAGAAACTATTGTGTATGTGTGCTACAGGAATGTATATGGATCAAAAGAGAACTGTTGACATCAGCTGGTTTAGATGCATTTGAAATAAACAGACCTACTATTTTCCACCCTACACAGAACAAGCTGTTCTAGTGCCAAACTGAATTACTTGTAGACAGACTGCTATAACTTCAGTTTATGTTTACATATTTTAAGCAAAACAAAAGAACTAAAATATAAACCAAAAAAATCCCATAAACACACATTTTTCTTAATAAAAGCCTGATTAAAAAATTCACATTTAAAAAATTCCAACATAAATATACACACAATAAAGTGAGTTAATATAGTTTTACCAAAGAGAATATAAACCTTTAAAAAGCCAAACTAAGAGCTACACACATTCAGACATTATACGAAATACTTCATTTAAAACGATTTAAAAACATAGCATCTAGATGGAGTGGATGCTGAATTCTAGTGTATTTCACACAAACTATTTTGTATACATTTATTTAGATTCTGCAAATGATGATTAGTCTACATGTTTTAATTTTTAAGGAAACCTTCTTGTAATTCAGTTTCCCCAACTGCAAACAGAAAGCATTGTTTCTACAAAGGTAATTTAAAGGTAGAATACAGATTTTTTCTTTTCATTATTCTAAGTTTCAGTATTAGTTTCTGCAAGTAGGATTCAGCCTGACTCTTGGTATTAACCACACCATACTGAATTTGAATATGGGGTGGGGGAATTTACACCATCTATCTGAATAAAATGGGCGCTAAATTTCGCCAAGAAATCATTGCCGCTTTTTGTAATAATCCAAACGGGCATCAATAAGGTATTTAGAAATTTACGATGCGACAATTTAAGTTAAATAAAGTTAAAACTGGCTGTTAACATCACACTTAAAACCCATCACTGGCACGAAATAAACGAACAATACTGGTGATGTCAAAGTGCCTCACACAGAAGTCCTGTTAAGACAGCGACATTAGAAGGGTACAGCAAGTAACGCATCAACTGGACGATGTTTCACGCAAACCCGTTAGCAGAACTTGGAAAAGAACAGACCCGTATTCCAGGATCTTGGAGACCAGGAGGGCTGGGGGTTTGCTTTTGAAACTCTAGGACTCAAGGGAGTCTATAGCAAGGTCCTCCATCTCTCCCCACCATCACTTTATACGACGAATAAGTAATTTATGCTCTTTAAAATAAATTATATGTTAACATAGGATGATGCCTGGTCGCAAGGCACAAGTATTCCTTCCCTCTAGTTAAAAACCAACGCTCCGATTTTGCTTCAAATCACAAGGCGCCTCAATTCCTGGAGACTGGTATTAAAACAATGGGCTCGGCCGCGGAGCGGGCTCGGGGCCAGTGGCCGTTGCCTGCCCGCCGCCCCACGGGGCCGCACTCCATCACTGACCGATCGAGCCCGGGCGAGGAGACAGGCAAGGAGCGGAGAAGACAATGGCAACCGCCGCCGCGCAGGGGGCGCCAGGAGTCCTCCGTCTCCGGCGCCCCCGGCCGCCGACCCCGCCCGCAAATGCCCCGCAAAACTTGAGGCGATTCCCAAACCACAGGTGCCGCGGACCCGCTGCAGCGTCCGAAACTGGCCCCCGCAGCCCGGGACGCGGCGCCGAGTGGAGAGGGGCGCGGACGCGAAGAGAAGTGAGTTTCGGGGCGCGGTGCCCCAGTGGCGGGCCAGGCGGGCGGGCACGGGGTGGGGTCGTCCAGGCGCTCGCTGGGCGGCGGGGGGCTCGCCCGACCCTCCCTCCCCACTCCCCGACCCCGGTGTCCCCGCTCGCCTCC
This sequence comes from Oreotragus oreotragus, assembly GCA_006410675.1. Lineage (NCBI taxonomy): Eukaryota > Metazoa > Chordata > Mammalia > Artiodactyla > Bovidae > Oreotragus > Oreotragus oreotragus. Next base: position 8,248 of record SJYX01008151.1, on the reverse strand, counting down.
CGGGACTTACGGCGGCCGCGGGCCGCGGCGGCGGCGGGGTTCGGCCGGCGGCGGCGGCGGCAGCGTCGGCGGCGGCGACTAAGGGGAAGCCCCTGTCGCTGAGCTGAGGAAGAGAAGCCGTTTTGCTGTGGGGAGGGGACCCGGTTCGCGGAGGGAAGGTTTAGGCTGAGAGGGGAGGGCGAGCCGACAGACCCCGCCCCGGGGGCCGGACGAGGGAGGAGCCGGGGCTGCGGCGAGCGGAGGGGCGGGCTGGGCGGTGCGCTGGATGCAGCTCGGCTGTTGCCAACAGCTCCGAAGGCAGCTCAGGTGACCGCGAAGTCCGAGGAATCTGATTGGCCGTGTCTCTACCGAGAGGGAGGTCCGGACCGGAAGCCAGGCCACGTGACCCGGAAGCGGCTGTTGCCAGGGCTGGCGCGCCTGCGCTCTCCTGAGTGCGCTTCTCTGACACGCGCGGCTGCCAGGTCTATTTCGTGGGGAGAAGATAATGTTTCACTGTGCCGTTTATTGACCGTACTAAGCTGGGCAGGGAAGGTCCGTACTTCTAAGAGCCATATTCGAGCTCCGATAACTCTCGGTGCCCAAGAGGGTGGGACGGGGCCATTTAGTGGCCGGTGCTGTTGGTGAGGGGAGAGGGAGTGCTGCAACTCGGAAGAAAACAAAGCTCTTTCGTGGAGCTCTTGCACGCGTTTAGAGGGCTTTTTTGCAATTACTTTGCCTCAAAACCATCCGGAATCCGGCCCTTCCCATCGCAGTGCTGCAGTCCTAGACACCTTTTCGCCCCAAACTGTGCAAGTGTCTCTTGCCGGGGCTTGCCTCGCCCATCCTCAGTGCTGCGAACCTGAGGAGTTCCTGTCCATTCCCTGCTGAAAAGCCCGACCGGCATCTCTTCTAGATTCCGCTTCTTTCACCCTCACCTCCCCCACAGCCGCTTGGGTTCCAGTTTAGTCTTGCCAACGACTTTCTCTGCCTGGCATGCCCTTGCTCTCAAATGTCACAGGTCCTATGAAGCTGCACTCACCCATATACCCATTAGCACATCTTGAGTTTTCTTCATTTTACGTCCCAGCCTAGTTCTCTGCCTGGTATGTAACACCACTAATAAATGTGAGTTGACTGATAAGGACTCTGAAACGGTAGATTTGTTAGTTAAGAGCCATGGTGCTGAGCATTGTGTCTGGCACATAATGGATGTTCATTTTTTTCGAATGAGAGAGGGGTTGAATCATCCAGTCCGACTCATCTTTTACAGATGAGGAAAGGGGAGCCCCACGGGATTAAGTGACCTTGCTTGAGCAGCCACGGGTTTCTCATGTCGAATGCTATTCATTATCCCAGTCACCGGTTCTTACAAAGGAAATTTAGAATATTGCTTTTGTTAAGCTATGGCCTTTTTGCAAACATAGTCGCCAGAATTTTTTAATGGCCCAAAGGGAAAGTTTTCTAGGAAGCGAAGTTAATCAATCTAAAGGAATCCTTTATTAGGGATTGTGTTCTTTTCATGTGTGTTAAAATGTCTGTAAAACTAAGTACATAATAGGGATTTGGAGGCATTTTTTAATGCCCTTCTTTGGCAAGATAAAAATGTATATTACCTACCCTTTCAGACAGTGCTATGCTGCTTGGAAATTTTGCTACTAATGTGTATGATAAACATTTACTGTAATACTTAAAAAGTGGTCAACATAAAGCACAGAGTTGACTTTCTGTAGGTCTTTAGGCCCCCTGTCCGAATTTCTCTCAGCAACCTGACCAATCCTGTCCCAGAGGCACATGTTAATGTCCCATTTCTCCCTTACTACACAAAACATGCCATTAGCCAAAGACAGATCTAATAGTATGTAATGAAAACTCGCCCTCTGAATCCAAATCTAGAAAAGCTGCTTTTCTGTACAAAACTCATGTCCTCAAATTTCCTGAGATAACTACCTCCAAGTTTAAAGTCATTGGCTGTGTTCCTCATCTTGGTCTGTGGTTCTGAAAACAAGGATGGGAGACTTGCTGATGACATGCTGGCAGTCTCTGATGTTCCTAGCCAAGAAAAGGTGGGGGTTAAGGGGAGAGAGGGAGAGGAATTATGGGAAAAATAATTAGCAGCTGAAAGCAGTTATTACATAATCTTGGCTGCTTATTAATTTAGCAGAAGGAATGGCTTATTAAATTCTAATAGCAGCAGCACAACTGCAAACAACCTAACAATTAACAGTGCAGGGCCCATTATTTTGTTAATATGTTCTCTTCTTTTGGCAAGTGTATAAGAACAAAATTTATAGAAGCAGATGGTCTTTTTCAGTAGATTATAGATGGCTTATTCCCAGTCTTAGATTAAGTGTTAATTGTGCATTCACTGTGAAAGACAAAAGGAGCACTGTTATTGTCTTTGTTGGTAATTAACTGCTTGACTTTGATTCCCACAATTTGGAAATTGTGGGCTTTGTTTGTTATATAGAGGGTTCTTCTCACCTAGTATCTTCTTCATCTGTCATGTTAATAGGGTATCTTGTTTTTAGTCCTCTGTTATTGTTATCTGGGTGGTCCTGATTTCTTGATTGTTATTGATTGATGGTACAAGAATTATTTTTTATGAAAAACTAAAAATAAGATTTTATTCTTTTTTTCTGATACAGGAGACATTTATTACACTACTGTTTCTCATGGAAAAAGAGCATGTGGTTTCATGATGCACGGCTGCCAGATGTTTCCCAGGTTTCAATGGTCCTGGTAGATAAAAGAAAATTAGCAAGGTCAGAAGAGAGAAGAGATTTATCATGGAATAGAAATAACTGTATTCCAAGTGTACAGAAGGGGAAGAATTGAAGTATTTCTGGTAACCTACCTTTTATTTATGTTTTTATTGAGATATAATGGACATATCACATTATATTAATTTCAGATGTATAACATAATGATTCAATAGTTATATATATTGCAAAATGATTGCAGTAAGTCTAGTTAACATCACTTGTTTTCTTAAAAAAAAAAAAAAAAAAGTACCTAGCTTTTATTTGTACTAAATCCAAGTGGTAAGGGTGAAATAGAGATTTCTACCTTCTAACAGTAAAATTTTGAAATTTTTATAATTTTTCAAAAATAGTTTTAATTTCCTGTTAAATATGTGATGGCCATATGTTTTTATCTCTTCTCCCTCTCAAAATGCCATTAAATGAAAAAAAAAGAAGAGGAATATTTAAAGTATAGACCCACATAGACAGTAAGGGAGGGGACATTAAGGGGACATTAACGTGAGGGTGTCAACAAGGGTGTCATTAAGCACTGACAAGGTACATTATTAAGCACTGACAATTTAAGTAAAAATAGTACTGTATATATATTGAGAATATGGAGGACAGAAGTGAAGGAATGTTGAAACAGTGCTAAGCCCTCATGCAGTAACAGAAAATAAATCTAGAAATAGAGGGTGCAACTAAAAAGATCCCACATGCCCCAACTAAGACTTGGTGCAGCCAAATAAATAAATAAATAAAAATGAATATTTAAAAATAACCTAAGATTAAAAAGAAGAGAGAATTAGCATTATTAGCATATTTCAATACCAGGAAGTAAATTCCAGAAGCAATGATGTCTTTCCAGGGATAGAATCTTGAGGTAGGATGTAATAAAAGTTATTATTACATTTTATTTTAGTGTAGGTTTTACTTAGTTTTTTGAAATACTATAATGAAGTAGATAAAAACTCTTCCGTTAATGATAGCACTGTATTATGGATTTGTGCAGTGTTCCTTTAGCCAGTCTATATGTTATTTATTATTTATTAAATAAAAATGTCTTCTAATGGAATTCAGTGCTGAATCAGTATAGAAAATCACAGCAAGTGTAAAAAAGATACTTAGAGTTTGTGAATTTGTGTCTCCTAAGATAAAATTGTTCTAAGGAAAAAACTGGCCTAAAATAATGAGAATTTATGAACCAAATCATTTCAAGTAGAAAGGGCTGTCCCTGTCACAAAGTCTTCCACAATGAACTAAAGAGAAATGTGGAACATACGTTCTTTCTTGAAGCCTGTTTCCATAGCTTTGAAGAAAATGACTCTTTTCCTTTTAGTATTACATTAAAGCAAGGATTCTCAGCCTGGGCAATTTTATCCCCCACCAGCGAACACTTGGCAGTATCTGGAGACATTTGGGTTGTCACAGCGGGATAAGGGAGCTCAGGAACAGTTGTTGATGCTGCTGTTAATGCACAGAACAGCTTCTATGACAAAGAATTATCCAGCCCCAAATGTCAATAGTGCCGAGGTTGAGAAACCTGAGTTAGTCAATGAAGAGGTTAACATGCAGCAACGGAGATATCATATAGATATTTCAAGAAATGAAATAAGCACTTATCTTCATATGTTTGTTTTCTCTTGGAATAGTTGGGGGCATTCTTAATATTTGATAGGTAAAATCCATAACTGCTAAAAAGGCTGGCCACATATGTGAGGCAGTTAGTATTCTTTAACCTAACAAGAATAAGCTATCCAAATGGGATTTTTTTTCAAAGTGATCCTGGAGTATTAGTGGAAGTTACTTACAACCAAGATCTATGAGGTGACTATTCCATCCATTCATTCATTAACATATATGTTTATTATGTTTGCTCTCTGCTTGGCACTATAGAAGGTAATGTAGATACAAAGACAAGTAAGATGTTGACTCTATCCTAAAGCTCCAAAATGATCTCCTGACACAGAATTCCATGTCTTTTGGCAACAAACTCTGGATGGTCAGAGGAGCAATCACTAGTCAAACATGTGAATACATTTTCTTTTAGGAAACCCCTAGAGATGCTTCTGGAGAAGGCAATGGCACCCCACTCCAGTACTCTTGCCTGGAAAATCCCATGGATGGAGGAGCCTGGTAGGCTGCAGTCCATGGGGTCGCTCAGAGTCGGACACGACTGAACGACTTCACTTTCACTTTTCACTTTCCTGCATTGGAGAAGGAAATGGCAACCCACTCCAGTGTTCTTGCCTGGAGAATCCCAGGGACGGGGGAGCCTGGTGGGCTGCCGTCTGTGGGGTCGCACAGAGTCGGACACGACTGAAGTGACTTAGCAGCATAAGGATGTATTCATTTTCAGATTCTTCCATTGTAGGTGTTTACCTTTGTTATATGTAGTAGTTCCTATCTGTTAATCCTAAACTCCTAATCCATCCTCCCCCCACTTTTCCCTTTTGGTATCTGTAAGTTTGTCTTTTATATCTGTGAGTCTGTTTCTGTTTTATAAATAAGTTTGTGTCGTTTTTTTAGATTCCACATATATGTGATGTCATACAATCTTTTCTCTTTGTGTCTGACTTACTTCACTTAGTATGATAATCTCTAGGTCCATCCATGTTGCTGCAGATGGCATTATTTCATTCTTCGCTGAGTAATATTCCATATTGTGTGTGTAATATTTACACACACACACACCACATCTTCTTTGGGCTTCTTTGGTGTCTCAGTTGGTAAAGAATCCACCTGCAGTGTAGGATACCCGGGTTCAGTCCCTGGGTCAGGAAGATCCCCTGGAGAAGAAAATGAAAACCCACTTCAGTATTCTTGCCTGGGAAATCCTATGGACAGAGGAGCCTGGCTGGCTACAGTCCATGGGGTCACAAGGGTCAGACACGAACCACCACCACATCTTTATCCAATCATCTATCAGTGGACACAGGTTATTTCCATGTCTTGGCTATTGTGAATAATGCTTCTATGAACATAGTGGTGCATGATTCTTTTCAAATTAGAGTTTTTGTCTTTTCTGGATATGTGCCCAGGAGTAGGATTGCTGGATAATATGGTAACGCTATTTTTAGTTTTTTAAGGAACCTCCATACTATTCTCCATAGTGACTGTATCAATTTATATTCCTATCAGCAGTGCAGGAGGGTTCCCTTTCCTCCACATCCTCTCCAGCATTTATTGTTTGTAGATTTTTTGATGCTGTCCATGTTGACCCATATGAGATGTTATCTCACTGTAGTTTTGATTTGTATTTCTCTTACAATTAGCGATGTTGAACATCTTTCATGTATCTGTTGGCCATCTGTATGTCTTCTTTGGACAAATGTCGATTTAGTCTTCTGCCTATTTTTTGAATAGGTTTTTAAAATATATATATATTAAGCTGTATGAGGTGGTTGTGTATTTTGGAAATTTATCTCTTGGTGGTCACATCTTTTGCAAATATTTTCTCCCTTTCCATAGATTGTCTTTTGTTTTGTTGGTGGTTTTCTTTACTGTGCAAAAGCTTATAAATTTGATTAGGTCCCATTTGTTTATTTTTGCTTTTATTCCTTTTTCCTTAGGAGACTGACCTAAGAAAACATTGCTGTAGTTTATGTCAGAGAATCTTTTGCCTGTATTCTCTTTTAGAAGTTTTATGGTAAGAGTTGCGTTTCTAACGTTCCCAGGTGGTGTTGATGCTCCTGGTCTTAGAATCACACTTGGAGAACCACTGTGTGTTAGTCACTCAGTTGTATCTGACTCTTTGCGACCCCATGGACTGTAGCCTGCCAGGTTCCTCTGTCCATGGAATTCTCCAGGCAAGAATACTGGAGTGGGTTGCCATTTCCACTACCCTATAGAAAAAAAAAAGCTATGATAGCTAGTAGAAAAGTTCTCAAAGCCAGTGATTGTGATATAATTTTCCCAGACAAATGATCTAAAGGAAACTTGAGATCTGAATATTTTTTATTGCTGATCTCATTAAGTCTTATAACATTGGGAAAGCAATATTCCCAGTTATATGAACCTGAAACTCAATCTATATACACAACCCACAGTTGCCTATGATCATGATGTGCCTTTTACAAACTAATGTACTGTAATAGTCCAAGTTAGAAATTAGGGCACTTAGAGAAACTTGAAGGTTGTACCATAAAAATCAGATTCTTACTTGATGAATATCACTACTGATATAAATTTTTTTCCAACTACTTCCTCCAAGTGGGGATTACCTCTAAATACTTTGTCAGCAATTACAGACATGAGGTGGAAGGGAGAGAGTTGAGAGGGACCAGCTAGACAGAATCTGTATCCCTGGATAAGGCGGAAACCACTAAGTAGTATTTTAATCAAAATCTGCCTTCTCTTCCTTGGCACCCGGCTACCCTTTTCCTCTACCTCCCTTGTAGTTAGATAGGCCCGTGGAGCTGAGATAAGGCTATGAAATGTGGATGGAAGAGCTGTCAGACTGGGCCCAGAAAACCTTCCACAAGAAGGTCTCTTCCTTCTCTCCCACCTCAACCCTGCTTTTGCCCCCTGGATGTGGCCACCCAGGGTGACCTTGGAAATCAGGTTTTGAGGATGGCTGAGTTGCTGTCAGCCTGGGTTCTTGAATAACTGCATGGAGCAGACACACAGACTACTACCACCATTGTCATTCCTTCCACCAGTTGTACTTTAATTGAATGAGAAATAACTATATCAAGCCAGTGATTTTTTTCCAGGTTCATCTGTTACAACTATTAGTCTTACTAGCAATCCTTGCAAACTGTTACATACTTTATTACAAAGAAAAGAAGCCATATCGCTGGGAAGAGTGGTACATTTTCAAGTGGCTAGCTTTTTGTCTCGATTCTGAACCTACTTTTTGTGCTCCTACATGTGTCTCCCTTTGATTGAAATATGAAGAGAAACCTATATATAAAATCTTAGTTCAGAATTTAAAACTACTCATCTATCAAAGGGGCAGAAAAGACTGATTTGAGATTTTTCATTAATTTTACATTCCTCTGGCAAAACATAGCATTTGTACCAGGCAGTAGATGATGCAATATTTAAAAAATCGGACGACTGAAAGAGCCAAGAAAATGGCATGGGGGAGCATATTCTGGTGAACTATCCCTAGTTGTCAAAAGTGGATGATGTCAGTTTCTTAGAACCAAGACACCAAAGCTGACAGTTTATTTATGATCAGATTATATCTTTTTCTTCTAAATACTATAGGACAAAGTTAAAACATTATCCTGAAACACTATTTAGAATAAACAGACATTTCAATTGAACAGTTTGAAAAAATTTTAGAAAAAATACATACATTTTAAATGTAACAAATAAGTGAAATAATGGATTTTTAAAGGCCGTTTCACTTAAAAACTTAATTTTACAAATAAGGAAATTTAGCCCCCCAAAAGTAAACAAATTGCTCAAGATCATGAGAAGCTCAGAGCCCTGTGTTCTGTATCCAGCCAGTGGTTTCCCACCATAGTCTATTGTCTCCTGTCCATAAATTACTAACCCACTATCTTTTTTTTTTTTTT